>JAQHUG010000015.1:14197886-14241007 GCA_028555095.1 Dicrostonyx torquatus | reverse complement strand
AAGGACTTCTATAATCTTCATAAATTTGGTTTTGAGGTCTTTTTTGTTATGTTAGGCTATTCAGAGCCTGCTCTGGTAAGATAGATGGGCTCTAGTGCAGACATATTTTGTGGGTTGTGTTTTTATGCTGGCATCTAGACATATGGAGTTGAGATGTTAATAGGTCTAGGTGTTGGTTTCTGAGTTTGTCCTTGTAGGGTGGGTGTTTTATTCCTTGTTTTCTGTTTCCCTGGATTTTCAGAGAGTGTGATGCCTATGGGATGATGCCTTTTTTCCTTCCTGATCAGCTGGTGTGCTTATAGGAAATGGCTGCTGGTGTTGGAGACTGGGAAAGAATATCTTTGTGATCCTTTCGGGATGGGGTCAGACAGTAATGGAAGACCACAACAGATATCCAACTACAGAGCAAGGGATGAAGTGGGAGGGATTGGATCTCAGGAACAGTAAGAGAGGTGTGGGCTTGTCTCCATCCTACTTGTTACCCTAGCAGAAACAACCCTTGGGTTAACATAGCATGCCTGGTTGAGTTGGGGTCTGGAATAAAGCAACAAGTGCATGCAGGGAATGAAGTTAGGAGGGAATCATTTGTGGGATCCAAGGGAGATTTGGGTAGGAGTGGGAGGAGGATTGCTGAAGGTATTCCTTTGCAATGTTGGGGATGAGACTGAGGGACTGCATGTGGGGGAACAGAGAGAGAAGAGGTCTGCTGACAGACTACCTCTGTTATGTTAATTTTTAAGTAAAGAAAATTGGTGTTTTCTTATGTCTTTTTCAAGCATTCTTTGGCTTAATTTTCTCCTCCTTCCTTATTCTTTTGCATAGTCCTCCCCTCTTTTTCCCATTTTCCCTTTATTATCACCAGATCCTGATAGTACTTCTTCTACTCCCTCCCCACTGCCCCTTTTTACTTTATTGGTTTCTTATTACTCCAGGTTATATATTCATGCATGAAGATTGCTTGGAACTACAAATTAGAGAGAATATGTGGTGGTTTTTTTTTCTGGCTCTTGATTTCCCCTGACTTAATATCTTCTTTTCTATTTCTATTTACCTAAAATTTTCATGATTTTATTTTTCTTTATAAGTGAATACTATTCCACAGTGTATTTGACCACATTTTCATTATCTATTTATCAGTTGAAAGACATTTAGGTTATTTCCACTTCTTATACACTGTAAATAGAATGGCAATGAACATGGCTGTGGAGTAGGATGTTGAGCTCTTTGGGCATATGACAAGGAATCGTATAGCTGGGTCCCACAGATTTATTTTTAGCTTTTTGAGAGTTTACACTGATTTCTGGAGTGACTAGACCAATTTTCTATTCCACCAACAGTGAGTAAGGGTTCCCTTCTCCACATCCTTCCCAGTATTTATTGTCAGTTGCATTATTATTATTATTATTATTATTATTATTATTATTATTATTATTATCATTTTGATCTTAGTCACCATGACTGGGGTAAGACAACACCTCAAAAATTGTTTTGATTTGTGTTTCCCAAATTGCTAAAGATGATGACCATGATGACAATCTTTTGGAGTGATCTTAGCCACTATTGTTTCTTTCTTTGAGATCTCCTTGTTCATCTCTATACCCTTGTTTTGATTGGGTCATTTTGTGGAGTTTTGCTATGAAACAATCTTTTGTAAACTAGAATATTTCTTGTTCTCATTGGTTTAATAAAGGGATAACTGGCCAGTAGCTAGGCAAGAAGAGGTTAGTCGGTTAGTCGGGAGAGCCAAACTGAGAGTGCACTGGAAGAAGAAGGACAGGGACAAGGGAGTTTCCAGTCAGGCACAGAGGAAGCAGGAGGTGAACATACTGTGATGAGAAAGAGTACCATCACATGGAGGAACATAGATAAGAAATATGGGTTAATTTGAGTTGTAAGAGCTAGGTAGTAATAAGCCTAAGCTATTGGTCGAGCATTTATAATTAATAATAAGTCTTTGGGAAATGACTGGAAAGACAGAGTTAACTGACAAAACACAGAAAACCTCTACCTACAGGGGTTTCTCTTGTTGCTATTGTTGATTTTTGTTTGTTATTTGATTTTTTTTCAGTTCTTTATATATTCTGAATAATAATCCTCTGACAGATGTATAGTTGACAAAGAGTCTCTCCTATTGTGGGCTTCCTTTTTACTTGTTTGATTGATTCCTTAGTTGTGTAGATAGTTCTTAGTTTTATGAGGTCCTTCTTGTCAATTGGACAACCATGTACTTTATATCTTATAGCACTAGAAGAAAGGAAATTGAATGCTTTCTTCATGTGTAGTATGTGAAGTGTTAGGGGTTGGCATAATTTAAATGTTCTACATGTGTGCATATATTGAAGCATCACAGGGCTCCATTATTGTGTGTAATTTTATTTTTTTATGTCAAAGGACAATATATAAGTCTGAGAATGTGTCATAAATCATGTACACATTGTAACTATGGACAGCACCAGCTGTCTTCAGATTGCCAGATTATGGACTTTAGGATGGTTTGCACATAACCACAGAAAACTCTCAGAATATTTTATAAAGACTAGAACTTCAACTCCCCAAACCCACACAAAGTTCACTTTTCAAAGGGATCGTCTGCCCTCCAGAAAAGATTTGCTTCATCTTTGTTCATGAATTCACCCAGTACGTGGCTTAAAAGTTCCTCTGTATGTCACATATTGGGCAAAATTGAAATATCCCTGACTGACTGATTGGTGGGTGGAGAGATGGTTCAGCAAGCACAGGACTTGAGTTCAGAGCCCAGAAGTCAGGCAGGAAGCTGGATATGGTGATCAACCTACCTGGGAGGTGAAACCAGGATGATCCCCAGGGGCTTGCTGGAATGGAGAACACCAAGCTTTGCTGAGAGACACCGCTTCAAAAGGTAGGGTGGAGAGCAAAGAGAAATACAAATTTAAAGATGAAGTTCTCTAAATTTTAATCAAACCTAGGTACTTGAGAAGACAAATATATTTATCTGTTGGATGTATTATCTAGATTAATATATTTACATGGGAAGGAAGTAAAATATTCTTTACTAAATAACAATACTAGGTACCAAAATATTCTTTACTGTATGATTTGCCGACTGATTTAGTTGGGAACGTGGTTGATGTGAATGAAAAGTGGCAGCAGTTGTCTAAGGATGACAACGCAGAGAGGCGGTGTTATCTTGTCTTCCACCATTTCATTCCCTGCCATGGTCATTCCTTTGTCTGAATATATATTTTCCTTAAGAAAAGTAACAGGCTCTAGAACACATGAACTCAATTCCATGGCGTTTGCAATATCCCAATGGATTCATTTGGGAAAACAAAACTCAAACTGATGTGGTAGTGAAGCCCTTGTTTCTCCAAAAAAACAAACAAACAAAAAAATGACTTCATTCTTGGCCCAAGTAGAAGTTCGACTCATTGTTCAAAGTGGATTGGTCACGGTTTGTAAAATCCCGACAAAAGAAGTGTGTCTTGTCCCCTCTGTAAGGGCTGACAATCATTTGATGGTTGCTGGGCCTGAATTTGCATCCTACACACTGAAGGATTACTGAGTCAGCTTTTAGCCGGGCTTTGATGCGGTTCGCCGCCTCCTCCCGGAGGCCACGCCCAGCCGAGGGCGCCGAGCGTGATCGCCACGCCTCCGCTCGCGATTTGCGCCGGCGCGGGTGTCTTGGCCCTGGGCGCGGCCCGTCCCTGGACGCCCGCGGCGAGCTGAGGGCTGACGTGTCTGCCGGTTCCCGGTGTCGGTGCGAGGGAGACAGTGATGGCGGACGCCTGGGAGGAGATCCGGCGGCTGGCGGCTGACTTCCAGAGGGCGCAGTTTGCGGAGGCCGCGCAGAGGTGCTGGTCCCCTCCGGTCTGGAGCCGGTTTAGGCCCGGGACGCTGCCCCACTCCCGCTCCGGCCGCCGGGCGTCGGCGGGACCCCTGGGACCCCCTGCTGTGGCTGCCGGTAGAGGCGCTCGCAACCCGGCCTAGAGCGAGCTTGCCGAGATCCCAGGGCGGTGCGCAGCAAGTAGCCTGTCCCTCCTTAAATCCCTTCTTATCTGCGGGCGCAGATCTAAGCCGCCATCTGTCAGTTTTAGGGACTCCCGGTCCCTGACTTTTCTGTACTCCATGAACCTTTGGAGGAGTGACCAGACCCCGACTCCGCGTCCAGGATTACAGATCGCATATATAATGCGAACAGCTTTTTTTTTTTTTCTTGTAAACGTGTTCTTGTAGTATTTTATTACTACGGGACCTACAGACACTAGTCCTTTGCTGCTGTTAATAGCATTGAGAGCTACAAACACATTCATTCACACACCAAACAAGCAACAACAAACCCTAAACCCCAAGGAAACAAAATCCAGGACACTGATAAACTGTGTGAGTAACTGACAGTAGTAACTGGTTTTGCTAAGTCAGATGACCTGTCTGTACACCATCTGTACTAGTAAGACCAACATGCTCTGCTTTTTTAGAAAAGTTCATTCCACCTGAAAATCAGACATAGCTGGTGTTTTCTTTCTTACATTGTATGTCCACAGTTTTCATAGTTGAAGACCAGAGAGCAGAAGAGAACACTGTTAGAATCATAATACAATAATGTGTCTGGATTAAGTAAATAATTCAAGTGAGTGCAAAGTGCCTTACTCTTCAAGTTTCCTTTTTAAATTACTTAATGTCATTGTGCTGATAAAGGACAGATTTTGTAATGTAGAAGTTACCCAGAACTTTGCATTCAAACCCTTTTTTGTGGACCATATCAGCCGCACTCTTCAACTTCTGGTTTCTCGCAGGTTGTCAGAGCGGAACTGCATTGAGATTGTGAATAAATTGATCTCTCAGAAACAGCTAGATGTAGTCCATACGCTTGATGGGAAGGAATACATCACTCCAGCCCAGATCAGCAAAGAGATGAGAGAGGAACTCCAAGTCCGCGGGGGTAAGTAATTCCTTAGCGTTGTGGCTTTCTTTTTACTGGATGTTTGGGAAATACATTACAAGGATAAGTAAATAATCATAAGGAGGCTATAGGGCATTCTCCTCCCCTTTTTGTCCCCACTTTGTGTTGGGAATCAAACTTGGGCACTGTTATATGAGGGGGTGGCTGTGTCCCGCTGCCCGAGAAGTGGGGCCATTTTGTTCCCTGTGCCTGGCTAGTTAATGCCCGAAATGATTACACACAGACTATATTCATTTAAACTCTGCCTGGACCATTATCCTTAGCCTCTTCTTGGCTAGCCCTCACATCATAAACTAACCCATTCCTAATAATCTGTGTGTCACAGATTATTGCTGGAAAAGTCTAACCTGCATCCATCTCCTGCAGGAGCATCATGGCGTCTCCCACACTTCCTTTCTTCCCCGAACTCTGTTCTGTCTACTCCGCCCACCTAAGGGCTGTGTCCTACCTTACAGGCCAGGCATTCTCTTTATTAACCAATGAAAGCACACAAAATAGAGAAGAACCCTCATACACCATTCCCACATCAGAATGTTTAACACATTCTCTCTTGCTGGTAGATAAACACCCACTTTCCAATTTCAAAGAATGGCTCTTTCATCTTAATTTATTGCTGATTTTTCCATTGGTCATTTTAGATCAACTGAATTGTGTGGGGAAGGGAATGGCTCTCATAGGTTTGTCCACCTTGTATCAGTTGATGTTCATAATTGGATCTGATGTGATAAAAACATCTTTGAAACAGTATTGCCTATGGTTTTAACCATAAAGATTGATCAACTAGTAATTCATATTTCAATGCATCAGTTATTGTTCTCCAGTGCCCCTAGTAGAAGGACTTGGACTGATCAACACTATATCTGTTAGAATTATGCTGTTTGGCTGTACTTCGAAGTAATTTAAATGCCTGTCTTTTGTTCAAAGGTCGAGTAAACATTGTTGACTTGCAACAGGTAAATTTGTAAAAATTTTGCTTTGATTTCTTAAAAGTTTCTTATTTTCTAATACTATGGGTTTGTTTGTTTCCTCTCTAAGTATTCACTAGTACTGGTGTTGTGTGGTGTGATATTTGTGAAGAAACAGTTGTAAAACCTTGGCTAATGGCTTGAGTTGATTTACTGTGTTTTAGTTCATGGGTTTTGTTTTTCTTTTTTTTGTTTTTTTTTTTTTTTTGTTGTTGTTGTTTTTGAGGCACTGTTTCTCTGCAAAACAGCCCTAGCTGTCCTGGAACTAGCTCTTATAGAGATCCACTTGCCTCTGCCTCCCAAGCACTGGGATTGAAGGTGTGTTCTACCACTGCCCAGCTTCAGTCTTGTTTAAATACATTCTTTACAGATAAAACTCAATAGTTATTACTTTATAAAACTGTAAGGTTTGTGTAATTTTGGGTGAAACATCATTTAGGGTTTCATATTTATATATTTTAGTATATAGAGAGTAATAGAGAAATAGTTTTAAAAGGAAAGGAAAATATTTTTAAAATATTAAAAAGTATATATGATCAAGGTGATCTAGATACTAGAAAATTTTATATGAAATGATGTGTTTTATGAGTTCACTGCTTAATACAAGGTTTCCTGGAAAAATGTAATTCATCAGAATTCAAAAGTAAATAAATAAGCAATGGGACTTCCCTCCCTCTCCCTCCTCCTCTTCCTCCTTCTGTCTCTCTCTCTTCTGTAATTAGCAGTGTTTGTCTTATCCTGTGGCCCTGTCTTGCCTAGCGCTATCTATGTAGACAACACCAGCCTTGAACTTGTGACTATCCTTCCACATGTTAAGATTATAGGGGTTTGCCACTATACTTAGCTATCACTGTTTTAAAGCAATTCAAAATTTATCTGAGAGTGATTATAAAAGTATAACTCTTAATGTATAATCTTAAATTTAACAAGTAGTGCAAACTTTATTTAATTTCTATCTAATTCTAGGTCATTAATGTGGACCTGACTCATATTGAAAATAGAATCAGTGACATTATCAAATCAGACAAGCATGTCCAAATAGTATTGGGTCAACTGATAGACGAGTAAGTAAAATGCTTAGAAGTCTTTCTTCCTTCTTTCAATTAGCCTTTAAGTTTAGGTCAGTGACGGCCAGTTAGGCTTTTTGTTTAAGCTCATGTAATACAGTATAAAAATCATTTTATTATAAAAATCATTCCATTTTAAAATAAGTACTAGTTATGGGGATTATATTTTCATAAATAGTCTAAATCTTGATTTTTTTCTATTAAGGATGATAAAAACATAGCTTTTATTATTTGTCATGAATTAACAGAACTCAAAGCAAATGCATTTTAAAAATACTAATGTGAAATGACTATAAAATTTCTATTGGCAAAAGGAAAAAAGCCTGCCATTTGATTAACCATACATTTAATTGCATCCATGAGCAAAGAATTAGCTTTAGAATCTCAACAATGAGTGATGTTCATTTGCATTCTGTTCATTACTCCAAGAAAAACATGATGGGAAAATGCAGAAGGAAAACACTTTCAAGGTTTTAAAAATTTTTTCTTCACTATTAGGAACTATCTGGATCGGTTATCAGAAGAGGTAAATGATAAATTGCAAGAAAGTGGTCAAGTAACCATCTCAGAACTGTGTAAAACCTATGACCTCCCTGGGGATTTTCTGACACAGGTACTTTCTCCCTCTGAAAGTGTAAAGAATGTTAAAGAGTCTTAGTGGGGAATGGAATCAGTTGGTTTTACATAAGGTACAGTGGATATCTTTCAAAGCCATGGATTTCGTGTGTTCCGTCTATGTCTCTAGAGAGACTTGTTGAAAACAATTACAATTATCCCATGCCCGAAGCCCCAAGACACTTGAGAGTGTTGATGAATGCATTCTAGGACTGTCTTGATACCATAGGGAGGCATGTACCACAAGTGCGTGGGTTTGCCTACTGCTTATAATACCCCTGAAGAAACTAACCAAGATATATGCTGCTTTTCTATAATCGCTGAATACTAGAATGTAGAGGGGGTAAAGATAAGGGCTGCTGCTGAATGCTTTCCCTGAAAAACAGTTCCAGCAAAGGTTTTTCATATTGTCAGTAGAACCATTCTCTTCTTGCCATCCATTTTCCTCCTCTAAACTGACATGACAGAAAAACAAAGACTCTCACATATTCTCTAACTTTAGGTCTTTGTGTTGATACTAAATTCAGATATCATGACCTCAGTGTAATATTGGTGTTACCTGAAAACTGAAGCAATAAGGTGTCTGTGGTTTAAAGTAGTTTGTTATCTTAATCATAGATGCTGGTGTAATAGAGTAAAAATCCATATGCATGTTAAATAGACCTGGATTTGAATTTGAATTGATGCACTTCTTAGTTAACCAGACATTAAGAGAATGTTTTTCTCTCTATGGTGTTTCAAATATCGTATCTTTTGAGAAGAAATAACTATGTCCTTTTCATAAGCATCAATGAGATATCTAATGAAAAGTTAGCACAAAGGTGGCACTCTAGAAACAGTAGTTTGTTTTTAATTTATTGAAATAAGGAAAGAGCTGAATCTCATTTTAACTATTGTCTTAGTTACTGTTCTATTGCTTTGATTAGACACCATGACCAAAGCAACTCTTATAAAAGAAAGCATTTAATTGGGGACTTACTTAACAGTTTCAGAGGGTTAGTCCAAAATCATTGTGACAGGAAGCTTGGCAACAGACAGGCATGAGACTGAGTGCTTACTCCTGATCCACAGATAGGCAGTCAGAAAGACAGAGACCCTGGCCTGGCATGAGCTTTTGAATTCAAAGCTCACCCACAGGGATACACCTCCTCCAACAAGGCCACACCTTCTAATCCTTCCCAAATAATTCCTTTAACTAGAGACCAAGCATTCAAGTATGTGAGCCTATGGGGGTCAAGGGTGCCTTTTCATTCAAACCTCCACATGACCTTTCATCTTTAGAAAATCTGACTTGAGAAAGTTACCAAACCATAAGGACATGAAACTAATTTGTAGTATAGATCTATTCACCCATATTAACAGAATAAGCTTTCCTGGTGGTATTTAAAACACAATTTAGAGACGATAGATGTTTAACAAAGCATTTTAGGGGTCTAAGTCCTATTTTTCCTGAGAAACTATAAATCATCGAAAGTTAAACTTTAAAAAAAAAAGGCTCAGACCAAATGATTTCTGTGCAACTGTAACTCCTGGATACTTCAGAGTTTTCAGCTCTGTCTTCTGAACATCACAAGCATGTCTCTAAAAGCTTACATGTTTTCCCTCATTGTAAAACTATCAAACAAACCAATGACTGCATCTGCTTTTGGGGGAATATGAAATATGTCCAGACCTATTTCATATGCACTTGTACACATGTGGTATAGCTGAGAAGAAATAAGTTTGAAAACCAGTCAAGAAACCAGAAGTCTACCAGTTTAAATCTGGAAAAAATCTTGTTACTGTTGGAGAATATCATCTTTCAGATCTTATGATTCCTTAGTTGCAAAATCTTAGAATAACATTTACTCCTGTTATTGTCCAAAGGTCCAAGTAGAGGCTTCTCTGAGACCCATCTTCTTATTTGAATGTTGAAAATCACTTATATCTAGAAAACTGGATAATCAATTATTTTTATTTCTATTAGAAATAAGTATTGTAAGCAAGGGCTATTGTTACAGTTAATCCTTGATCAATTGACTAATAATAATAGTAATTGCTATTAGTATAGGTAAGCATTTAACCATTTGGTATGTTTCTGGACTCTGCTGCGAGACAATAAAGTTTTCTAGATACTAATTCATCATTTTAGTTTATATAGTTTGCACAGTTGAAATTTCTGTCACAGCACATGCATATATTGAGTAGGAGTATACAAACACATACTTTAATTTTGTTATTGCAAATTAATAAAAATTGATGCCTTATTCCCAGGCACTAACTCAGCGACTTGGTCGAATTATCAATGGCCACATTGACCTTGACAACAGAGGGGTAATTTTCACTGAGGCCTTCGTGGCTCGTCATAAAGCACGCATCCGTGGGCTCTTCAGTGCTATCACCCGGTAAGCGTGTTTTAAGTACATTTATATTGTATGTGTATGGATATTCTTATATGCTTCTTGGATATGATTTGCATCTTTTATTGAGTAGTTGAATCTTTTTAAAACAAAATCTCATGAATATCCCAGTGTATTAAATAGGTAGAAAGAGAGCTCTAAAATGGGACTGTAAAGCCTCCAGGGTCCCCAGACCCTGCTGCCTCCACTCATATGGCCTTCCTTTCCCTGCTCCTACAACTCTTGTACTTTTACAGAAAACAGTTTTAAAATCTGATGCTAACATCACTATATGAAAATTCACCCAGAAATCATGGAAAGATCATGTAGTTATTAAAATGGGAGAATTTGGGCCCAGTGCTCTATTACATAGGAGCCATGTGATGGCACGTAAGTCAGTAACCATCTTACTTGGAGTTTAGATGGGACTGTTTTAGGTTCCTTTATGCTAAAAGTCCACAGTTTTAATGAATAGCAGTATTACTTTAGAAAGGTACTTTCTAAACTAAGTGTTCAGATTCATTTAAATGTAGAATTCAGAAAGCCTACATTCTTGGCTGTTGCCTCACCTGTCACAGTTCCTGCTGAGTAGCTTTGCGCTTCCATCAGTCTTGAGTCAGTACCCCTCTGAGTGGCGCATTCCACTCTGTCTAATACCCTGCTCATTCTTTCCTTTAAGACTGATGTCTGTGTTCACTGATCGTTTTCTTACCCTCTGTCACTTCTCAAGCCACTTGTCTAGTTTCTGCTATTTAAGTTGTCAATGTCACTAATCTGATACCTATTTTTTATCCTTATTTCACTTGTCTTTGCAACAGCATTTAACAGCAGACATTCCTTTTAAATAGGACAGCTGTAGTGATTTCTTTTTCATCTTTTGACACACAGAATGTATTTATTGAGTACCGAACATATACAAGGCACAAGGAGTACAAAAGACTGAGTGGTTTCAAGGGAAAGCTTACTCAGTTGGAACAACGTTCTTTCTTTTTCATTTTAAATAATCTGGAATTTATAAGTAAACTATTAGAAAGTTTTTGTATGACCAGTATAGAAGTTGCTCAAATTTTTCTACAAATGTTTTAGTCTATATTTCCTACAAAAGAACATTATCCTATGTAATATAACCCAGAACTCATAGTCAGAAAACTAACATTGATACATACACCCATCTAGTATTCAGACTCATGTTGGTATACGGATTGCATTAGCACTGCCCCTTCAGGTTTATTCAGAATCATGTGTTTCATTTCATTGTAATAGGTCTTTGGTCACCTTTAATCTGGAACACGTGTTTGGTCTTTTTCTGACTTTTCTGAATTCAATATTTAGAAGGATACATGTTAAGTTCTCATGTCTGCTGTTTGTATGTGTTAGTGTCGTTATTAAGTTGCTCCTCATTGGCAGGAATTCACAGAAGGGGTGCATTATCTTTGTACTCAGTAAATACATACTGTGGTCAAACGATGAAAAAGAAATCACTATAGCTGCCCTATTTAAAAGGAATGTTTGCTGTTAAATGCTAATGCAAAAGACAAGTAAAATAATAAATATATAAGAAGGTTGTGATAATTAAGATAGAGATGACACAATTCACAGCAATTTGGAAATTTGAGAAAATTTGGGACCAAACAGTTTAATTAAACAAATTGATCCATATGAAATTTTGTCAAATAATTTCATCAAAACTCTCCAAACACAGAACTTTAAGTATTTCATTCATTTATAAATAAATATTTCTATTTTACCAAGTGTTTTCAAGAATTTAAAGGAAAAAATATTATGGCATTCTAAACAATCAGTAAGGCCTTAAAAAGTTGAGTTAAAAGACTTTGAATATGTATACAATACAAATCTTAACTGCAGAATACAGATGCTGGCTTAAAGTAAACAGAAACAAACCTTACTTTAAAACTATAAGTAGTGAAGAGTAAACGCAGGAGTGGGGAGATGGCTCAGTGGGTACATGTTCTGCAAGAATAGGAGCCTGAGTGTCTCCGTGTGTTCTCAGCATGGTCTTTAAAACCAAGCATGGAGGCACCATCTGGGACCCAAGTACTGCATAGTGGAGACAGCAGATTCTGAGAGTTTGCTAACTCTAGCTAAATAGGAAACTCCAAGCTGAGTGAGAAACCCTGTCTCAAAAAATAAAGGGGAGCTGAGCATTGGTGGCACATGCCTTTAATCCATACACTCAGGATGCAGAGGCAGGTGGATCTCTGTGAATTCGAGACTAGCCAGGTTTACAAGAGCTAGTTCCAGGACAGGCTCCAAAGCTACAGAAAAGCCCTGTCTCAAAAAACCAAAATTAAATAAATAAATAAATAAATAAAGGGGACACATACATACATAAATACACAAAGAAACAAAACATTCAGGTATGTGTTCAGCTACGTAAATGCTTATGATGGTGTGGGGATGTAAATAAGTTAGTGATCGTGGGAGAGTGCCACCTATACATGCACAAAGCCCTGGAATGAATTTATAGCACCCCTTATCCCACTACCTCATTTACATACAGTGGTCATACAAAGACATGAATATATGACATTCAATTAATCTACTTATAATGCTTCAAACTGTTGTAATAGACACTGTAAATATCAGCGGAACACAAACAAACTGGGATATATCTGTATTATAGAGTGATGTTCATGTCTGAACTACTTCATGCATGTTTCATTATTGACAAACATCCAGTAATATAACAGTATGTCAAAGAAAACAGGAACCTGAGACTTCCTATTGATTCAGCTCTATTGAGTGTCTAGAAGGTCAAATTCATAAGATTCAGGAAACAGATGATTCTTATCTGTAGAGTGGCAGCAGTGGTTCAGCAGTGGTAAAAACATTGAGAACCTGGATTGTTGTGATGGTACACAAGTTGGCAAATTATTAAAATTAAGATCACTGAGTATGCACTTGAAATTGAGTAGATGTTAATTATATATAAATCATACCGTGCTAAAATAGTTTAGAGAATTTTACAGTAAATACAGATGAGTAAAAATAGCATATTAAAATTGATTTCTTCAAAATACTTTTGTCAAGAAATATTCGAGATACATTTAAGTATGCATATTATCTCACTTTTCTTGAAAAACAGAATCATATGACACTTCCTTAAGTGTTCTCATGTAAAAGGAAGGAAACCACAGTAAGGAAAATGATGCTCACTCATGCTCACATGTCTGTGAGTTCTGTGTCATGCATGTAGCCATGTACTGAAAATATTTGGGACGAAAATTAGATGTGCACTAAACTTTTCAGATAGCATATTGCATTAGAAGATAAGGACACCTAGAACTGTTAAGTGCACAAGTTATAGGGAAGTCCCACAGCATTGTATATTGAGAGGTGTGAGCATCCTTGAGTTTCAGTCTGCTGCACAGTGAGGGACAAGGGCAATCCCAGCATCACAACAAGGAAAATCCTGCTGGAATCATAATAGAAGTTGATTTACATTATGAATAGACTCATTCTTGCTATCTGGGTGGCACAAGCTTGATCAGGTATTTAAGAGTTGATATAATTTTGCCATCTTTTTAAGTTAATTGATGTTTTATTTTAATAATCTCCAGTTTGTTGGGTTTTTTTTTTTTTTTAGTCATATACAATTCTATAGTGAATTAGTTTCAATGTTTTTCTTTTAATTTCCCATAAAGGCCTACAGCAGTGAATTCTTTGATTTCAAAATATGGATTTCAGGAACAGCTCCTTTACTGTGAGTTTTATTTCAATTTGTTTTATTTGGGTTGTGAATGTAACTCAGTAATAAAGTGTTTTTTGAGAATGCATAAATACCTGGCTTTCATCTCCAATGATGAGAAAGAGAAAGTTTCACACAGTTCTCTTCAAGGGCATACATTTAATGACCCAAGGATTTCCCTGTGGGTTCTACCTCTTGTGAGTTCCATGAGCCCCACTAGCACTTCTATAAGACCAAGAAGACAATCAGCATCCAGGGTATAGCACTGCTGTATGGACTGTTGATGAAACCATGTTATTGATTTTTTTCTTTATCTTCTTTTTCTAAAGTTTATTATGTCTTTTATTTTTGGACATTATAATATAACCATGTCATTTCTCACTTCCCTTTCTTTGCTTCTAACTTCCCAAACATTCCTCCTTGTTCTCATCCAAATTCATGACCTCTTTTTTCATTAATGGTTATTGTTGTTGTTGGTGGTGGTGGTGGTGGTGGTGATGGTGGTTGTGGTAGTACTGGTGTATGTGGATATGTATGACTTTTTTATTGGGTAACTAATTGGGGTGCTGTTCCCCGGGGAAGACTTTCTCCCACACTCAGCATTTCTAATTTGCTTATAGTTCTGTGTGTTAAGGTTGAGGCGTTTTTCTCCCCTCCACATTAGCAACCATGTTGGTGAGATTTTGACATTCCTAGGAGATGCAGTTTCACAGTAAATTCCCCATTGCTCTGACACCTATAATCTTTCCACCCTCTCTTTCATGGTGGTCCCTGAGCCTTAGGTGCAAGAGTTGTATTACATGTGGATCCATTGTGACTGGACTCCACAGCTCTGCATTTTGTTTGGTTGTGTTTTTTGTAATGATCTCAGTGTGTTACAGAAAGAAGTTTCCTTGAAAGTGGATGAGGAATGCACTGTGGGTATAAGGACAGATATTTAGAATGACGTTAGAGATTATGCTTGTTTAGTTAAGTGGTGTTTGTTGGTTCTTCTCCAAGGTCCACGACTCCACCAGCCTCAGGCACCATTACCATATGAGGCATGATTTCTCTCTTGGTGAACATGCCTAAAGTTGGCTTGCAGATTGGCCCTAGACTTAGGATGGTAGTGGTGATAATGAAATTTGTGCCCAATGTGTATTGAGTACTTGCAATAATTCCAGCTAATGGTAGCACTTTACTTGAATACTGCACCTTTATGAGGTAGGTATTGTTATTGTCCCCATTTCACAAATAAGAAATTAAAGATACTAAGGAAATTATTTGCCCAGTGCTTTATAGTTAGTAGATGGCAGAGTTGAGGTTTGTCCTTGACCACTGGAGCCACAGAATCCATCATCGGAGCTGCAGCATTTACTTCTACATTAGGAACGGTTGATGCACTGCTTCAGTTAAACAGAAATGTAGTGACAATGGAGAGAGACCACACTGCTGAATCTAATGTGTCCTGGTGTTTGGCTCTTCTAGTTATTAGAAAATTGATTATATAATGCTAGTGATTAATCATTACCTATTAAAGTATAAATCAAATTATACTTTTATATGAAATTGTTAAATAAATGATGGGGTGATGATTTTTAATCAAGTTTTTAAGTTAACATGGAAAATAATGGTTTTCTTATAGCATTTTCATTCATACATACATGTCATATTTTGTCTTTCATCTCATATCTACCACTCTCTCTTATTGTCCCCCTCCCTCCCTGAAAGAGTCCCTCCATTTTGTTTTAATGTTGCATGTATTGCATTACCCCTTCTTTCCCAACCCTTCCCACTCTTAAAATGCTTTCTTCTCTTCTATGGCCTCCATTTCTGACAAAGATGTTAAGTTTTTCTCAAAATTACTCAATCTGTAAATATTATGTGGTTTGAGTTACACTGGTTTCTAAATTTTTCCTGAGTTACAGGCTGAGTAGTCTCATAAAATAAATACCGGGGATGTTTTTTAAATGTAATGTCATGTGTGGTGTTTAAATTGTAATATATCTTGAAGAAGGATCAAGTTTAGGGAGACTGACTGTACCGTGTTGGCCTTCGAGCCGTGTCCCCGTTCTGATCTGTGTGTGTTATGTGTGTTTGCTTTAAGCTGTGCTTGAGGAACTCGTTGGCACTGGACGTCTGCGAGGCACTGTGGTTGGCGGCCGACAGGATAAAGCTGTCTTTGTCCCTGACATTTATTCCAAGACACAGAGTGCTTGGGTGGATTCCTTTTTCAGGCAAAATGGCTACCTAGGTAACTATTTTTTTCTTTTCTTTGAAACCAAAATTTGTTCCTAACACTGAACTATTCATAGAAAGGATTGTTCTCCAGGGTCCACATACATGCATTTTCCTGTGGTTGACTAGATAGATTGTCATGGTTCCCTTTGACTGCAAAAGTTGTCACTTGCAATTCTGTGGGGCTTAGGAACTGAAATTAATTCCATTATCACTGAAATTTAAAAATGCCAAAAGATGATATTGACAGTATTAATCTTCAGTTTTTATAAAGGTGTTGTAAAATTTAAGTGTTTAAATCCCAAAAGCAATTATTGTGTTTAATGCAGTGTGCTTATTCTTTCAAGTTACTTCATTTTAGAAATATGCATTGACTGGTTTTTGCAGTGCTTACTTTTATCTACTGCTTGGAAACAGGTTCTGCCCTCATTTCTGTAAAGTCGACTGATTGAAAGCAGTGGCCACGTCCTCTGCTGAATGCAGACCTGATCAAGCTACATAGTGGGGCACGTTCTCCTAAGTTTATGAAGAGCGGTTTGAATGTATACTCTAGTACGGATCACTCTCTCTGATAATGTGCATACAATTTCTCCAACCCCAGATGTCAGCTAGAACTTTATTACTAGTTTTCTTAATAACTGTAATGCCTTCAGTACCAGTAACTTCTGAGTCTGTTATATTAAATTGTATGCTTTGAAGAAAGGCTGTGGCCTATTGTACAGTAAGAAATTTTGAAAAATAAAATTCACTCCTTAACTAAAATAAGCAAAACAGATTCCAGTTTGAGTTTTAATTTGAACAGTTACCATTTCCATTAATGCTGACTTTTATTGTATTGCTCTGAGTCCAGCTTTCCTTTAACCCGTCAGTTGGGAAAGGGGGTCACACAACTTGTATTCACGGAGCCCTTGAAGCAGGTTTCCTACAGGGATCTGTAGTAATAGACACCAAAGAAAATAATCCCATGTAACTAGCTACACTACGTTTCTTTTCTTTTATTCTTCGGAAAATGCTAGAATACATTACATTCACAGTCAAAGAATGGGTTTGTGTGGAATTAACTTTTTATAAGACTTCAGGAAGGTATGAATGAGTTCTATTCAACTTTCTTGTGTATTTCTAGAATTTGATGCTTTATCCAGACTTGGAATCCCAGATGCTGTGAACTATATAAAGAAAAGATACAAGAATACACAACTCTTGTTTTTGAAGGCAGCCTGTGTTGGTCAAGGACTTGTGGACCAGGTGGAAGCGTCAGTGGAGGAAGCCATCAGCTCGGGGACGTGGGTTGATATTTCTGTATGTTTTACCTTTTTCTATTATATGTTTTAAAAACCAATGATGAGTGATATTTTACTAAAATTTGCCATTTTAGAAATAGGCTATATAAAGCTAATATTGCCTTTAGAGGTAAATTCTAGCAGTCATTGATACAACAGAAATGAAATTTTAATTATTTTAGATTTAAAGTGCTGTTTTAAGTATATATAATAAATGCAGAATTTTATAAATCTCAGAAACAAAGAATAAAATAACATAGCAAACATTTCAGTTCTGAAAGTGAAATTGATGAGATTTTGCACATCTAGATGAGTTTTCTTTCTCGTTGCTATGAAGAAATACCCTGATAAAACCAACTTCAGGGTGAGCAGGCTTGTTTTAGCTCACAGTTCCAAATTGCCAGTCTATCATCATGAAAGTCAAGGGAACCGGAATGTGAAGCAGCTAGTCATAGCACATCCACAGTCAAGGTCAGAGAGCAAATTAGTGCATGCCTGCTTGCCAGTGCTCGATTTACTTTCTTCCTTTTTATCCAATCCAGGACCAAAGCCCAGGGAATGAATGGTTCCACTAGCTTTTAGGCTGAGTCTTCCCATACTAGTTAACACTAGCAAGTTCCACAGATGGGTCCAGAGGCCAGCCTGATCTAGATTGTCCCTCATTCAGACTCTTCCCAGGTGATTCTACTTTGTGTCAGTTAGCAATTAAAAGTAACTATTATAATGCCTTTTCCAAGCGTGTACAACTGCCCTGGCCTCAGACATCCTGGTACATTTGCTTAACTCTTCTCCAGTAATCTAATGTATTATCATGAACTCCTTTAGCACCAATAGTGTTGTTCAAGGTTCAGCTGCCCCTCATTATGCCACAGAACTACTTCAGAATGGGTAAAGGTAAGCTGGAGGCCAGTCTGTTATTCCTAATGAGAACATAGGTGTTTTTATAAGGTAGGAGCTTCTGCTTGTGGGTGAATTCTTAAGGCTTTATTCTTACAGAAGATCTCAGATAGTTTCTGTGTGGTAGGCACTGTTCTATATGCTAGAAATAATGGTAAACAAACACATGTCTTCTCTTAAGATAGGCATACATAAAATAGTAATTAAATGTAATAATTCAGGTGATAGAACTGAAAAGAAACTTTGTACAGGTAAGGTTATCAGAACTTACTGGTGAATTGTTTGTAGGTTTAAGAGAGAAACATAGACGGTTCTGTAGATTTTGGTGGTGGTTTGCCCAACTTGATAGTTCTATAAGGCATGCAAGTCGGGAAACTGGGTATAAGAAATGATTTTATAAAAGGGCACTTGAGGGGAATCACATTTATAAATATATCTACACACATATGTGTATTATACGTATGAAACAGATAACCTGTGTTTCACTGCATTTCTTGCATTTTCATTTTGCTTGTAATTCTAGCCTCTGCTACCCAGTTCTTTGTCAGCTGAAGATGCCGCGATGTTGCTTCAGCAGGTGATGAGACCCTTCAGCAAGCAAGCCTCAGCACTCGTCTTCAGTGACACAGTTGTGGTCAGTGAGAAGTTTCTAAGCGACTGCACAGAACTGTTCAGCCAGCAGATGCACCAGAAGGCAGAAAAGGTAGCCCAGCTTTCTCCACCCACTAACCTTAGCAGCATACATTCCATTCCGGGCCAGCTGACCTTTAGGGAAATGCTGTAGCAGTCTGACCACAAAGGAGTATCATCTTGCACAACTTTTTCATGTCCTCTATGATTCATTATTCCTTTTCTTCATCTTCATTAGAACCTGTTAAAAGTTAGCGAACTAACTTTACAAATTAAAACCTTATCAATAAAATTACATAGTTTTTGAATTTAAGTCTCCAAAGGATTTTATCCACTGTTGAATCTTAAAATTCATAAAAGTGAAAAAAATTATAAAAAGTTACTCATATTTAAGTCAACCTTATTTTATGATCAAAGAGACATCAAAGAAAGAAAATCAGTGAGTATATTTTTAGTACAAAGCCTGTACAGCACCACAGATAATCACTAAATCTGGCAAATCCTTGTTGATTTTACATGGTTAGAAGAGACAGGATGCCTCACTGAGAAAAGAAATTTGTTACTATTGAAGTATTGGTTTTCCAGAATGAGGGTGCACTGCTGTAAGTCTAGCACTCAGGAACTCAGGCAAAGAATACTAAATAGTTTTAGTCTTTTGGCTCAAGGTCAGCCCTGAACTCTGTAGTAAGAGCCTATCTTAACCAATCAAAAACTGATCATTTTTGAAAAATATATTTGTGTGTTTCTGTATTTGGGTACCCTCAGAAGTCAGCAAAGGGTATTGAGTCCCCCGAAGTTTAAGTTACAGGAAGCCATGAGCTGCCATAATGGTGCTGCAACCAAAGCTGGATCCTCTGAGGGGTAGCTGGTGCTCGTCACCAGTGAGCCATCTCTACTGCTCCTGAGCAATTTTTACTATTTGACTTCTGTCTAAAAGTATTTTGAAGCATAGTTCTTGCTAGCTTGAATAGTCTTCACAGCCATTCAGTTCCTGCTTGTAGTTAAAATCACCATCCGTGTATAAAACCTATTCTCAGATAAAACAAGCCCTATGTCTTCATTTACTGTGGCCAGATTCATGCAGACCTAGTAAATATGTGAATCATTTGTGGTTAATTATATTCTTTTAAACCTTAGTAGTGTGGCAGTTGCCGATAGTTTTCTGCAGGTGTCCTGTTAAGCAGACAAGAATAGAAATAAGTAACATCAGTAAACTTTAGGATTATTGATTTATTCTGTACTTGGGCATATTGCTTATCTTCAAAGAAAAAAATGATACTCTGGTAAGAATATATGGAAGTGTGTGTGCATGCGTTTGTGTTAGCTCTCACTTATTAAAAAATGTTTGTAATCTTTCTTTGAACTCTGTTTAACCAAAAAGAAAAAAAATGGGTTTAGAGAATGGTTATCTTATTACTGGAATCCTCATTATCCTAAGCATCTTACCTAAGAAGCCTAAAAGAAAATCATAATATTTTTTACTGTGAAAACATTCTTTTGTCACTAGAGATTAAAGAACTATTTCTCATTTTTTTTTAAAAAAAAAAACAACTGATTTTGAAGCTGGAAATAGTTCATTGTTGTTCACTGTTAACATAAAATTTAAGTAGAGTTTTTCAATAATTAATTCATAGGAAAAATAGGTTTATTTGAATTGGTTGTAGTTCATAGTCAATGGAATTACAGCAGTTTTCATATCTTTTTTTGTAATTTCAAGCCCTGGTGGCACAGGGCTCAAGAGTCTCAAAACCAGAAAGGGACAAGAGGGTTCTCTTAAGCGTGGCAAAACCAGTGGCAGCTGGAGAAAACTGCATCTCTTGCTCTGCAGTCAGATGCTCTGTGGTGGCCTTGCTGCTTTCGTTAGCCAGGGAGAGAAGAGCAGCCAATGAGACCAATGTACAAAGAGTCATCCTCACAGCAGCAGTTATGAGTGTTATCATCTGTAGCAATGATAATTAGGATGTGTGAGTAAACAAGCAACTTCTCTGCTGTTTGAAGTATTGTATGCATAAATATATATTGCCTAACAAAAAGCATGTTTTGTTTCAGGAAATGAAAAATAACCCTGTGCATTTAATCACTGAAGAAGATCTGAAACAAGTTTCCATTATAGAAAGTGTTAATACAAATAAAAAGGATAAAAAAGATGAGCGCAGGAAGAAAGCAACAGGTAATCAATAACACGTGAGACTCAAGGATGAGTTGTCTGTAAGTATACATGTTAATAGTACAAAGGGATTTCATTAGTGCATTTCCAGAGCATATCAGATAGCCCCCTTCTGAAAAGAAGAATTAAGAAAGAGCAATGCTGGGACTGTCTCAATACCTGACTACAGAACCACAGCCATGGTGCGCTAACAGAGACAACATCGTGCTGGCACAGGTACAGACACACAGGTTTGAGGATGGAATAGGAGTCAGCCCAAGGAGCTTCAGCTATTGAGTTCCCGACAAAGGGGCTGAAAACTTAGATTGGAAAAATGATGCCCCTTTAGCAAGTGTTGCTGGGAAAGTTGCCATTTGACCATTTGAAAGACTTTATATCTCATTGATTCTTTTTTATTTTAACTTTCTTTTTTATTTTAACTGCTAATCTAAACCAAATCTTGCTACTAAATTAAAGTTTAAGTATTTTTTAAAAATTTTTAATTGCATGTGTATAGTGTTTTGCCTGCATGTATGTTTATGCACCACATGTGAGCCTGGTGCCTGAGGAGGCCAGAAGAGGGCATCAGGACCCTCAGGAACTGGAGTTACAGACAATTGTGAAGCTGCCATGTGGGTCCTGGGAACTGACGTGAATTCTCTGTAAGAGCAAGCAGTGCTCTTAACTAATGAACCATCTCTTCAGTTCCTAGTAAATTTTAATGTTGAAAATAGAAATGACGCAGTGTATTCTGACTCTGTCTGTATTCGTGGAAAGATACAAAGCCTTTTTTTGTAGCTCTCCATCCCTCCTGTTTTCCTGTCTGTATCCTCTTATTTGCCGAGTTCATATTCACTTCAAGGCCTCAGCACTAACTATGCTGCTTAACTTTATTGCTTCTTCCAAACTTAAAGTAACTGGATTCGCCTTTCATTTAAAGTCAAATTCCAAGTTTCAACTCCTTGGGTGCCTTTCTAACCCCTCACAAAAGTGACCATACTTGTATTCTTTCTCTAGTTTGGGGTGACTTCTCCTCAGCTGACTGTGCTGCTGTAGTGTGATATATTTTGAAACCATTCTCATGGCCGTATCCCTAGTCCCTAAAACACCACTTGTCATGGCTTCAGGTTTCCTAAGCCAGCATATTTCCCTGTTAAACATTAAATTTGCATTTACACTCAGTGGTAAGTGTTGTAGGAGCACTTTGATTTAGTTGAGAAGCACATGCACTTTCCCTGCTCTTACTAGTACAAACAAATTGTTAATGTTGTGCCAGTACTAAAAACTCTGATATTTGACTTTTTTCTTTAATAAACACAAGCATATCTACCATGTATGCTTAAAACATAATTTTGCTATGAAAATCCATTTATATTTCACTAGTTAAATTTCTTCCTCTTGTAAAACCTTCTTCTGCAAGACTCTGGAAATATTTTGGATATTCTCTCCTTCCTTCCAGAAAGGCACAGTAAGTCCCTCCAGTGAATCCCAATACTAGATACACTCATGTAATCGCTCTGTTTAGAGTGGTATTTAGAAACACAAGTAAGGGTAGGTGACTAATATTTCCCTCACACTACTTTGTTCTTATGACTGCAGTTGTGTGGCAGTTATTAACTGTATAATTAACTATGGTGCACTGAATCCTGTCCAATTCAAATGCCCGTCCATAAGAAACTCAGTTCCAAATATTTAAGATACATTTCACTTTAGACATGTGATTTTATTTTCTTTGTCATTGTAAAACCAAGAAAAATAAATTCTAAGTTATAATGAATGAAATCTAAGAAAATTCTGCTCAGATGTTAGAAAAGTATGTTTATAGAAATCACTTTATTTTACTCAGTAAATAACCTTTATGTTGAAACTGTTTAATACATATAGCCCACTGTAAGATGAGTATTCTGTTTTACAGACAAGATATCTAATGGCAGATAACTACCTCAGTAATGTGTCTTGTTCTCATGCACAGTACTTAAGCACCTCTCATGATTTGTGTTTATTAACTCTTTAGTAAGTAAATTACTTGATTAAAAATAACTAATTGTGGCAGTGGTGCACGCCTTTAATCCCAGCACTCAGGAGGCAAAGGCAGGAGAATCTCTGAGTTCGAGGCCAGCTTGGTCTACAAAGTGAGTTCCAGGATAGCTAGGGCTGTCACATAGAAAAAAAACCTATCTTGAAAAAAAGAGAGAGAAAGAAAGAAAATAACTAATTGATAATTGATTAGTTAATAAACAAATTGATAATGGCATTTTTCTATTACTGATTTAATACATACATTTATCAAGTATCTGTTATTTTTCAGCTATTACATTTCAAGTATTTTTAATCTAGGTGAGTGCTGTGTGCATCAGACTTTTCCACACATGGGGAATAATCAGTCCTTTAGCCAGAGAGTAAAATAGCGCTGTGATAAGAGATGAATAACTGAGGGAACAAGAAATGGTGAAGGGTGGCTGGAGAGATGGCTCAGTGGTTAAGAGCACTGGCTGTTTGTGCAGAGGACCCTGACTCAAGTTGCAGCACCCACATGGTGGCTGACAGCCTCTGGTAACTCCAGCTCCAGAGGCTTGGGCCCTCTCAGTCCTCCATGGGCACTGCATGCACGTGGTACACAAACACGTATAGAAAAAACACTTATAAAGTCATTTTTCAAAAGAGATGAGAAAGGAAAGGTGAAAGAATGGATTTCGCTACAAAGATGTCAGCAAGCTACAGAAAAGAGGCAGCATTGAGTAGATTACAGTTCAAGCAGTCTCAGGAGTTTGCTTAAGTTCAAGAGATTTCTGTGAGATTTAGTGATAGAACTTATTGATGTTATTATCCTTATCACCTTATATGAAAACTGGTCTCTAAAGGAACTTCAGTTTTTCTTTAGCTTGCTTTTCATTTTTCTGTCATTTGTTTACAGCAACGTATTATCATCATTTTCTAGAACTTGTCAATTAAATGATACTAATGTGTTTCTACCAGAGGGCTCTGGAAGTGTGAGAGGAGGAGGAGGGGGCAACGCCAGAGAATACAAAATTAAAAAAATCAAGAAGAAAGGAAGAAAAGATGATGATAGTGATGATGAGTCTCAGTCATCTCATGCTGGTGTGTAGCTTTTATTTCACTATTTGTATGTGTTTTTAACATTTTTCTTAAGATGTGTATAATTAGGTACGTGTGTTCATATAGAAAGTATTTGTTTTGCATTTTCAATGGTTACAAATATCACATCTTAATAATATAAAGTATAAACTTAATCTCTTAGTTTTCATGCCAGAAATTAAGAAACAGAAGGTGTCTTTTATGGACTTCGATAGTTAAGTCACCTTTTAAGGCTTGTCAGTATGTGGTCATTCTTCATGCAAAAAACAGCACAGCTTATAGTTAAGTGTATTACCACTCAGCTTCCAGTGATAAACTCGTGACAGTTTATAAAAATAGACAGTTAAAAGTTAAAAGAATCGAAAAGTAGTAACACTGGAAACAATATTACTTTCAAGCCATGCATGGGGGCACACAGTTACAATCCCAGCACTTAAAGAGGTAGAGGCAGAGTTGGGCATGGTGGTACACACCTTTAATCCCACCCAGCACTCAGAAGGGAGAGGCAGGTGGATCTCTGTGAGTTTAGACAAACCTAATCTATAAAGTGAGTTCCAGGAGAGCCAAGGCCTGTTACACAGAGAAACCCTGTATTTTAAAACCACCAAAACAACAAAAAAAAAAAAAGAGGTAGAGGCAGAACCAGCAATTGAAGGCTAGCCTTGAGTTTTACTCATATTGGACTATATGAGACCTTGTTTCCAAACTAAATCAAAATTAGAATTAATGTTAACACTGGAATGGTATCTAGAAATGCTGGCTTTGCCTTTTTGAGATTAGCTACAAATGGTGGAACATAATATTGGCTCACTTATTGGTATAATTATAACAAAAGGGGTGAAAAATTTTTAGAAGATGTAGAATAGGCAGAGGGGGGATAAAAAAAAAAAAGAAAACAAAGTCTGACTACCAGAGCCAGCAGAGTGGTGATCCATATAAGGCGAGAAGGAATCCAGTTCCACACAACTCAGTAGCCAGTGTTGGTTCAAACTTCTAGTCTGACCCTAGGCAGTTTGTTTTAGACATTAAAAGTACAGTACAATTTGGGAAAAGGTTTACTAGTGTAACCTAGTCTCTGTGAATTGCTTTGAAACTTCTCAATCACAGGTTACTTCTCCATGAAGGTGGGTTCTAGAGCTAAGTTACATGTGGTACCTTAAAGTACCTATGAGAGAGTACAGGTCACCTGGCCTATTAGCCACCTCCAGTCCTGCTTGTGGAAGTTTGCCATGACCTGGCCCTACAGATAGCGCAAGGATCACCTAGGCTATTAGCTACCTCCATTCCCCACCTTCCAGGCCAAAAATAAGTTCCATGTCTATAAATGGAGACTACTCAGTCATTTCCAACTGCTCAGACCCAAATAATCAATCACACAGAAATTATGTTAATTATAACACTGTTCAACCATTAGTTCAGGCATATTTCTAGCTAGCTCTTATATCTTAAATTAACCCATTTCTATAATTCTCTATATTGCCACAAGGCTGTTGCTTGCTGGGTAAGGTTCCTGTCTCTGTCTCCTTCAGGAGCTACATGGTGTCTCTTTAACTCCACCTAATTTCTCTCTATATCTCTGTTCAGATTTCCTGCCTGGCTTTGCTCTGCTAAGCCATTGCCCAAGACGGATTTATTCTTTAACCAGTGGTAATAAAATATATTCATAGCATACAGAGGGAAATCCCACATCACATATCTTTTTTTTTGAAAAGACAACTGCATGTTTTACATTCCTGGTTCCCTAATTGTATCTGAAAACCAAGGACATTTGTGTACCAATACCTCTTTGCCTTGAAAGAACCCTTGGAAATAATTAAACACATTGAAAGGGGAAGAATAGGTACTGGAAACTGATGTAGAGAATCACAAGGTTGTTTGAAATTGTATAGTACATGGCTGGCTTGTTACGTCTGAGAGGGAATTAGTTAACTGTTGCTTTTATTTCTTAGACTTCTTAATTTTTGCCAAGGTTAACTCTGCAAGAGACATCATATTTTGCTCTTCCAAGTACAATTATATTTCCCATTTTAAACAAAAGATCATGTAATATAACCTCCTTATCCCCAGCAATAATTTTAAAAAATAATAAGTAAACCTCCGATGAAGATAATATGCTACTGTATGCAACATCATAATTGCCTAGGCTTCCCTTTAAAGTGTCTAAGGAAGGATGAAATACCTAACATTGTTATTATACAGAAAATAATGTTAATTAAAGCAGAGTGTCCAATAGAAACTGTTTACTCTGTCTACTCTTAGTCTAAGCAGCATCAATATGGCTTTGTGTGTATTGGTTTTCATTTTGTGTGTTTATTAATGAATTCCCAAGATACAGTGGGAACAATAATAAAAAGAAATTTTCTAAGTTATTCTCTAATACCTGTGATCGTAGAGAAATGAGGCATGTGACATTCTTGTGTGTATAGATTATGGAAGCACTATAAGAGTAATAAAACCATTCTACCTTAAAAGTAATTTCAGTGCTTTGAAACAGGGTTATGTTGTAATCTCTGAAATGGAGGGTGAAATTAGGTTCTCAACTAAAAGACAGAATCAAGTCAGTATGAAAGAATACTGGAAGAAATGTAATTTAACCACCTATAAAAGGCTTATGGGACACAAACAGGAAAAGACTATTTAGTGTGAATATCAAGGTTATAGAACAGATCTTAGAAGTGTCTAGAACTTGGGTATCTACCTTGAAGCTATGAATTCATCTGTTTAGATCCTCATTAAGACTGAAAATTGATTTCTGAGCCATTTTCTTTTATTGCTAAGGGTTCACTTGTTGAATCAATAATCTGATTTAACTGGAAATAATCACTTGTATAAAAGGTATAGCTTTATTATTTATAATGAAATTATTGTTCACTTTCTTTGCTACCAATACTTTTTCAAGTAAGTGGTTAGCCATGACATTTCCACAATTAACAACATTTCCATACACTAGCTGCATACTGATCTTTATTATTCAGTAGTATAGAATTGTGTTTGGGAAAGCAAGAATAAATTATAAGGTTTTTATTTATTTGTATCTTTCCAAAAACGTAAATGTTAACATAGTCCTATCGCTTCCTGAAGTTCTCATGTAAATTCCAAGGCTGACTTGGCTTCAATAAGTATTCAGTTTTGTGAAGAAGGAAAATATGCTCTGTGTCTGTTGTTGATAGAAGAGAAACCACCCTTTTCTAAAGACCATCTCTTAATTGCCCTGATACCTGACTGACTGCATTTCTCATGTTAGCTGAAAGGAGAGAGGCCCCTAGGCCTGTGACATCTTACAGAAAACAGTCATTTTTAAAGGAAGTTAAAAAGAGTGAAATTCTACTATACAAACTTTTAAAATTTAATTTTATTAGATAGTTATATTTGAAAGTAGCAGTTTTGTTGACATATAAAATGTGTTGCTGTCTGGGGAGGTGTGTAATCCTACCTGGCTTTTGCTGTTCACCATGTGTTTTGTTTTCCCACTGCTGATACACACTACAGGAAAGAAGAAGCCAGACATCATGTTCATGTTCCAGGATGAAATTGAAGATTACTTAAAGAAACTTGTGCAGGATGCCCCTGAGGAGTTTATTTCCGAACTTGCAGAATACCTGATAAAGCAAGTATAAATTATATCTCTTGCTGGTAGTCTTACCATTTTTGACAGAATGTAATTTTCACTAATATCTCAAAAAGCATATTTTAGCACCCCACCCCCAAGACAGATTTTCTGGTTATCCTGGAACTCACTCTAGACCAAGCTGGCCTCTAACTTACAGAAATTTTTCTGCCTCTGCCTCCAGAGTGCTGGGATTAAAGGTGTGCACCATCAACATCTTGCTAGGCCTTTTTTTTTCCCCAACAAACCTTTGGATTTAATTTAATCAATGGAATTCCAAATTCATTTTCTTTCCAAAGTAGTTAAGATTTAGTAAATGCTTTGATCAGTATGGACAGTAGAAGCTGAAAACCCTTGAAGTGTTCGTTGAAGTTGCAGACCTAGATCTTGATTGGAACTAATCACTAGCTGATTCCTTACATAGCACAAAAAATAGCACATAAAAGGAGAAAGGGGTCATTTTCTATTTTGATCTTACAGAGAATAAACAGTATTTACTTTTAGTCTCTGGAAGAGGGAAAATGGACCTCAAAAAGAATACGTTCAGAAATGTCTACCTTGTAAATGAGACAAGCTAACTTTACATGCAGAAATGAAAGAAATTTTATATAATGTAACCACTGTTATGCAGCCCTGGTCATGCCTCAGGTTAAACCCAGCAAGCACATAGTCTCATAGACATTATCCAAGTGTTTGGGGAATCTAACTTTTTTATTTTGGAGTGGAGCTTTTGTAGTGAGATAGTGAGGTTTTTTTTTAAATAGATGTAAATTTTATGCGTAAATATGTTGCAGAGCCATAGTCTATGAAATTAGAAAATAGATAGCTGACAGCTGTGCACCGTTTTTTGGAGTAATCTGTGATAGAACATGTAGGTGTGTTTTAATCCATCATCTTAAATAGTACTTTGGACCCTGAGAGCTTCTCTGCTTGCTTCCTGAGAATGAAGGACAAACTTATCTTCTGCCAATTCGCAAATTAACTTTACAGGTCTGTTTCAATTTATAGACTTTTACTATCATTCTTGTCATCTTTCCTACAATTACTTTGAATACTTCAAAATTATGAAAAAAAATTAAAAATTCATAGAAGTTATTATTCCAGGTTCTCTAAAACAGATTCTTTACTGAATCTTGCTTCAGGTTAATTTTATTTGTTAGAAAGATGGGGAATTTTTAATGTGCTATTTTATTATAAGCAAAATTTCTTATCTACATAAATGTAATACATTTTAATTGACTATATTTATTTTGTCACAGACCTCTTAATAAAATGTATCTTGAAGTGGTACGGTCAGTGTTCATGTCTTCAACTTCTGCTTCTGGAACTGGCAGAAAACGTACGATCAAGGACTTACAAGAAGAGGTCTCAAACCTGTACAACAATATTAGATTATTTGAAAAGGGGATGAAGTATTTTGCAGGTATACTTGACAGTGTCCTTTTTAATGGATTCTTGTCATTCTGCGAGGAAGTTAGTCTTCAGAAAGTGTTCTTCTTTTCCAGATGACACACAGACTGCTCTTACCAAGCACTTGCTGAAGACAGTGTGTACTGACATCACTAACCTCATGTTCAACTTCCTAGCCTCAGATTTAATGATGGCGGTAGAGGACCCTGCAGCCATTACAAGTGATGTATGTTAGTAATTTGTTTGCTGCGTGATGTCATTTGAGTGTGAACACCTTTTTAATTTCTTTCGTTTGAAATAGTTCAATGGGAAAAGAAGTTTTATATGGCAAAAATACTAAAGAATTTAAGTATAGTACAATGCTTATATAATTCTATAAGGATTGATAATGTGGCCAAACTACTTATAGTAAAGAAGTTTAATTACTTGATAACAAATAAAACTTTTTCTAATTGTTTCTATCAGTCTTCCCCCTTTTCTTGTTGATTTATAACTCCCTTAATAGTTAGTCAAAGTTCCTTTAGTTCACAGTCATTTTCTTTTGATGGGAATATACCACTTAAATACTGAGACAAGCTCCAGTTCATTTGTTTAAAATTAGGATCTTAAACTCCAGTCCAACCCCAACACTTCTGCACTTGCCATATGAGGTAGAGCTGTGCTCAGTTATCTAAGGTAAAAGGGTTTGTTCTATGCCTGTGGTGATGATAACCGTTCCTCTACCTCTTTCTTCTTTTCCTTCTGGGACTATCTTCTGGTTGGAGATTCAGGGAAAATGAGTGAGAAGGTCGTCATGTGGCTCCCTGCATTTATAACTGGCTTTGAAAGTGCTAAAACCACACGCATCAATGCTGTGGCCTCCGTTACTGTGGTTTATTGCCACAGAGGTAGCATGATTTTTCTTGGTGTGTTTTAATCCTAGGTGACTTGCTTACATAATAAAGAAGTGTAGTTATTTCCCTCCACTACTACCTGGAGAATACTGGACTCCTTCTCTTTCACTTTGAACAGCAGTGCCCAATCTCTGACTTGTTTCTTGTCTCCTTCTCTTTACCTACTCCCACTCTAAAAGATACAGTATGTGCAGTCTGTTTCTGTGGGCTTGTACAGATTGATAGGAGACAGAGCAAGGAGGCTCTGAGTCGCCGTCTGCCCAGACACAGCACACCCACCAGCCTTTCCAACAGCCCTTCCTGAAATGTTGTAGGAAGAATGACCCGTCTAGTCCACAGGACCACAAAATTCAGTGTCTCCATCTATGAAAAATAAAGACAGCTTCCTTACACTACTTACCACGCAAGTGTCTAGCCACAGAAAAGGTCCACTGCTCTTCCTACAGGCATCCCTTTCTGTGTGGGAGCGTGTGGATGTGAGACCACCCGCTCAGGTGGCACTGAGAGGAAGAACTACAGTCTGTTTACCCAAAGTCTCTGTTCCCACATGGCCATCACTCTGTAGTCATCTAATCTCACTCGGGGCTGTAAAGATGAGGGCTAATGTTTGGCTAGCTCTATGATTCTGTAATAGTTTAGCATTTTAACTCCTGGTTTGAGACCTAACAGAGCACAAGATATATTGCATTTAGTAGTGTATTATAGCACTGAATATGTGGTAGAATTTTTATTTGTCTCTTTGATCTTATATCCAGCATATATCAAAAACAGAACCAAACTAATTTTTCCCCTTACAGATAAGGAAAAAAATTTTAAGTAAATTGACAGAAGAAACCAAAGTAGCTCTCACCAAACTCCACAACTCTCTGAATGACAAAGTAAGTCAGTGCTAACAGGTGACTGCGGTGAGCACTTGTGTATAGCATGTCCTGTGTGCATTCCAACCAACCCTTCTAGCTGAATCTAAAACTATTACTCCGTGTGTAGTCCCCTGGGGGAGCTGAAGGGCAGAGAAAGGTGGCACCACTTCACAGTTTAGTCCTAAATCACCGTTTCTGTTTACTAAATGCCCTGGTGAAAACTTTTGTATGGGGTGTAATTGCAAACCAGTATTAAATGTCTTTAAAAGTAAATTATGTAATTGAATGTCTTTAGAGCATAGAAGATTTCCTTTCTTGTCTGGATTCTGCAACAGAAGCTTGTGACATTATGGTGAAAAAGGGAGACAAAAAAAGGGAAAGGTAACATTGACTCTGTTGTTGCTGCTCCTCAGCATGAGCTGCTTTCTAGCTGATACGTGGGTGGGAGTGAGCATTTCACTGAGAGTCTACTCACCGTCCTAATCCCACGGATGATCAATCCTGGGACATTGTCTTTGACTTGAAGCCTTCCTTACCTGAAACCTTACTTAAGTCATTATAACTTGTTTAATCCCAGCAACCTCAGAAAGTATACTTCGAGTTTCTTTGCTATATAGCTTTGTCGGTAACTTGTTAGCATGTTTACCTACCTGTTCCATCTAAAGTGAAAGTAGTGTGTATACATATTGTCCATATTTAAAGAATTCCTTCAATGCTATGGAACCAAATCACTAAACTAGAGAAGGTGAAACTATGAATGCTGAAAGGAATATATGTAAACAATGAGTCCTTGTTAATTATGTATCTCTGTGATTTTGTTTGCAGGCAAATACTATTCCAGCATCGGCAGGCGCTGGCTGAGCAGCTGAAGGTCACAGAAGACCCTGCTCTTGTTCTGCACCTCACATCAGTCCTGTTATTTCAGTTCTCGACGCACAGCATGCTCCATGCACCTGGAAGATGTGTCCCACAGATCATTGCTTTTCTTCACAACAAAATCCCAGAGGTATTACATTTTAATGCATTGAACATTTTTCAAGCTTTTAAACTTGGAGTATTTTGGATGTGAATTTTTGCCAACACTCAGCAAGAGACAGAGAGAGAAGAGGAGAGAGGGAGAGAGAATGAGATAAGTCCTTAACATCTATCTTAGCACCCAGAAATGGGGACAGTGAGTTAGGGGTTGATTTTTTTTTTTTAATTAAATGTAGTTTAAGGGTTTTTTAGCACTCTGTAAGATCTATGGTGATAAGTCCTCTAATTTTCGAAGTTAAGTTTTCAGGAAAGATACAAGAATGTCTGAATTTCTCTTTCGGTTTCCCTGGTTTTGATTTAGACTCCAAAGACCCCTTCAAATTTCTTTTCTGCTTTATCTAAGGAAGCCAACCTGTAGCTAAAAGCAATTCGGCTTCCTTGACTCTTACTAGTTTGTGTTTTGCTGATAGAACCTAGCTAAATCAGCTTCCTGTGACGTGGTATGCACAAGCTTACTCTTCCTGATCTGCACCGTCTGCATTCTGAGAGCACAGACCTTGCTTGTCATACTCAGCTTTGCACTAACATGACCATTGTCTCATGAAGATAAGGCTTTCAATTTGTACTGTTTAAGCAAATCTCCTCTCTCTGGTTACAGAAAATTGAATGTGCTTGGTACAGGTTCTTCTTTTTTCTGACAGGACCAGCATGCTCTCCTGGTAAAGTACCAAGGCTTGGTTGTACAGCAGTTAGTCAATCAAAATAAGAAGAGTGGGCAGAAAGAGGACCTGTCAGCTGATGAACTGGACAAGGAACAACATGATGTCACCAATGCTACTCGGAAAGAGCTTCAGGAACTGTCTTTTTCCATTAAGGACCTTGTTCTGAAGTCGAGGAAATCATCTGTGACAGAGGAGTAATGCCCTTTATTTACTTTTATGTGAGTCTTTTCCCCAGAGTTGAAGATGAGTGATCACAAAATTAATCAGTCAACACACCCCACTATCCCCACTAATCCCCCCCCACAATTCAAATAAAAGAGTGATGTTTCATTAGATGATAATCTTATGGGAATTTTTACAACTTGAGTTCTCCATAAAACATTTTCTTTTTACATAATCCAATGTATAATTTGTAATGTAATAAAAATGTTTTCATCTTCCAGATGTTAAAATGAAAAATAAAATAGAATACTTTTCATCTCAAGGGGAAAAAATGTTTTCTATTTAATTTCTAAGTACCACTCCTCTATTTTGGCAGATATTTAAAATACTGTATTTTTTTCATGAAAAAAAAATGTTATATCTGAAATAAAAACAAATAGGGAGTTTTACTTTTAAATTAATACAGAATACTTTAAAACTAGAAAGTTTCAAATATATTTTGTATTACTAAGCTCAGGCTCTTGCTTTTGAGAGAAGGCCTCCTGCATAAACCTGTCCAGAGGTCTGAGAGGCGTTTTGACAAGCGGGGCTCTCGACAAGCTTGCATGCAGTGCTCTCATAAAGCAAACCCAGGGAAGGAGCCGTGAGGGCAAACCTGAGGTTCACTGCAGACAGTGCAGGGCCATTGTCCAGCGGGGTGGCTCCAAGAACACAGTTTCGATTTCTAAGCTTTGCTTGTTTGGTTTCAGCGGCTGCTGTACCCTGAGTTCTTTGTTGGAACCTGTATAACAGGTTGCTAGGCTGTTCTTTCTAATGAACACAGAATCTGTAAGTGTGATTAAACTTAATTTAATCACAGAACTTTTATTCCAAGAATAGAAACTATAAAACATTGCACTTTTGGTTTTTGCTGTTATTAGTTAAGACTTACTATAAAATAGTTCCTTGGAACAATAATTTAAACCAAGTAAGTTCTAAGCAGTATCCTATTACTTGTCAAAAAGTTTAGTTATTCTGAATGTAATGAAATGTTTAAAGAATGCTGTTTCATATAATGCCTTAGGTGACATTGTAATTTTTATATTTTCAAGTGCTTAAATACAAAAGAAGACTACCTCTTTTCTGAAATGACAGAGTGTTAATACTGCATGGAAGTAATTAATTACTCATTGGGCGTTTTGTTAAAGTTTATGATAGAACTTTGTAGAAAACATTAAGGGTCTGCAGAGGCAGCTCAGGGGGAACAGCATCGGCTGCTCTTCCAGAAGACCCGGGTTTGAGTCCCAGCACCACATGGCTGCTTTGTAACTCCACACCCAGGAAATCCAATGCCTCTGGCCTCTGAGCACCAAGAACACACACGGTGCCTAATCCTACATGCAGGCAAAACACCCTTACACATAAAAGAAAATAATATAAATTATTTCATATGGGTAATTTTCTATTGCATATTTTTATATAAGCAAAGGAAGAAAAGCAGTAAATTATCTGTGACTCCAAAATCATTTTATTTTTTTTATTCAGCTTCCAAATTCATGAATAATCTGAATTTCAAATTTTGTTTAATAACATTATTTGTTTCAGAAAACACCAAAGTAATTCGTGTTTGTAGCGTACTCTGTCTATAAAAATAAATACAGGAGATGATCAGATAAACTCATTTTAATTTAATTTACAAAAATATAGTGGAAAAAATGTAAAGCTTTGTTAATCTTACTTGCATTTACTTTATTTGCCCCCAATTTTTTTATTTTTCCTTAGTAAATAAAGTTTATTGTTTTGTAAATAAAATTATATACCGACTGTAAAGACAATTTCTGATGTAGTCTTAATGAATTAGGTTAAGGATATTAAAATAAAGTTTTCTATTCTTTTAAACTGTATATGCTATTCTGAAAAGTACTTAGAAATTGCAATTTATATGATGGTTATATTTTAAATTATTGTTTGTTAAAGAACGTGATATTTTTATTACACAAAAATAATTTCTTATATCCTGGTGTTTTTCATTGTTAGAAAATTTGTCAATCATCTTAGTAAATAATTGCTCAGCCAGATTTCAGCAATTGTATAGCCATGTTCTCATTATCTGATAACTCTGGTTATTCTAATAGAGATGTGGGAAACATGCCCAGTTTTAATGTTCACTGTGCACCGTCTACAGACGAGTATAGTCAACAGAATACATTTCAGACCACCCAGAAGATAAAGTGAGTAGTAGCAGGGACTGCCAGAACCTCAGTGTGCTTTGAGAAAAGCCATAGTGTTGTAGAGCATGAGTAAATAGTGGCTAACCCTCTGTGTGGGGCTCCGTTGGAAACTTTGGAGACGTGCTCTACTCAGATGATGAATGAGATCAAAGTATAGCATCGAGCTAGATAGACAAGGGACAAGTTATTGCTTTTGTCATATTGTCATCAACTCCAGACCCAAATGTTTTGTTTTTGTTGTTTTGTATCAATAACTACTTATGACAAATTGGATAAAAGGATGTAATAGAAGGCTTGTTGGTTTTTGTGTTTTCACTGAAGTCCATGAAATCTTTATCTCAATATTGCATGAGCGATACGGTAAAAACACACAGAGAAAATGCCTCTGGGATATGTATTTTTCACACATGTCTTAAATCACTATTATTAATGTGTTGCTATTTTTAATGAATGACAATTTTTAGATTTTAAAAAAATAGAATGATAATTTAAATAGCCTTACGGGGTCATACAGATTGCTCTACTTTTATGGACAAGTAGCAAGTGAGAAAATAGAAGAGTCTTACTATACATTCAGTAAGAATCATGACTTACAGTCTTTAGAGAAAAGTTTATCACACACAACAGGAGTAACTTAAGCGTTTAGTATATTTGTACATTTTTGGTGTTACATTGTTTTGGCACACATGTTTTTTATTGCATCTCTATTCATCTTACATGTGGCAAGTGATTTAGCCTTGATGTTGTTCTGATGAGGATGATAAAATTTGGTATGCACAAGAGAGAACCTGTTGATCTGAAGCTTCGCAGTTTCCTGGGTCTTCTCTGGCACCTGAGACTACAACTGTAAAATCAAAGAATGTGCTTTCAGATGACAAAAATCAGTTACAGAGTTTATTTGCAAAGGGTTTTATGAGAGAAGAGATGGAATTCAAAGTGATTCAGGCTTTCTTCCACAGATGAGAGGCTGGAGATGAGCTCCCAACTCAATCCTGAAAGGAAAATGATAAGCCTCAAAAACTGGAAGAAGGGGAAGAGGGTATTTCCAGGCTGAGAAAATGAGATGCAGAAGTGTTATGGCATTAACATAAGTAACGTGACATGTAGGGAAGTATATGGGGTAGGATAGTATAAAGGAAAAGTGGGTAGAAGAGGCTGTGAAGGGCCTCATCCAATAAGCTAAAAAGTTGAGCCCATACCCTTGAAAATACATAGATGTATCACAAGAGTAACTTAGCCAAGGATCGCTTCCGTTGATAATTTCCCCCATCTTTGAAAATGGACATATTTGTAAAACCAATAATAATTCAGAATTAAATGTAGCCTAAAAATTAAAAATAAATAAATGTGCCCACTTTACAGCAGGAATCAAGAGCCGTACATCTTATGCAGAGAGAAAGCTTTTCTCTGAACTCAATAGTCATGTTCACTCGGAGTCTACTCCACCAAAGAAACCCTTCACCTGTCTCATCTGGCCAAAACTCCATGCCTCGGTGGGAGGAAGGAAAATCACATTGTCAAACTGTTTTTCTTCTCAGCCTTTAGGTTTTAACACTGTTAACGGCTTTATTAAGGTTGGATAAGCGGTTGAAGGTATAATGTAAGGTTGGGATGGATAATTTGGTTTAAGTCAGGCATGATAGTGCATACCTGTCACCTCAGGTGGATTACAAGATCAAAGCCAGCCTTGACTACGTGGTAGATGTCAGACAAAACAAACACACTAAGAAAATGCAGTTATTTATGGAGTATTTGATAAATATAAATGAAGTTAAGTGTAGGCAGTAGGTTTTCCCTTTTTAATTTTGCCTAAGTCAAGTTCCTGTGATTCTTCGGCTAACAAATGCTTGATAGAACCAAGCAGTGACTTGCAGGGAAAGAAACACCTTTTCAGTGTAAGTTTTATTACAGCAGTTATTCACAGCTGCTTTACAGATAATATTTTATTGATTCTGAAAGTCTCAGTATCTTAAGTAAAAGCCTAGGGGATTAGAAGGCTTACTGTTAGTTGTCCTCTGCTCTGTTTTCCTACCCCCAATATCATAGCTCTTCCAAGTCCACTCATAGTTTACAACTATATACTCTTCAACAAACCTAGGCCAAGAAAAAAAAAATGAGTTTTTAATACTTTCAAAATTTCCAGGACAGTGAAAAATAAATTTGTATGCTGTAGTGTTTTGTTCTTGGTTTGGTTTTGGTTTGTTTGGAGGAGGGGGTTGGAGTAGTTAGTGGTTGAAACAGTTTCTTTGTAACAGGATTACAAGATCAAAGCCAGATCTGGCTGTCCTGGATCTCACTTTTGTAGACTTCAAACTCACAAGAGATCTACCTGCCTCTGGCTCCAGTCCTGGGATTAAGGCGTGCACCACCACCTGGCTGCTGCACTGGTTTTTGTAAGATTGTGCCACATAGGCCCTGGTGTTTGATTACTTGGTTCCCATTTAGTAGCACCTTTTGGATAGGTTTGGGATGTGTGGTGGAGGAAATATGTCAGTTAGGGCAGGCTTTGAGGTTTCAAGAAAAGCATGCAGTTTTCAAGTTTGCTCTCTGTTTCCGGCATTGTGAGGTCTCAACTCACTGCTTCAGTCACCATACCTGTCTGCTGTCAGCTTGCCTGCCGTGATAGTGATACACTTCTGTCCCTCTGGAAATGCCAGGCCTTCCTCTATAAGTTGCCTTAGCCATGATATTTTATTACAGCAGTATAAAAGAGACCAATACATATACTTTTCTCTTTAGTTTATCTTTTGTTATCAGTGAACCTAGAAATGGGAATACTTTGCTATAGCTATGCACTGTTTAGTTGGTCTTTTCTGTTTAAGTATATTGTGTAACTCTGAAGCTATGTGTAATGTAAAAAAGTGAACATTTTGCTATAATGGAAACATTTATACAAATATCTAAATATTGCCTTATGTTAACATATGCACACTAAATTCTACAGAAAAATTAAATATTTAAGCTATACTGGAAAGTAATTTTAAATTCTATAGTTTTTAAGTCTTCCAGAAGTTAGGCAACTTGCATTTTCATAATTCAATAAGACAATTTAAATTAAGTATCACTCTATAATAATAAAGAAAGATAAGAGGGAACCACACTGAGGCAGACGAAATTGTTTGTGGTTGATAAAGCAATTTATGTAGTTATATTAAGTCTGGAATGAAGGGATAATGATATGCCTAAGAGATGTCATTTAACAAGGTGAATCCAACAGAAGCTGTAAAAATAGAGGCTACAGGAGAATACGTGAGGGAACCTGAGATTTAAGATGACATGAGGATGACATTGCCATGCCCTGAGAGAATATAGGAAGAAGATAAAAGGCTTCGTTCAAAGCGGAGATGGCTACAAGTCACAAAGATCCCAGTAAATCACAGGGTACGCTCAGGCAACCTAGGAGGCCAAAGGTTTGCCTGTTGTAGCGTGGAAAGTGGCTCTTCAGGAGCAGCATGGAGAGCACAGAGAAACGTTGAACTAACAGGGAACCTTCAGGGGAGAGAGGAGAAGATGGAAACCGGAAGAGTCTGACAGTGAAAGAAGGAATCCGGTTTCAGTAATAGGCCCGGCCAGAGGAACTTCCTGTAAAGTATGGCAGTGCTCTGGGAAATTCTAGTCAGCATACTTTATGATCCTAAGATTTTTCTGCCTTTTCTGGTGGAGGATTTCAAAGGAAAAGACAAATTGCAGTAAGTTCAGGAGGTCAGTGAAGTTGAATCCGTGAGTGTAAAGCCATCCTGAAAAGTATGTGTGTAACCTAGAGAACAGTGGCCTCATGACTTGATGGGAACATGGTGCTCTGACATCACCAAGACTGCTTCCTTTCTTGTAGGTGAAAGAAGATGCCTCATTAGCAAGTGCTCAATTCTATCACTAAGGAAAAGGGTTGTATACATTTGCTGACGAGATTTGTTAATCTTTCATCGTAATGCTCCACTCATCAAACCAAGGAAATAAAACAGTTCATCATAGGCTCTACATTTCCTACTCCTGGTTCTTTAGTTGTGTTTAGCCGAGTTGACTTCAGGAAATATTAACAAATGACTTTATGGCTGAAAACAAGGGCACTGTAAGTTTAGTCAGGAAGTAAATCAAGTTATGACTTGAGTATTTCTTCTCTTATCCCACCTTCTAAACTGAAAGAATGGTCTCAAATGGAAATTCTAAGAATAAATGCTGTTTGTCATATAGGTCAGTGTGACCCACTGAGAATTCTTGTGATAGATTAGTTCATAACAAAACTTTCTTCTGATACAGTTGGCTTCTTTGGCTACATTTCATAGTTTGAAGATTTCAAAAGAGCAGATGAGTTTGAACTTAAGTGAAGTCACACAGTATGGATAGTGACATAACAATCGGTGCCAGCACCTGGGGACACAGACAGAAATCCATCCACTTTGCAAGTGCAGAAAGCAGGGAACTATCCTGAGTTATTTTATTCAAGTCCAGCACTCTAAGTTCTCAAATTTCCCAAGAAGGAAGTGATAGAGGCAGCAAGCAACATCTCCTCTGCTCTCCAAAGAACTCCAAAGGTGAGAGTTTCTCTCTTCTCTCCCAGACAACAGAAAACATCTGCCTGCCCTTCGGCTGTTTCCTACCCAGAAAGAGGATTCTGGTAGCCACCAGAAGACAAAACCAAAAATGGATTGGTTAAGGAAATACGAAATATTTACTTTCAGAGAACATAGTTTTTATAATTATGACCTTAATTGAACTTAGTCAGTGGAAATGCTCAAGTGTGTGTGTCTGCATAAATGTTCTATATTTTAAACTCAGGGGCTTAGCCAGATATTGCAGCTACTAACGCTGGTCAAATTTCCCTTTAAGGACATTCTGAAGGGCAGTTTTTTCCTTGTGGTTTTAAGTAGACATTGACAAGGAGTGGTTTTGTCTGAGGAGGAGCCTTGTGTACGTGCCACAGATGTGGAGGAAAGAGCCAGTTTTTTCCTCCAAAGTTGAAAAGCTGTAGGGAGGATCCAGTAATGCTGTTCTGTTCCTGTTGGAGTTGACATGCCTGTGATTGAGAAGCGAATCTATCACCTATTCTTCCAGACTGTGTAGATCCAAAGAAAAAGCCGCTGAAGAAAAAGTGAGTTTTCTCCCTAACGCGTCCTTATGTTTGTTTATGTGACATTTTGGCTTCTTAAATTTTTTAAAGATGAGGCACTCAAACTTTCCAGGAAAGGCTTAAGATGACTTGGGCTTGGAGGGTGGGTACATTCCGTGAAGCCTTGGCAATTAGAGATGATTGGTACCTGATTTCTTATTTCCTGAGTTTTATTGATTTCTCGTTTTGAGGACATAAGCAGCACAGTGACTGATAACTGGAATTGTCTTAATACAGAAACATTTTCATTTTTGTAAAAGGGGTAGAAGAGATAACCAGATTTTATTCTGCTTAATGTATTTGAGTGAATAGTGTTCTCATTGGGGATATTTTATGACTGAATTATATGTACAGAACACATCTTAAAGTCTTAGCCTTTAAGTGAAAAGGTTATTTGGAAGCCTCCTATTTTCTAGAAAAGTCTTACTACTCTCTAGAAGCAGGCATAGAGCAATTCCTAACCTGTTTCTGGAAGTGTGACGTAAAATGCCTCTATGTCCCCACCCTGCTCCCCACAAATATATGACATACACATCCAAAGTGCTGCTTTTTGAAGTTGAGAATTTATTATTTAGGCAAGAAGTACTCAGCTGTCTTCCTCTTTTAGTCATACCTCTTCGGTACCTGTCACCCATTAGAAACCAGATTGGGCATGCTAACTGTTTGGAGCACAGAAATGTGGGATCTTAAAACACTAATAAAATGTGCAGTTCTTGAACCCAAAGTGAAAAAAATACTTGAGCCACTTAGGCCAGTATTTCAGATTTACAATACTATCATGTTAAATCCAAGCAAATTTAGCACAAATACATGTAAATCCCAAAAAATATTTCTAAGCATATGTGCCAAGGTATATGCCTGAAGTTACAAGCCAAGTTGCATAATAAGGAAGGTAAAGTCAGATGTCTGTCTTCTGTTCTGCAGATTCCCATGTTGATCTTAGCTGAGTGCCAGCTTTCTGTCTAAAGCAATGTCAGCCCAGCAAGCATTCTCTCCTTCATAACATGCTTGCCCGTGGCAGAATTTTGAATAAAGACTTATTAATTGGAATTAGGCAAGGCTAAAATTTTTCTACTTGTTATAGTTATCTACTTATTATACTGAAAATAAGTGTTTTTTATAGAACATTTTATGGAAACTTTGATTTTTTTTGATGATTCCCAATATAGGAACCCATTTCTATTTAGAACTGAAAATAAAAAACTTCACCTTATAAAAGTTTCAATTAGCTGTCAGTTAAGCTTGCATTTCCTTCCTTGTGCAAACGATGTCTGCTTCTTGGGTAAGCACTGATGCCACAGAAGGGTCTTTGGAGAGGAGGATGAGGGCTGGATAAGGGATGTTTCTGCAAAAATGCCTCAACTCCTCTCAAAATGATCAACTTGAAAGTGTACCTGCCTCTAAGTCAGACCACAGTGCATTCATGTGAGCAACAGACCCTTCTGCAAATAGCAACTGTGTGCTGAATGTAGTGGTGTGGGGGCACCCAGGGCAACGCAGCTGGAGATTCTGACAGGGACAACACCAGGATCCATTCCACAATGACCTAGTAACATGTTATTTCCCTCGCCCGCCTCATTGGCCCTGGCTACACATCTCTCCTTGGTTGTCTGACTATTCCCAAACTGCGCACATGCCAACTTGTTACTTCCTTCTGCTTCAAATTGTACTTCATCAGGACGCTCTGCTGCCATCAGAGACACATGATCCATGCTGTGACTCAGGATGGACTCATTTCCTCCTCCTTTTATTCCTATCTTCTTTCTCTTGGTTGACATTAACCCTTTAACTAACTCTCTGTTGCCAGCAGAAAATATAGCTCCCCTCCTCTGACCACCTCCTGTTGAGGCCTCATGAGCCTAACCTCCATGACAGTTTGGCCTTCTATGTTCTGGAGATGCTAACAGTTCACAGACCTCACTGAAAGTCAAGGAGAACTCTTGGACTGGATGGCCTGGTTCTCAAATAACAGTGTAGCAGCATCTCTGGTTGTCACTAGCACTAGACATTAAAAAGAAAGAAAGGAAGGAAGGAAGGAAGGAAGGAAGGAAGGAAGGAAGGAAGGAAGGAAGGAAGGAAAGAAAGAAAGAAAGATGAACACCTTAACCATTTTTTTCTGTAGTGTTAAACTGACAATCTAGATGAGTAAATGAATTAATGATAGATGAATGAACAGCTTATAGGCTGGCATAAATTCCTGGTTCTGTAGAAAGAAAAATAATCATTTGATACTTTCCATCAGAAGTGTTAGCACTCTTAAAAGTATTAACAATCCTATGAGTATGGTATGTAATTAAGTTGAGGCTTCTATGAGGAAAGGGGTTCTATCATAAACTGAGATGAAATGCCTGCAGTACAGAACTACCAATGCTTCTACTGTGTGCAAGCTCTCTCCACCTGAAGCCTCATTTCCCTAGCGGCTGTGTGGATGTAGCTGCCATTGGGGAAGGGTGAAGGCAGCTGACATTAAGCTGCCATGCAGCCTAAATTAAGACTCTGTTTGAGGAGTGAGTGCTAGTCCACAATTATATCTACTTGTTTGTTCCAGGAACAGTTTTATAATTATACTATGTCAGGAACTTCTAACCTTTGACCAATAACTTTTCTAAATTGAATAGCTGTACTCTAATTTTATCCAACATTTCTCTCATTGTCAAACTAATATATGATTTCCAAAGTACTGCAGATTAAAACTTTTTTAAAACTCTGTGACCTCAGTCAAGAGGCTTAACATCTGGTCATGTTTTCTTCCTTCTTGAACTTTTTATAAATATTCATATAGTTAATATTTATTTTATTTAACTTTCACTTAAAGCAATATACACATTTCACCACCCTGTTAAATACCATTAAAATCACTAATGTAATATTATTTTAAAAGTAAAAAACCCTTTTAAATCCTAGTCAGACTTAAGCTTATTTTAGCAGCAGTCCAGCAGGTTATAATTAAAATCACAAAATATACTTAGAAAATGTTAATCACGGGTCAGGAAATATTTTATGTTAAGAACCACTAGTAAACATTTGAGGCCATAAAACTACTGACCCCAGTGTTACAGGTGCCAGGTGGCCAAAGCAAGAGTGCTAGTGCATGAACATAACTGCACCCCACTGCAGCTAGACAGTGTGCTGTGTGTGAACATAACTGCACCCCACCGCAGCTAGCCAGTGTGCTGTGCATGAGCATAACTGCACCCCACTGCAGCTAGCCAGTGTGCTGTGTGTTAGCATAACTG
>JAQHUG010000015.1:14169996-14195398 GCA_028555095.1 Dicrostonyx torquatus | reverse complement strand
GGAGGAGCTCAGGGTGGGTGGAGCACCTTCATAACCTGGGAGGAGCTCAGGGCTCCTTCTGGGAAAGGCAGCCATCTCCCCAGCAGAGTAAATGAAAAGTGCTCCATGTGGGAGCACCCCTTTCAAAATTATTTATAGATGAAGTGATGGTGGGGGTTAGAACAAGTAAACTAAGGGTGGGAAATTCTATCCTCAGCGCTTCCAAATGAGAGGAACTCATGCAGCAGAAGGAGAGAGATAAAGCTTTCTCATAGGATCTCTGTTTCAAACAATGTAGCCTGGGTCTGTCTTCAATATTAGTCAAACATGAAAAGTGTTGAAATGACAAGCAAGATAAAAATGATAGTTGCCCTATCATGGATCTGCTTTCTCAATACTGTCTAAAACTGGACACGAAGAAAATTGTGGCTTAGACTATTATTAGACTAAAGCTGTGGCTCAGTGAAGGTGAGCTTTTACGGCTCAAGCAGCAGAAACAGCTTTATCTGTGGTCATCTGTTATCTAGGCATGGACAAGGAGGCTGCCCTAAGCACTTCCTGCAGCTCTGCCCCCACCCCTCTATTCCACAGTCTGGACTGCAGCTGCCCCGGCTTCAGAAACTCTCTTGCTTTTCCTGAGCCTTTCTGCTCTTCAGCTTTTAAGATATAGTCCTGAATTTTACCTGTAGTTTTCTAAAACTTGTCGTGATTTCCCCGACACCCTGTACACACCTCAAAGCATTTTCAAAGAGCTGCGTTCCTTTCTTCTCACACTCCCTTTCATCCGCAGACATTACTCCGGCTCGTGGCAGCATGGTAATACAACAATCACTAGGAACCTGGCTGAAATTAGGTTTTACTCTTAATTTTCTGTGGAACAGGAAAGTCTATTAACTAGGGATGATGAGAGCTGTGGGTGGTAACATACTGGGAGCCATGAGCACGTACAGCCAGAGCCTGGTCTAAAAGAATGGTAAAGGTGTGTCTCTGTCCTGGTTTGCTTTCTATTGCTATGAGAAACACCATGACCAATGCTGAATACCAACTTTGTCTAAATCCTTGAAAGTTAGAACAGATAAAACTTAATGCTGCATTTTAAATATTGCTCTCCACTTACTATCATTATAATCAACAAATTTAAATGATCAATAGAAGAATTTGCAACTATCAATTAGTGTTATCGTCACCATGCGGGTTATACTTGAGTTATTTGTAATCTGTTGGGAAGTAGATTGCCCATCTCATGCATACATGTCACACCCATAATATTTTAGGTGACAAGCCAGAAATTAACGCAAACCCATTTTTTGTGTCTCATTTCCAATAGCAATAGCAATCCAGTAATTCTCATAATAAACAAAAACAAATATTGACTTGCACTAAATATTTTATGAGGCTCGCTTTTTTTTTTCCTTTGGAAGACTATTGCTTCACTTTGTACAGCTGCCAGCAGGTTGGCTTCAGGTGCAGAACAAACCTCTGCATTTATGGGTAGGGTGCTGTTACCTGGCAGTAACTAAAACCTGGACAGGGATGCAGATAAATAGCAGCATTTTTGTTTTTTCAGAAAATGATTTCATTTTCTCAGAAAGCACATCTGTAATGAAAGCCAACATTAAAAAAAAAAAGCTGTCTGCTGCCATGTGAAAATAAACACAAAATAAATTATATCTATTAGGTGCCAGGAACCTGAACTGTACTGATTATAAAAAAAAACCACATAAATATCAGCATCAGCATGTTCCTCGGAACCCAACTTCTCCTCTTTCTAGACAAGAGAAACAAAACAGAACAAACCAAGAATGTCAAAGCCATTTCTGCTCCAGACTCACTGGCCCTGTGAAAGTGAGATCACAAGCATGCTCTAAGGGAGTGGGGACATAAAAGGAGCACTAAGAGGCTGTGTCTCAGTCTTGTAAGCCAACCAAGGATTCTCCCATCAAGCCTCTCAGCACTCCCCTTGTTGCCGACTCTCCCCTTTTCTCCCGTTTCTCCTTCTCTTCCTCTTGGCTGTGAGAGTTTGGTGTTTCATTTTGTTTTGTTTTTGATATGGTATTACATAGACTATTGATTGACTATATAACTAATTTGTTACAGAGTGGAAATTCTTTCCTGAGGAAATGGTGTCACACAGATAAAGTGAAGTAACAACTTGTTTAAAGTGACCAAAGCAGTAACAAATACAAGACAGCCTTTAATATCTGATTTGAGCTGATCTTAAAGGAAACCCCTTCCATTCTTAGCACCTCAGTTAACTAAGCTTGGACCCCAATAGGTCAGACATGGAGAATCTTTTTGTTGTTGTTCTTTTTTGAGACAGGGTTTCTCTGTAGCTTTTGAAACCTGTCCTGGAACTACTCTTGTAGACCAGGCTGGCCTCCAACTCACAGAGATCCACCTGCCTCTGTCTCCCGTGTGCTGGGATTAAAGGCATGCGCCACCACCGTCTGGCCAGACATGGAGAATTTGTAGTGTAAAACAAGGTTTGTTTAAATTAGTTTGGAGTAACAATATGAAGCTATCCTATTAACTATTTGCAAAACTTGATGTAGAGGTGCATTCAGATTTCCCAGATGTCACTGGGAAGAAGTCTGGAGGTAGGACAAATGCTATCCTTAGCTTAGTTCCTGTGTGTAACGTGATGACATTAAAGTGAACTGAGTTTTAACATTCCATGTTCAAGACCAAGAGACTATGTGAGAGATATGTGTTGATATTTAAGTGAGAATCTTGAGACAGGAAATTCCTGCACAGATACAAAGTTCCAAAGCTATAAAAGGCTCTACTGCAAAAAGACAACCGTGCCTCCCTGCCTTGACATCACAGTGTCCCCTGTGCTTTCAATAATGACTGCATTTTTAAGTCAAATATTGGTTGACTTTTGAGCAATATCCAGTATTATAGATGTGACTTGTATGTATCCTGAGTTTAAGCTTTGGTTACGAGGCGTGCAGTCCTCACTGAAAGATGTGCAATACAAGACAGAAGTTTAACAATTTGGTTTTTTTTTTTTTTTGGTTTTTCGAGACAGGGTTTCTCTGTAGCTTTGGAGCCTTTCCTGGAACTAGCTCTTGTAGACCAGGCTGGTCTCGAATGAAGTTTAACATTTCTAAGAGAATCATAAATATATATTTTGGAGATCAGTCCTCTGTCTGATGTGGGGTTGGTGAATTCCCAGGAATCCAAAAGGATGACCCCAGCTAAGACCCTAAGCAATAGAAGAGAAGGTGCCTGAACTGGCTTTGCCCTGTAGTCAGACTGATGACTATCTTAGATGTCACCATAAAACCTTTAACCAGCAACTGATGGAAACAGAGGCAGAGACCCACATCAAAGCACTGGACTAAGCTCTCAAAGTCCAATTGAGGAGTAGGAAGAGTGAGAATATGAGCAAAGAGGTCAAGACCATGATGGATACACCCACTGAAACAGCTTCCTTGAGCTAATGGGAGCTCACCAACTCCATTCGGACAGGGAGGAAACAGCTTAGGTCCAAACTAGTCTCTCTGAATTTGGGTGACAAATGTATGGCTGGGGCTGACTGAGGGGCCACTGGCAGTGACACCAGGATTTATCCCTACTGCTTGTACTTTGGGACTTATTCTCTTCAGATGGATACCTTGCTCAGCCTAGAAATAGTAGGGAGGGCCTTTGACCTTCCCCAAAGCAATGTGCCTTACCCTCTCTGTGAAGTGGATGGGAAGGGGTGAAGGAATGGGAGCAGGGGAGAGAGTGGGAACTTGGATTGGTATGTATAATGATAAAAGATAGTTTGTTTTCTTTTTAAAAAATGTAAATAAATAAATGAGAGAATCATAAATAACTTTAAACAGATCTCAGCTCACAATTTCTGAGTTTGTTATCATAAACCTTTCAACTTAAAATGTTAAAGGCTTTCCTTAGAAGGACCAGAAATTATTTCTTTTTTGATCCTTGGTTTAACAATAAAACCTCAAGTCAGGAGGAGCTACTGTACACACCAAATGCCAGGAAATGTAAAAGAAAATGTTATTTGGCTCATCTGCTATGAGCTCAGAGAATATTATGGCTGTAAAAGCTTATTTATTGCTTTTTTTTTTTGAATGACTGAAAGTTCTTCCTCGCTCTTTTTTTCTCACCAGAGTTGTCATTTACTTTAATTACAGATTTTAAAAAACTCTTCTGTGAGCCAGGTGGTAGCACATGCCTGTAATCCAGGAACTCAGGAGGCAGGGGCAGGCAGATCTCTGTGAGTTTGAGGCCAGCATGGTCTACAAAACGAGTTCCATGATAGCCAGAGCTGTTAACACATTGAGACCCTGTTTTGAAAAACCAATAAAATAAAAAAAGAAAAAAATTTCCATGGAAAATATTAAGTCAATATTATATAAACTATCGTTAAATAGTTCTATAGACTAAATACATTCTTCATTTGACTGAACAGCTTCCAATACTCTCTATATATTACAAAAATTGAAACCATTTCTCATATTTAGAGCAATATTTATTTTAAAGAAAATCACAGAAGATAATTTTTGTTTAATGTTTTCAAATGTGAGTTTCTTTTAACTTTCTAAAGATTATACAGTGTTAGGATCAAACAACAGCATAGTGATTGACCAACACCCTGACTTCTTGGAATAGAAATAATTCACGGGGCCTGCTTTGGAGCAATGACTAAGATGAATACATTTGTTGTCTGTTTATGGTGACTTGATGAAGGAGGATTGACTTTGCTCATCACTCACTAGTGAGTGAATCTATTTTAAACATTGGGGAAATGAAGTGACCCCTTGATTTCCTAGTGCTCCTCTCCTCACCTCTTCTTATAACTGAGATCATAGAAAGAGAGTTCATGGAAAGGCCATAGCTTCTCTTTCTGATTCTGTTTCCACAAACCATGGCAACTTCTTCTGACCCACGCATTCAGATAAATGTCTGGCTTGGTGAGGGTTATCCCAATGATTAATGCATGATGCAGACATAGCCCTGGTAGTATTAATTTCTACAATGACAGATGACACTTTTTGCTGGCAAGCTTGCATTTGTCATTGGGTTACCATTAAAGGAAACCATTAAGAACAGTGTTGAGGGCAGATTGATGACTGTCCAGCACTGCTCCAATCAGCCACCAGCTGGCAGTAGTTGGGACTACGATGAAGCAATTTCCAACTAGAAAGGGTGACCACAAAACAAAGTAAAAATTAAAGCCCTGCCATGATTAATAGCTTTCTGGAATTTTACAGAGTGCTTGCTGACTACCCAAGGAGCATACAGAGATAGAAGATCCTTGTTAGTGTGTATTAGATTTGTCCTGATAGACTCCCTCACTAGGAAACAGCATTGCATTGTACCTGATAGACACTGACCTTATGTGATACTATTAGATAAATCAGCTTTTTAAATTGCTCCTTGTCTTTAATGAGGCCTGATGCTAAGATTTCCCAAAAGGCCTCAAAGAGGCTAAGACAACCCAGGAACTGGTTTTGCTTTTCTAAAACATCTTTTCAAGGAATGATCAGGCAAGAATACATGGACTGGAAGGACAGGTTCACATGGCACCTTCTGAAACGTCCATCGTTCCTTTTGTAATGATGGATTAAAAGAAAGCTGGGAAATGGTTTGGACATGGAGATGAAGTTACTTTAAGGACAAGATTCTTCTTATCTTGAGAGCTGTTTACACACCAGTGTATACAACAGGGGTAGTATGAACCCTACAGATTGTTAGGGCCTTTTCTTCCTGAAAGAGTGAAATGTCTGAAAAATGTTTTGCACTTGCCTTGGTGAGAATGATATTTTAACCGTTTCAGTTAATGGCTACCATCACAGCACCACTCTAAAGGAATTTCTCCATAAAACCATACAAAGTGCCTTTTTACTCTTTGTTCGTGTCCACGGAATAAATTAACAGATGGAACGGTCTAGTCAGCTGCTCTGTTTCATGGGAGAGTACTTCACTGGCTCTCAGGAGAATTCATGTTTGAACTCTCCACACAAAACATCAAGTTTCCAACAATCTGGGCTTGCAAGGATTCCCTAGAGACTAATATCAAACATTCCACCACAATTTTCTGTTGCTCGTTTTAGATTATTTTTGATTGATGCCCCAAAGTTATGGCTTTGGTTATTTTAAGATTGTTGAATTGCTTTTTTTTTAAATAGCATTTTGAGGGGAGAAAATAACAGCTACTCCTTCAAAATGTGAAGCAGTTCTAGCTATAGGGTCTCCATCAAGTGAAGCAACCTGCCTCTGACTTACCATGACTTTTCTGTTTTTACATGTACTTCGAGTATGATCATAGCCAATAGGATTCTCATTTTGTAATTTTAAAACATGGGGGCCAGAAAGGCCAAATGACTTTGGTAACAGTACATTAAAAGTTTGCACTAAAGTGAGTGATTCCCAAGTTTTGATTTGCAAGCCACCATTCCTCTTATGTCTTGGCTACAGGGGGAAAAATCAAATAAGGAACTGCAGATAGGTTTGCCCATCCTCAGAACCAGAGAAAAACTTGAAAGAAAAACCTAAAGGGAGAACTTACTTACTAGTTTTTCTAACTCTTTCGTGTGTGTGTGTGTGTGTGTGTGTGTGTGTGTGTGTACACATATGTGTATGATGTGTGTGGGTACTGGCAAGCCAAAAATACACGGAGATGTCAGAGGACAAATTTGTGGAGAGCTTTCTCTCCTCTTGCCTTTATGTGGGTCCAGGGATCAGACTGAGGTCATAAACTTTGCATGGCCTTTCACTGCTGAGGCCCCTGCACAGAACTAAATAAAGCACATATATGTGAATTGTTCTGTTTAAGAACGCATATGTTTCTCTGCCCTAGTGTGGATGAATAACAAATTTGAAAGGTTTACTTTTCTCATGAATCACATTTAACTCTCCTAAATCTTGCCAAAAGAAGCAGCTCATCAACACTGACAACACTTGGGCTAACTCTATTGGACCTGGTAGCAATAACCTTGCAATTCTGGCCTACTCATGGGGTCTCCAAGGTCAGTTATGCAGGCCTCATGACAGAGAACTAAAATGTAACTACGCGGAAACTTTCTCATTGGAGCTCATCTGTGCCCTAAGTTGAGAAAAAGGCTTTTAAATGTAATAATGTGCTTCTGCTGTTTTATTAAAATAACTTTATCCGCCAGTGTTCAAAGGACACTTGAAAAGTCTTCTTAGCCACCCTTGTAGGGCAGCAGAAGAACCATCCTTGTCCCATCAGACCTTGAGGTCTTGGCCTCCTACTCTCTAGTGTTTGTTGTTGAGTCTGTGCCTTACCTGCCACACGTATCACATATATGAATCAGTACACCATCAAATAGAATCCTCTTTACACTTCTGCCTTTCTCACTACTTGTCCTAGACTCCAGCTTTCCCATTCAGTCAGTTGTAATATATCTGTGAGACCCTACAGTGCCTTCTGAGATGCACAGATGAAGTGAAATGCTTATTCCTTGAGAAGCCTAACAGCCCAGAGAGACATGCTGAAAAAAAGAAATAAGTGGAATTTGGCAAATAGAAATGGAACTGTAAACACGGGAGAGACATTTCTGTCCTGAGAGATTAAAAACACTTCACACAGAGTGGGTTAATTGGACCACGATCGGGGCAGAGAATCATCAGGTTGGACAAATCAAGGACTGCTATATGTATGTTGTTTTACTTTCTTAGCAGAGACACAAGGAGAGATGTGCATCCCAGAGAGTCATGTACGGAAGTTCAAAGGCCTGAGGGCATAGTGTATCCGGAGAGAAGGGAATCATGGGAGGTAGCTAGAAAGGATGAGAGATAATTAGAAAATGACATACTGTAGTCAAGGATTTCTATGCTGAGTGAGTTTAGACTTTATGATAAAGAAAATCTGTGAAAATAAAATATAATTCAGGAAAGAAGATCCTGAGTCTGAACCACGTTCTTTGGGCATTGGGGAAGACATTCTTGAGCTCTCAGGGAAAACTGCACTTTCCAGCAGAGAGCAAGCACTTGTGCAAGCTGTTGAGGTTTATTCTGGAGAGCACAGTCTGAAAGGAGACAGTGGAGGTATGAGAGCACCTAAAACATCTGCCTCAGCAAGCACAGTGTCTCCTTAATTACGCTGTGGAGATGGTTTCTGTGCCTTGCAGAGAGTAGTACACGCTGCCCCAGATCAGTGTGGCCTCCTCAGAGTGCTCTTGGCTGCTCATTTACACCTGCCTGCCCTCACAGCAGATTTTCAGAATTAAAACGCTAAATGAGAAAAAGACAAGTCAATCAAATGAAGGACAATTTAAATTCCATGATCTTCGTCTAGTCTCCTTCCCCAAGTCAGATGTCAGAAATTTTTACTAACGTTTTCCAAGAACATTGTAATATTGTTTACATTGTTCTTATTTGAGTCATGTGTTCCTAAATATGTCTAAAACAAATGAATCCACGAAAGACCTTAGTGGGCAACTAGAAAAGTTCAGCCATAGCCCCAGAAACCATTCTGAAAAAAAAAAAGAGAGATGAAAATTAAGCCAGAAATCCTAGCAGAATCTAAAAAGTGCATATGTTTACAACTATACACAAGTAAGTTATCAGCAATGTATGCACCATGCATTAGAGAAGAAATTCTTCCTAAATACCGTTTTCTGTGCATTATCTATATAAGGCATGCAATCCCTATGATTATTTTTAAACAGCATTACTCCCTCTTTACTTCCCACAGGGTAAATGTGAATCTATAATCAAATCAATTGGGTTAACTTATAATTGAATTTCTAATAAAGGATATATGATAATTCAATGCTGTCAAGCGAGAACAAATGTAATATGTAGTTACAAACATAACTACACAGTGCTATTGGTGGAATCCAAAATTTCAAATTGATTTTAACTCCACCACAAAAAGGTAAAGGCTCTCTTGTTTTAGAATCTGTGTCTCTGATTTTAAAAAGTAGGAGCATGTATATACATGTATATACATAATTGTCTTTGGTTTGTAGGACACTGCATTAGCTAACATTTAACATATTGGAATTAAGTTCTTTGCACAGTTTTGGTGTACCTCAGTATAAGAGATTAGAGGGGGCTACAGAGAAGAGAGAGCAGGTATGGTAAAGAGAGCAGAGGAGAAGGAACGCAGAGATGGGAGGACAGAGCATCTTGTTTCTCTTCCTGTCTTGGTATCTACAACTATTTTTTCAGTAGCTGATTCTTGTGTTCGTCAACAAACTTCTCCCCATCTTCCCTGTTCTCACGACACCACCTGAGAGCCAAGAGCATACAAAGCACTTCCCAAGTTATGCTCCATTCATCTAGATTATTGCCACTGTTGATATAAAGAGTAGTCTAGACAGATAGCTTAGTATTCCTATTCCTCCTTGTTCATCATCTGCTGTTTTAAAGACAAATAAAGATTGCACGTACAGAAAGGAATATAATATGTGTATAAAGTACAAAAAATAACAAATCAGCTTTATAAAGTAGAATTTATTGTGTGTCCAAAGTGTTTTCTCTAACTTCCCTGTCCTCTTTCAATATCAAATGTTAAATTTAAACTGAACTCTGATGTTATATTTTTATCACCACCATACTTTTAAAATTTTTTCCATCAAATTGTGTCTGTATGCATACATTTGTGCTTGTGTGTACATGCACACATGTGCATGTATGCATGCATGCGTGTGTGTGTTTTTCCCGATGACTGCATTTGACTGGTCAAAACTTATTGCGTGATATCTTTTTTTTCTTTTTATTTATTTATTTATTTATTTTTCAAAAACCTAGTTGGGGACCTCCCTGTGAACACCTGGGATTCCCTCTAGAGACAAGTCTCTTGCCAATCATAAAATGACTCCCTTAATGTAGATACCTTATTCCCTTCTCCAATATCCACCCTTCCTCCCTCTCCACCCTCCACCACCCCCAGGCTCTCCCCAGTTCTTCCTTATCCCTTCTACCCCCTCCCTTTTGCCTATCCCCACCCTCAACCCCTAAGTCCACCCCCATCCCCACACCAGTGCTTCCAACTTTTGTCTGACAATCTTGTTTGCTTCCGAAATCCAGGAGGATCTATATATGTTTTTCTTTGGGTTCACCATGCTATTTGGCTTCTCTAGGCTTGTGAGCTATAAGCATAATGTCCTTTGTTAATGGCTAGGGTCCACTAATGAGTGAGTACATACCATACTCATCTTTTTGGGTTTGGGATATCTCACTAAGGATGGAGTTTTCTATTTCCATCCATTTGCATGCAAAATTCAAGATGTCATTGTTTTTTTCCGCTGAGTAGTATTCTAATGTGTATATATTCCACACTTTCTGGATCCATTCTTCCATTGAGGGGCACCTAGGTTGTTTCCAGGTTCTGGCTATTACAAATAATGCTGCTATGAACATAGTAGCACAAATGCTTTTGTAGTACGGTTGAGCATCTCTTGGGTATATTCCCAAGAGTGGTATTGCTGGGTCCTGAGGTAGGTTGATTCCCAGTTTCCTGAGAAAAGGCCACACTGATTTCCAAAGTGGTTGCACAAGTTTGCATTCCCACCAGCAATGGAGGAGTGTTCCCCTTACTCGACATCCTCTCCAGCATAGGTTAACAGCATGATATATCTTTTATGGAATCTTTGTCACTTCTCTGTTTTACAGAATGTAAAGTTTGGTTGGGGAGGATATCTGGCCTTGTCTGATTTTACTACCATATGGTGAGATGGCATAGAAACATATATTCATTTATTCATCCTTTTGTCCTTCATGAACACTCAGTCCGTGTATTGGTATATAGATAGTCGCTTGTACTGAGCATACATATGTAACTGTTATTGTTTATATATTGGTATAGTAGAGCTTGCCAAACTCCTTCAGTAGCTGTGGATTAAACTGAGAATGTTGCTAAGTAGCACTCTTGGCTCTCTTCTAATACATTTTCTTGGGTCTTCAGCTGCCCACCTTTTCTCCACTATGAATTTGTAGGACTCCTTTATATGCACATCCAGAGGTGGGCTCTCAATGGATAAGCACCTTGCAAGACCTTCTTTGACTCTGTGGCCTATTGTCACTAATTTGGCTTCCTGTCAAACAGACGTTCTTACATATAACTTAACTTGGATTTCATGAACGTACTTTTTTCGTACAATTTTCTTATTGACATGTTCATAAGACAGTCTGTATTGTTACAGTTTTTGTTTTCTCTACCTTATATAGTCTGGCTGAAACAGTATTTTCACATTAAGGGAAATAGTATTAATCTAATTTCCTGGTTTTTTTCACTTGGAAATTCACTCATTTCTGAAAAAAAAAGAAAAAAAATCATTTGTCCCTTGTCATTCATCTTGGTCAATAGACGTTTCCAACTTGTCGTGTGTAACACTGTCTCCAGTCACACACCCATATGTGTGGGTTAATTTCAAGGCTCTGTGCTGCTAACACTGTGTTTGTGCCACACTGTGGGAAATAATATTTGTCCAATTTCCTGTTTTTTCACTTGGAAATTCACTTGCCCCAGGGCCATTTCTGAAAAAAAAAATTGTCCCTTGTCACTCATCTTGGTCAATAGACCTTTCCAACGTTTCATGTGTAACACTGTCTCTGGCCACACTCCCATATGTGTGGGTTAATTTCTGAGTGCCCCCCAATCTCAAGGATCTCTGTTACTAACACTGTGTTTGTGCAACACTGTGGTTGTGCCACACTGTGGGCTGCAGTTGCTCTGCATTGGCCTTAAATCTGACTCTGGAAGCGTTCTCATCTTGCTCTTGATTGAATGTGATTTGATCATTCTCAGGCTTCGCATTCCTATGTGGGTTATAGAACGAGTTCATAAATGCTACCAAAAATAGCCCAACACTGTTTTAGTTTGGCCTTCAGAGCAGAGAGAGAAAAAGCCACAGATTCAGAACAATGGATCTCTAACTCCTTGGATATCTTATATTCTTCCACTTTTGGGGGGGGTTCTTTATAGTCTCTCAAAGCTTTTATAACTTTCTATGTAATGGTTCAATAAGTGAGAAGTTATGATGCTTCAAAATCACTTCTGATAATTTGCTCTCTATTGCTGTTGAATGATAATAGGATAAATTTTTCACCTACACAATGTATCCGTCCTGATAACCTGAAGACATTTTCCAAACTTTCAACAATGATCACCTTTGCCATTTAGTTTTAGCTCTGAAATCTGGCATCAACTAGTATTAAAACTATCTTGGAAACGCATTTTGCCCCTACTGAAGTTGTCCTTAACCTCCACTGCTATGTTCCCTTGTAATGCTCTGATTTCCTTTGTCTACCACAGTATAGTGGCTTTCCCTGCCTGCTTTGTTCCCTTCACACTCTGCAGCTTGTGTTTATCCACAAGCCTTTCACCTTCCTCCTTTGCTGTACTGCAACTTTCTTTGATAGCCTCATCCAATACCTTAATATTGCCCCCCCACACACACCAGCAATCTACCCACCATCAAATGGCTCAGCTTTGACAAAGCCAAACTTGCTTTTAGTTCAACACTCTTAAGTTTGTGGACAGGCGGCCTGGTGCCTCTCAAGACCAGTTCCTCAAAATCAGTTCACATCAATTTGAATTAACCTTGCCTCTCAATTAGGTTTTTTTCCATGCCCAATCTTCTGTAACACACTAATTCTAGAAGGACCGAAGTGTGAAATCTCAGGATGGTTCTTTCTGACTCCTCAAGACATGGTGAGTTCCTACTGCATCGTGACTCACGTTCACACGCCTCGCTTTATCCTCTTCTGAGTCAGATGGACATCACCTCCAGCCTGAGCACTACAAATGCTCCCTGCCATTCATCCCCCATGCTTCTCAGAATCCCAGAAGTAGATACATGAATTGCTATTGTATTACTTCTCCCAATCTCTAAAACCTGTGTCACCCTCTCCTGTTCTCCATTTTATCAGACTGCACATTCGGCAGGGTACAGCACATAGCCTGTGTGTGTGATAGACTGTACCATCTACACTTGTGTAAACAAACTCTAGCCACTACTGCAATGATGAAACTGATTAATGACACATTTCTCAGAACATATCCCTGCCTGCAACAAGATACAATTATGTAAATCATACATAAGATTTATGCCACTTGACATATATTTCTTGTTCTTGTCTAAAAATGCCTCATATCTACAAGTGTGCTTCCCAATTGTGTTAGCCCTTCCCTGTAATCTCAAAGACAGAGAAGTTTATGAGGGTATTGGGCTCCAGGTTCTAAAAGGTGCAGATTTGGGTTTTTAGATCCTGCATTTCATCATCCAAGTGTCCTTGGCTCCAGAAAAGTTTCTTCACCTGTCAAATGAGGAAAATTTATAATCGGCTTTGGGCTATTACAGTGAAGATGTAAAGAACCTATATGCATTTGTTAAAATAGTATGTAGTTTTCAGGAAACTCCATAGAATATAATGCACTATTGCTACTGTTTCTATTACACCAAAGGTGGCACTATTTACGTCCATTCTACCCTATGATTTATAAGTCAGTTCCCTACCCCCCGCCAATTGTTGCCTCTAACCCCACCATTACTACTGCCATTCACAGACAAAAGCTACTTATAGCGCCTGGAAAACTGACTGTAGGCATCCAGAATGGATGGTGATCATTCATCGCTCCCAGCCCACTAGCCAATATAAAGCATGTGTGACACTATTGCTAGGCTCACTCCAGACAGGGGATCTACAAAAAGAATTTCCATCCCAACCCTCTACCTGATACAAGGAATAGCCAACAACCCCTAAACAGTTTTCCCAACCCTGAGGACAAACATTTTTGAGAGAGGAGGCATCATCCTATAGAATTGCTTTTAGCTGTCATGGGGTCGATGTTCTCTTTATGGGATCCTGCAAAAGTAAAGTGATGATTAAATTTCAATATTACTGTCTAGTATAGTTCCAAATGATTTTTCAAAGTTCTTATTTGGAGTTCTGGCCAGAACGTGATGAAAAGGTGCACCATTTCAGCAGCTGGTAACCAAAAGCCGGTCTTATAACAGTGCTATCAGCATCATGATGCCATCTCAAACAGGTGGAGTTGTTGCTGTGGGGCCCCATCATCTTCCTGGAGACTTCAAAGATTACTGCTGGAAAAGGATCTGTAGGAAAGCCTATTGTTCATCATGGAAAACTTAAACATCATTCATATAAGCATATATTCCATGAAGAATACAATATAGACAAAATAGACATGGAGAAAGAAAATTTTTCTAAAGTCTTCCTTCTGTCCCATACCAGATGACTCCCAGTATGAAACAGAAATTCTGAATGTTTCTATTAACAATACACTTGGATTTAGAGAAGTACAGAATCATTGTTCAACTCCAAAGCCATCTCAACATACATAATCACCTGACCTCATAAATCATATTCCTTTTTCTCAATGATCCTTATTGGATAGTTATTTTTTTTTCTGTCAGCATCCAAACATCCAGGGTCTCTTGAATTTTTTGATGTGTATTTTCCTGTAAAGTTAAGAGCAGAAACCTGCCCCAACCCTATATGGTTTTCTTACAACCTATATGGTTGTCACCATGATGGATGAGCTGTCATTTCACTTTTTGAAGAGGTTTCTCCTTTTAATGTGAATCTTTATTAATTTTGATGGTATCCATAGTTTTTCTTCTTCTGTGGAAACAAGAGCAAAACCCCTTCCCCAATGTAGCACATCCGGTTTCCATTGTGAGGTCAGCACATCTCTGAAATGCAATGGTTGATTCAATTCAGAAGTTTTTTCATTATACAATGTCTCTCTGCTGCTGTTGTTCCTTTCTCATTAACTTTAAAAAAATTCAAGGTTAATAAAGCATTATGCAATCTATTTCTGGAGGTATTTTCCATCTTTTTCTGTTTGTTCAGCATATCCTTTATAGTTCAATTTGACCTTTCGATAACTGCCTGACCTGTAGGATTATTTGGTATACCTGTAATGTGCTTTATATTATAATAGGCAAGAAAACATTTCATTTTCTTAGATACATATGCTGAACCATTGTCTGTATTTATTTGTGCAGGTATACCCATGATACTATAACTTCTAAAAAATATGTGATTACTGAATCAGCCTTTTCCATGCTCAAGGCAGTTGCCCATTGAAAACCTGAATACATGTCTATGGTGTGGTGCACATATTTTAATTTACCAAATTCCATAAAGTGGAACACATCATCCTGCCAGATTTCATTCCTTTGAGAACCCTTAGGGTTACTCCCTGCAGGCAACAATGTTTGGTTATAGAAAGAGCAAGTAAGACATCTCTTTATAATCTCCTTAGCTTGTTGCCATGTAATAGGAAACTCTTTCTTTAAACCTTTGCTATTGATACTATTTTTTTATGAAATTTTGAGGCCTGAAACACACTTCCAATCAATAATTGATCAATTTCTGTGTTACCTTGTGATAGAGGACCTGGCAGACTCATATGGGATTGGATGTGTGTTATATATATAGGACAAAGCCTATTCCTGATTATTTCTTGCACCTGAATGAATAATGAAGTCAATTTTGCATCATCTGGTATAAATTTAGTGGTTGTAATATGCAAAACAACTCTTTCTGCATATTGTAAAGCAGTAACTATATTAAGAGGTTCTTTAAAATCCCTTAGTACCATAAGAATAGCATATAATTCTGCCTTTTGAACAGAATTATAAGGGCTTTGATCCACCTTACTTAAATCTGATTTGTAACCTGCCTTCCTTGATTTATTTGCATCAGTATAAAATGTACAAGTTCCAGTTATCCAAGAAGTTTTCTTTATAAGGTTAAGTCTATTGCTTTTGGAATAACTGTTATTAATTTCTTCCAAAAAATTAGCACAATCTTTTTGCCATGGTTTATTGTCTTTCTGTAACTTTTTTATTTCATCAGTAGTGAAAGGCACTATAATCTCTGCTGGGTCTATACCTACTAATTGACAAAGTCTCAATTTACCTTTTATAATTAATTTAGAGACCTTTTCCACATAAGATTTTAATTTTTTACTTGGTTTATGTAGTAAAAAGGTCCATTCTGCATTAAAATTCCTATAGGAGAAATTCTGGAAGGCAATATGACTAGAATACAATTAAGATTTGGATTACATGTTCCTCCTGTAATTTCTCCTTAACAATTGTCAATTATTTTTTTTGCTTCAGCTGTTAATTTTCTGGGACTATTCAAGACTTTATTACCATCTAAGGTTTTGTTTAAATGAATTATTAGGTCAGGTGTTATCCCAACAGCCGGTCATAGACTGGAAATGTCTCTTTGAAAGTCATTAAAGCCCGCAACTGGTCTCTCCTAACTTGCACCTTTTGTGTTTAAATTTCTGTAACCCTATTTTGTAACCTAGGTAATTAACAGAATCTCCTCTTTGAATCTCTTCAGGAGCAATTTGTAATCCCCATTTAGGCAAAACTTTCTTTATTTCTTCAAACATCCTTGCTAAAGTATCTGCATTTGAATCAGATAACAATGTCATCCATGTAATGGTAGATTATAGACTTAGGAAATTGCTTACGTATTATATCCAATGGCTGACTTACAAAGTATTGTCACAGGGTGGGGCTTTTGAGCATTTCCTGTGGGAGGATGATTGATCATGACCTGGGGGACATGTTAGTAACACTAATAGTTCTTCAGGCTCCTAATCACAAATCAGGTTTTCTCTAGCATTTACAATCGTTGAAAAAAAAAAAAAAACCACTCCTAGTGTCTTTGGCAAGTAGTACTGGGCAAAGGTACTCTGCTCCTCCACCCTCCTCCACCCTTTGGACAATGATTACAAACTGGCTGTTTATCTTGTGCATGAACACAATTCTCCAATTAAAAACATATTGATTACATAGACAGGGAAAGGAAGAAAATACAAAATGGTACCTAGAACAAAAGTGGGGGGTAAAATTTCATAAAAAGATTCATCTTTTTATTTAACCTCACCCAATTTAGTCAGAGGTCCCAAAACTCTAAAATTTCAAGGTCTTCCTATATTCCTTATCTACCCCAGTAAGAATTCTAAGAATCTTTTCTCAAGTATTCCCAATCCAGGAGGGAGCCCACTCTTCATGGTGGTCCTGTGTGCATTTTAAACTGAATACATATTAACAAAGAAAATGGCATTTCCATACTAAGTGAAAGACCTTAAAAGTACCATATCTACTGTGGAGATTAAACATTTGATCTGATCACTGTAAATGTAATTTAAAATGTATTTTTTAAATCATTTCAGGGGACTCAGATCTATTTTCCTGATGTTTTCAGATCCCTTTGAATATGTTTGTACTCACTAGTAATGGACATTTCTGTGAAATTAATCAAATAGGGAATTCAATGTTCCTTGTGATAATTTTGGCCATATCCCACTGGGAAATTTCCAGTCTGAGTTTGTATCTTTCCTGGGAAAGACCCCTGTGTTCCAGATCCTCATTCTTTCCCTACTTAGTTGTAAAGAGTGACAAGCGAAGCCAATACACACAAAACTAATGACAGTATGGATTTGCCAAGAAACTCTGTTGCAGGCTTCATTACTAAAATAAAACGGAAATATTTTAGGATAGAACTTTACATGGATTAGATACAAATTAGCATCAAAATATTCTAAAGCACCATATTAATTACCTGTTCTGCTGTCTTTTTTAAATAAAAGAAATATACATTGGAGAATAAGAAAACATTTCAACAAAACTAGAGATCACAAGTTCTATTTTTTGCTATTGTTTTTAGTTATTTCATAAAATAACCCGAAATCTTACTCTAGTCCTAGCTTTGTATTTTTGTCAGTTTTCATTCTGCTGGAGGCTGTTGTGCGACTTGTACCATACACGTGTTGATTTCACCCCAAAGCTTAAAGAATCTCACAGGTTTTCTCAGAATCCCCATATCGAGGACATTGCTCAACCAAAGTCTTGAAAGCCTACCATGTGGACTGAATCACACCTGCAGAGGAGTTTGTGGTTTTAGCTTGGTGGGGACATTTAAACACAGAATTCCAGGTGACTAAAGTAGCAGGAAGCCTTTTTTAAAGCTGTCATTAGAACAGCAGGTGAGGGTGTCCCAGTAGAGAAGTATTTGGTCTAGGAAGGTTTCAGATTAATACACAAAACCCTTAGTAGGAATCCAATGAGAGTTTAGGAGTAGAAGATGCAGTAAATATAGCAACGTAGTAATTATTCAAGTTTGAATTAAAAAAAATTGTTAGTTCTATCAAATCCCACTTCCAGAATTCTCTTGAGATAGTTATGTAATGCCAGTTTTAAACACCCAGTCTACAGGTCATATTATCGTGTTGGATGTGATATAGACTGCAGATCTCCAGATTGGCACGTGGCGAATAAAAGATTTTTGTTTCTCAACTTGGCTGATTTTACTTGTAAAAGAAAAAGAATACAAATGAAATGCCAAGATGGAAGAGTAGCCTTTCCTAAATCACCATAACTACAAATAACTTGCTAAATTTGTGAATTTAGGAAATCCTTCATAGTAATATATAAATCAAAGTGCTTGAGCCACATTTTATAAAGGACTTACATTTGTAATGAAACTTTGTTTTTATGTACAAGAATAATTTTCTTATCCACAGGACCAAACAGAAATGGCAAGTACTCAATTTGAATGTCAATACTGCACGGCATCCCTTCTTGGGAAGAAGTACGTACTCAAGGATGATAATCTCTACTGCGTCTCCTGCTATGATCGGATCTTTTCTAACTATTGTGAGCAGTGCAAAGAGCCAATTGAATCAGATTCGAAGGTAGGTATCACTTCAGTTGACACCGTCAATGCTTGTGAACAGTGGGTAACTGCTTCAGAGTGCCCTTTCCTCTGCATGTTGACTTTCTATCCTCATTTTCTACCGCATTATCAGATCAAGCCCCCATGTGTAGCACTGCAGAATGCATGTTTTAATCCCACATTATCCTTCAGACAACTTTTTCCTTTTAGTATATGCACGTGTGGTAGTTTTTTAGGATGAGTAAAAATTTAAAGAAGTTAAATTATTTCCCCAGAGTTTTACAACTAAATATTGAGTCACTTCTGGAATAGCTTATATATATACACACAAAATACATTAAAAAATTTAGAAGCATAAAAATTTCAAAGCCTGTGCTTTCCAACTTAAACATCTGCCTTATCTCCTTTAGCCCTCAAGACTCCTCCTTTGCACTTCACACTTCCTCCTCTTTCTCATGTCTGCTTTAACTAAGTATTGTCCTTTGTTTGCTTGAAGTCTCAAGGAATAATACGATTCTGTAACCTAAAAATTAAAATTATCCCTGTAAAGTTCTCTTGTAGGTTATAAAAGAACAGGGAAACTTAAAAATTTCCAATGAGGTTATTTTTCAGTGGCCTTTAGTGACCAATCAAACAGGCCCCAGGGTTTTGCTCTTAATTACTCCAGAGAGTCTTTCTAGAGATAACAATATTAACAACATTCCCTCAAGCTAGTGGTACAACCTACTGCTACTAGGGTCCCAAGTGTGTCCCAACTTGTCTTAGAAAATGGCTTGTTTCATTGTAAGCCCATCTAATTGACTTTATTTACTCTCTCAAAAGGATCTTTGTTACAAGAACCGTCACTGGCACGAAGGTTGCTTCAAGTGCAACAAGTGCGATCACTCTTTGGTGGAAAAGCCTTTTGTTGCCAAGGATGAGCGCCTGCTGTGCACAGACTGCTATTCTAACGAGTGTTCCTCCAAGTGCTTCCACTGCAAGAGAACCATCATGCCAGGTGAGACCCAAACCCAGTCCCTGGCTCTGCCCAAGGAAGCCTCATCACTCTTTGTCCAGCACCGGAGGCTCACAACACTAGTTTGAGAAAGTCAATGTTCTTGCTTGTTTTCTCTGATTCCTAATCATCTATTCTTCTTGATCAAAGCAAATTGCAGTGTCTTTAATTTTGCAATGTCATTACAGTGCTCAATGTTTTATTTTCATAAAACCTAATTCATAGAAATATGTTGAGTCAGAGACAGCTCTAAGGGATAAAGCTTGCACCAGAAACACAACTGAAAATGCTCTGTCCTGAGTATAGCCAATGCTATTAAAAGGGGTCATTCTTCATCAGACATTGGAGATAGTCCTCATTTTTTAAACAGTCTATTCATTCATTGTGTCTATTTATTTTGTTGTTGTTGTGGGGAGTAATCAGAGGACAACTTTTGTAAGTCAGTTCTCTTTTCCCATGATCATGATCCAGGGATCAAACTTAAGTCATTAGGCATAGCAGCAAGGCCCTTTACCAGTTTTCCCTTTTCATATATGTGTGTGTGTGTGTGTGTGTGTGTGTGTGTGTGTGTGTATGAAAACACACTCTCCTTTTTCACTATACATACCAATCCAAGTTCCCACTCCCTCCCCTCCCCCATTCCCTCCACATACCCTCCCACCCTATCCCCATCTAATCCTCTGAGAGGGCAATACACACTGCCCTGTAAAAGGTCCAAGGCCCTCCCCACTATATCCAGGCTGAGCAAGGCATACATCCAAAGAGAATAGGTTCCCAAAAAGCCAGTACATATAGTAGGGATAAATTCTGGTGCCACTGCCAGTGGCCCCTCAGTCTTCCCCAGCCATGCAACTGTCAACCACATTCAGAGGGACTAGTCTGGTCCTATGCTTGTTCCTTCCCAGTGTGGCTGGAATTGGAGAGCTCTAATTAGCTCATGTAGACTGTTTCAGTGGGTGTCCCCATCATGGTCTTGATCTCTTTGCTCATATTCTCATTCCTCCCACTCTTCAACTGGACCTCAGGAGCTCAGTCCAGTGCTCCAGTGTAGGTCTCTACCTTTGTTTCCATCAGTTGCTGGATGAAGGTTTTATGGTGATATTTAAGATATTCATCAATCTGACTACATGGCAAGTCAGGATCAGGACCCCTCTCCTCTCTTGCTTAGGGTACTAGCAGGGGTCTTTCTTATGGATTCCTGGGAATGTCTCTAGAGTCAGGTTTCGGTTAACCCTATAATGGCTCCCTCAATCAAGACATTAATTTCTTGCTCTCACCTCTGACCTTCCTCCATCTTGACTACTCCATTCGCTCATTTACCTCACCCCCTCCTTCTCCACTATTCTTCTCCCTCCCACCTCCATACTCCCAATTTTGTCAGGCTATCTTGTCTGTTTCCAAATTCTAGGTGGATCTATATATGTTTTTCTTTGGGTTCACATTATTACTTAGCTTCTCTAGGATCATGAACTATAGGCCCAATGTCATTTGTTTATAGGTAGTATCCACTTATGAGTGAGTACATACCATATTCACCTTTTGGAGTCTGGGTTACCTCACTCAGGATGGTGTTTTCTAATTCCATCCATTTGCATGCAAAATTTAAGATGTCATTGTTTTTGACCACTGAGTAGTACTCCAATGTGCAAATGTGCCACACTTTCTTTATCCATTCTTCAGTTAAGGGGCATTTAGTTTTTTTTCCAGGTTCTGGCTATTACAAATAATGTTGCTATGAACATAGTTGAGCAAATGCCTTTATGGTATTATTGAGCATCGTTTGGGTATATGCCCAAAAGTTGTATTGCTGGATCCTGAGGTATATTGATTTCCAATTTTTTGAGAAACCGCCATAGTAATGTCCAAAGTGGTTGTACAAGTTTGCATTCCCACCAGCAATGGATAAGTGTTCCCCTTACTCCACATCCTCTCCAGCATAAGCTATCATTGGTGTTTTTGATCTTAGCTATTCTGACAGGTGTAAGATGGTATCTCAGAGTCATTTTGATTTGTATTTTCCTGATGGCCAAGGATGTTGAACATTTCCTTAAGTATCTTTTGGCCATTTGAGATTCTTCTGTTGAGAATTTTCTGTTTCATTCCATACCTCTCCTAGCTTTGTTCCCCTCTCAGATTTGCAGTCTCTTTGTCATTAACTTTTGTTGTTACAGACATAAACACAAATAGGTAAATAAACACAGCCTGTTGAAGACTTCAGGGTTTACTGCAGGTTTGTGTGCTCCAGGACTGACCATGTAGGATCAGATAACTGACCAGGGGCTCATCCCTCGGTAATAATACCAATCCCTCTGTCTGCATCTCAGCAGCTGTTAGTCATAGCCTTCACTTAGTGGTGGGACCCCAAGAAATTCTCCCCATCTGTGTTAGAGCATCTACTGTTGTTGGAATTGTTTAGGAAGCCATGCTGTTGAGATTTCACTGGTGTAGCTACCTTCTCATACCAAAAGGCGCTCATATCTGATAACTCATAACTGATCTCACGTCAGGGTTCCTGTTCCTCCTGCTCTTAAAATCTTCTCTCTCTCTCTCTCTCTCTCTCTCTCTCTCTCTCTCTCTCTNTCTCTCTCTGTCTCTCTCTCTGTGTCTCTCTCCCTTTCCTATCCCTGCGGACAGCAGCACAAGAACATGAATCAGTCAACCCCCCTTAGAAGCAATCTAATCAATATTACTACTAACTACTACCACTATGATTAATATGAAGTCAAATAAATTCAGAAGCCATCTCCATAACCTGTACCACAGGAGTAGTGCCTTGGACATTTATGAGTCTAATAACAGCTATGACTCAATCTGTCTGAACCATGAACCAGTCCAAATCTCGACATGCAGGGCTTCCCCATAACTTTTGCAGAAATTGAAGGGGTTTTTCTGTGCGTGATTTACTCTTATCCTAGCAGAACTGTGGCAATTTTTCTTTTCTCTAAGGAATATCTCAGAAACTACAAAATGTTTTCCTAAAAGAATTTTTTTACTATTTATTTATACAGTAACACAGTTTATTATGGTTATACTTAAAATATTTTAAATAATTGAGGCATGTTTTCTTAAAGAAAACACAAGCATGCCTAGCTTGTTCTAACAGAGTCTTACTTTGAAATCCAGGTTCTCGAAAAATGGAATTTAAGGGCAACTACTGGCATGAAACCTGCTTTGTGTGTGAGCACTGCCGACAGCCGATAGGAACCAAGCCTCTGATCTCGAAAGAGAGTGGCAATTATTGTGTGCTGTGCTTCGAGAAGAAGTTCGCTCACTACTGCAACTTCTGTAAGAAGGTAGCTATGGGAACTTCCAGAACACTGTTGTTTTTGTTCTTTGGCTGCCTTATATATTTGGAATGAAGTGACCCCATCATGAATGAGGTAGCCTTTAAATTTCAACACAGCCCAAACTAAAATTCTCATAATGATGATGTTTTGCTCTTTGGAATAGCTATAATTCCACCTTAGGCCATAGATCTAATGTTCAATAATACAGATGATTTGACCTCCCAGTCACATTAACTGCTTTATAGAAACTTTGTTCTGGGACAGCTACCTTTCCCTCTGCTTCTTAGAAGACAATTTTTGATCCATTCAGTATTAACTCTTTCAGAGAAATATGGATTTGTCCCTCAGAATGATTGACAGGAATCCTGCCTTTTATTTTTTAGTAACTAAAATCTCTTCTGATCTTGAGGCTTTGTGTTATCAAGGAGAATACCGGTAGGTTTAAGTAAGTGGCATATGGCAATAGAAATCCAGTTCGCATGAAGACACAAAAAGACCAAGTACAGTGATTTCCTTTTTTTCCCACTCTAGCACAAAAGCAAGCGCCCTCTCGCTTGTTTTCCCATTCAAAGCATACTTTCCAGAAGGAAAAAGTCCATGTTTTTATGTGAAAAGTGACTCATGTCCATCATTTTTATGGAGCATGTCGGTACTCATAAAATATATACTGATATTCTCAAAGAAATCCTTGACACGTGAAGCACCATGGCACTGTGGTTTGTAGAGGAATGCAAAATCATGACAACGGATTGGTGCTGGCTTCTGAATACTGTGATTTGTTAACTGCCTTGACGGCTCTCAAATCCACTGTGTATTTGCATTTGGACAGCAGGAAAGCTCACTACACTTTCTCCAGGTACATATGCAAGCATGGGTGTATGTGTACATAGTACAGCAAATTTCTGCTTATATTGGTAATATCAGTATTGCCTATGGGACAAAGTAACCCATACACTCATTAGACTTATAATTATTCTGTTACACCACAATGGCAGCTGAGAGCTACAGTGAGTAGTTACAAGATGGGAGATCATTCACTACCTGAAAGTCTCTATTGTCTTTCCAGAAATGCTGGCTTTGAAAAGGATGATTCAGGCAACAGTCAAACCCTGTGCCATGACCACACAACATAAGAAGCCTCATGGCTTCCAGAGTCAGTGGCATTGACAGCACATGCTGGAAACAAAATGAGCAGGCTTCTCTTGTTCTGAGAGGCTTCAAACTTAGGTCTCAGTTTAGGCTAACGTGTTAATGAAACTTGTGGGGAGTGTCGTATAATTTATTGGTCACAATAGTCTTCCTTTCAATGTTGTTATAAAGACTCAAGATACCTGGGCCAAAGTGCTGGGATTTTCAGGCTGTGGAAGATTGTGGCTATATGGAGGACAGGATTTGAAGCCATTAGAAGCTTATGAAATGTTCTTATTGGGTTGTAGACAGATCATGATTCATTATTGTCTATTTAATTTTTAGACTACACATTCTTTAAGAAAAGCTGGACATAAATGATTGTGATCAAAACTAAAGAAAGATTCTGTGTGACTCAATCCAGAAGCAAAACTTGGCTTAAATAAAACCAAACTTATTGTCGACCATACTTTTATGTTTTCCCTCACCAATTTCGTTTTGTTACACTAGAAATTTCTACTTAGAAACTGGTGATTCAAACTGTAAATGCTTCAGATTCAAATTCTTCAGGATAAAAATAGAATTAAATGTGCCCTTAAGTTCTTTAGTGCTCTCTACTGTGTCCACAATCTTCGCTGTCAGGCTAAGGAGATGGTACTATGTGGGAAGTCCTTGCTATAGAGCTTGAGAAGAGTTCAGATCCCAGCGCCAACATACAGGCGGGGCCTGGTGGCAAGAGTCTGCCAGCAGAGCCAGGTCAGATGAAATGGAGAATTCAAAGTTCAGTAAGAAAGCCTTTCTTCTAAACTAAGGTGGGGAGTGATAGACAAGGACATTTAGTGTCAGCGTCTAGCCTCTACAGAGATGCACACAGATATACATATGTGCTCACACACATGTACACACAGAGACAAACACACACACATACAAACACACACACACACACACACACACACACACACACACACGCACACACACCAGAGAAGAAACTAGTTCTAAGTCAACGGTCAAACAAGACTTAGATATTAGACTTCACCTTTGCTGTCTGTTTCTTCAAAAGGAATATAATCACCAGCAAACTTTTTTCCAAATGATCCAGAGCTCCAGGATATATTATTTTGCTAGGAATCTATTTTTCAACTTTCAGATCTTTTAAAGCACTGCCTACAAATCATTTGACCAAACAAATCAAAGGAAGCATGATTTCATCTGTGCCTGCTGTCAGGCGTTTGAAGTCAGTGGGAGGCATTTTAAATTGCTTTACTCCCACACACTGTGCTCCTCATCTACTTATGCAGAACAGTATAGTATACAGTATAGAATACCTCTGTGCTCCTCATTTACTTATACAGAACAG
>JAQHUG010000015.1:14134668-14168388 GCA_028555095.1 Dicrostonyx torquatus | reverse complement strand
CGCTGTGCTCCTCATCTACTATACAGAACAGTATAGTATACAGTATAGCACACTGCTGTGCTCCTCGTTTACTTATCCAGAACAGTTTACTTATCCAGAACATTTGACTACTATCAATTATCTTTACTTTCTGAAAAACTCGATATAATGTTAAAGTGTGTTTAGAATATTTTTTCAAAACCTTTATGATAGACAAACAGTATATGTATGTTTGACAGCAAAGAAAGATAGCTTAAAGTATGCTTATATTTTTTAAAATCTAGTAAAATTGATACAGATCTGTAGCAGCCATATTAATCATCACATTTCCTTGGTCTTTGTAAGATACAGATATGAACATATTCCAGTTTTTTCCATAGCTGTATGAGGTCAACATCCACAGATTTGAAGGAACAGATGATTTTAAAGCAGCCACACTGGAATACTTAACCAATATTTATCAACCTGATTCTCAAAAAAGATGATTCAACCTTTCAAAGAACATGAGGAATAAATTTATTTTTAAAAGAAGCAGGGGGAGGGCGGTGGGGTAGTGGGGGAGCGGGAGGGCCGGGAACAAGGGGAGTAAATGTAAATTTTTCTTTTAACAATAAATAAAAAAAGGAAAAAAGAATATATTATGGGTTAAGTGATAAAATGTCTTCCTGGAATGCATAGTATCCTGGGTTCAATCCCTCAGTGCTATGCCAGCATTATAAAAAAAAAACAAATAAGCATCTGAGCCCAATACACTCTAATGACTCATGCCCATCTTTTATGTTCATACTAGGAATCTGAACTTTGTACACCATTTGAGACCTGAGGAGAAAAACTCATCCATTAGCTTCAAGCACTTTTTTGTTCAAACTGTAGTACTAGAATGGCTTTCCCATATGGATGAGCACACAGATGGTACAGTATGTGCAAATTCAGTGCAATTCCTCAGTGGGGGTAGCGAGTGACCCTGTCATCCATCACTAAACGGCTGTCCATCTACAGAAGGACCAAGTCTATGTAGAGGTCTTGAGAATCTCCACAAATGGTCATCCCTAATCCAGTACCGGGGATGGAGTGAAAAAAAAAGTTGTTGCTCACAATGATGGTGCTCATCAGTTCCACCCAGGCTATCCACAACTGAGTCTTCTCAGACTTGCAGTGAGCTTTCAAGAAAAGTACTGTGATCTTCTCATGTTTTCCAGCATTCTTCAATGTCAGATATTGTTATAAATGTGTAGGGTAACCCTAACAAAAGATCTTTGGAGTTGAAAATATGAAGACTTACAAAATGGTGAAGTAAATCAAGCTCCTGCTTCCTTCATGATCTTCCCAAGTCCAAGAGGTTTCTATCTCTTTTCTGATACATTCTTTAAGAAAGTTAGGATTATTTTCAGTTTTGAGGTTCTGTATAATTCTTTTAACACTTGGTTTCTCATACTGGTTTTCAAAACTTAAAGAGATTTTCAAGGGAACAAGCATCCTAATGCAAGATAATACAGAGTTTAGAGCACCAAGTGTCGGCATGGAGAAGCATCGTGAGATTGTCTGAATTGCAAGGGTACCCACACTCATTGCCTTCTGTTAATGCTTTGGCAGGTGATAACTTCTGGTGGGATAACCTTCCGTGACCAGTTATGGCATAAAGAGTGCTTTCTGTGCAGCGGCTGCAGGAAGGAGCTTTGTGAGGAGGCATTTATGTCCAGGGATGATTTCCCATTCTGCTTGGATTGCTACAACCATCTTTACGCACAAAAGTGTGCAGCCTGCACCAAGCCCATCACTGGTAAGTGCTTCAGCTCATCATGGTTCTACCATGATCCAGTTAGAACTATGTAAAATGCTACCTAGTTAATTTAGGAAATGCAAATAAAACATATTTTTATCTACTACATTTCCTTTTGAGATAAATAGATACTCATTTATAAATTTAAATTTTACAGGGGCTCCTCTAGGAAATGACAGGATACAATTTGGGTGTTTGTACATTGTAAAAAGTAAATACTAAACTGAATGGTATGGTTTCTAAGGACATCACAGTCCAAGGAAGGAAAATAGGTATGCTAAAAGGTCAGAGAAGGCCCCGGTAAGGAGGCCCACTTTGAGACTCAGCAACTGAAAGGGTAGAAGACTATTACAGAATCAGAATCCTACTTAATTCCAACAAAAGTCAAACAGATTTAAAACACAAAAGGTTTTAATTAAACTATTCTATAAAATAGCCAAAACTGTAATTAGAGTAACATTGAACAGGAATTAATTTAATTTCTTTTTTAAGATGCTTTAAACAAACATATTACTGCCTTCTCTGTACTCACTGGCAGCAACTTGGTTATGAAAGAAAACAATATAGTATTCAGCTAAAGAAATAAAGTGCATGAGACATAGTTTGAAAAATAACATAGGTGACAAATCAATCCATGCTAAGCAGCTTGTTGCAGTGTTGGAGGAGCATATTGTGTTTTCCTCAGAACCGTCTCTAAAACATTAATCCTGTGGTAAAGATGCTGAAGCCAGCATGAGACTTGGAAAACCCAGAAACTGTTCATCCAGGCAACTTATTGTCATTATTAATGTGACAGAGCTGTATTCCCACTTTCTGTCTTCAGTATTCTTAGCTCATTTGTCATTTTTAGCTCATTTTGTTTAACACCAAATTAAAGGTTATTCCCTTTCTTCCCGTTCCTCTTCTGATCTCATATCTCTCTCTCTCTCTCTCTCTCTCTCTCTCTCTCTCTCTCTTTCTCTGTGCCTCTCTCCCTCCCTCTCTCCCTCTGTCTCTCTCTCTCTTTCATGTGTGAGTGTGTATATTGGATCTACAGGAATTTTCTAATGAAGGTAAATATTTTCTCTTCAAGCTAAACTTGAAGGCTTTCTGCCTACTTGAAAAGGGAGGAAGTGGTCCTCCTTATTTATTATTTATTATTTAAGCACAATCCTGTTTGTCTACCCAGGGGCACCATATTTCTCAGATTTACACTGGTCTATAGAGGTGTTTGGCTAGCAGACAGGTTTTACTTGGCCAATATTTAATTTACAGGATTAGGGAGGAGACTAATATGAAAACCATTGTTTTAACTAAAAGCCCACTGAGAGCTTGCCACAGTTGGTCTGACTGCCTTCACACCCCCAAGTCACTCTCCCAAGCAGCAGGGTTGCTGCCCTATTGTAGCAGCCGGGTCCTCTCTGTTCCTAACAAACACTCTTCTTGTGTCATCCAACTATGTTACTTCCTTGGCCTTACAAGGTTTCGTGTTAACAGTTCCAGACTGTTGGGCTTCTCAGCAGGTGTTCCTAACCACTCTGCTCTCCTGTCTTCTGTTCATCTGGCAGCTCCTGCAAAGGGAGGCAGCCACCAGTTCCATCAGCTTTCGTTAGAACACGGGATGTCCTGAAGTTTAAACACATCGGACTCCAGAAGCTGCTCAGGAAACTCTCCCTTCACAGTCTGCTCTAATTTCACTTGAACTGGGCTAGAAAAGGAGGTCCTCTGATGAGGAAACTAAGAAGTTAAATAATTAAAAATATGTTTACAGTGCTTAAAGAATTCTAACAGCTAACAGGGATCTCACGGAGCCTACGCAAGCCCTGACCTTGATGGGGTTCAGTTCTCATTCTTCACAGACACATGCGCCTAAATGGTGTTTCTGGTAAATGTTTCATCAGCCAACTGCACCAAGCTTCATTCAGTGTAGACAGAAACCAACAGTTTTACACAAAAACATAGAAGACCAGACCCCAAATTAATCTAAATGTGACAGTATTTAAGTGAAAAGAGTCAATCTAAAGGAAAAGCATGCAAAAACTGCCAGATCATTCTTTTTTTTTAATTTATTTATTTATTTTTGTTAAAAGCAAAATTTACATTTACTCCCCTTGTTCCCGGCCCTCCCGGGCCTTGGGTTCCCCATAGGACAGATCATTCTTATAGTTCTTAAATATATGTAAAGCCCTAAAGTAAGGCTTCTTTAAAACGAGCTGTCTGGGTTAATACAATAGGGAATCCTGGGAATGCTATGTGTTTATCCTCAAAAGTTGTGAATTCATGCAAGCACTTAACTGTCTTAGGAGCTTTCTTACAGGGAAATTCAAGTTTAGGAAACTTACTGTACTTTGTGGTGACACAGTGGGTGATAATGCATTACATCATTGAAAATCTACAAAAGACTGAATTTTAAAAGATGTATCTGATGTAATTCATATTAATTAGATTGATTTAGGTATTCCACAGTGTTTGAATATACCATGACATCATGTTACATACTGCAAATATATACAATTAAAAATCAATGTTTTAAGAGAAGCTGTTTCTAGTAGGATGCTTTTAGTATAGTATCGTACGTTAACTAACTCTACCTAGAGGTGGTTTATTGTAATTTGCTGGTACTATTACAATAAAATGACTTTATTTGAACTGATTACAGATATAACTATGATTTTCTTTTCTCAGTTTTATTTTTAATTAAAATATAATTATATCACTTCTTCCCTTTACTTTCCTTCCTTCATCCCTTCCCATTTCTCCTTCTCAGACTCCTCCCATTTTCCTCCTCATTCTCAATTGGATACTCTCTTTTCCTTTGTTTATTGTTGCAGCATGCACACACATGCAAATATATAATATGTATAGTCTACTGAGTCTGTTTTTGCTGCTTTGTGCATATGTTTTCAAAGATGACTACTTTGTACTGTATAACTAATTAGGGTAGGAGTCCCTGGGAGAAGCTAATTCTCCCTTTCTCAGCAGTCATTAGTAACTTGTGGTTCTTTGTCTAGGCATTGGAACCAGCAAGATCTTTTATTCCTTCAGGTCTTCTTAATGCAGCTATTTCTAATCTCAGCCACTTCACAGTCCTCTGCCTCTTACAGTCTTTCCATCCTCTTTTCAAAGACGTGCCCTGAGATTTAAAGTGCAGGACCTATGTTGTACAAGTAACTGTTGAGGCTGATCTCCACATTTTGTCCAGTTGTGGTTTTCTGCAATGGCCTCCATTTGCTATAAAGAGAAGCTTTATTGATAAGGGATGGAAGCCACACTTATTTGTGAGTATAAGTGTAATACTTAGAATGTATAACAACAATTATCTCTCCTTTTATAAGATGTTCACTACCTCTTGAACTATCTGAGCTAGATGAAGTAGCTTGACCTAGCGAAAATGCTCTGAACTTGGCATTAACAGACCTTGTTTCTGCCTGTCCTGCTAGTCGCTGTGTGACTATGAGTAAATAACTCCCCCTGGAGGCCTGCTCTTGCCATATCTACAAAATGAATGGAAAAGGATTGGCTTCCCTTCATTTCTTTTTATTTAGAGAAAATGGAGTTTCAAGCACTAAAATTTCTACAAAAGGAAGCACTAATGCTCCCAGTTATGTTCTTCACAAAGATAAAGAGACTTAGTGAGGTTAATAGCACAGGGTGGGAAGCCAGACTGAAGAGTTTGAGTCAGATCGTGCCAGCTGGTGACCTTAGATGAGTGGCTGAACTTTACTGTTGCTTGGTAGATATTTGTCTACAAATTGAAGATGATGCTACTATCGACTCTATGAAGGTTAGGTGAGAGCTATATATACACATTCAGGCTTAGACTGAAGAGTGACAAACCTCAGAACTCAGCATACTAACTTTTTACTGACTTTTCAGGTACAAATGAAGCTAGATGAAGTGGGTGTCAAGGATCAGTTTGCTTTCTCTCTCTCTCTCTCTCTCTCTCTCTCTCTCTCTCTCTCTCTCTCTTTCTCTTTTGAGCCCTGGCTCGCCTGGAACTCAGTATGTAGACTTGGCTGGCCTGGAACTCACATAGACCTGACTGCCTCTGCCCCTCAAGTACCTGGAATAAAGGATGAGCACTCCCACACCCAGCAGCAGATCAGTTTCCTAAAAGACTTTGTTACTGTAAATGACCCTGTTGACCTAAATAAGTGGCATTTATTTATTTAAATAAATTTGAAAAAATTTACAAAAACCTCAAGGGTTGGGCTAGACCTTAGTATCCTACTACTATATGCTTTCATTTTTCTTTTTTTGTTAAACTCTATATTTACTTTTACCACTTGTATGTGGCTTGCTAGTAAAATTGAGAATAACTCATAAGTATCAAAGTCCTACTCATTCAATAGTTAGTTTTATTGAGAAAGATTATTTATGTATATATAAGACCTTACTCTTAAAGTTATTAAAACTTAAGAAGATAATTAATTGGTATATGTCTTAGTTAGTGTTTCTATTTCTGTAATAAAACACCACGACTAAAAAGAAAATTATGGAGGAAAAGGTCTATTTAAATTATGCTTCCATATCAGAACAGGAACTCTAGAATGGAAGGAAACTGGAGGCAGGAGCTGATGCAGAGGCCATGGACAAGTGCTGCTTACTGGCTTGCTCCTCATGGCTTGCTCAGTCTGCTTTCTTATAGAACCCAAGACCACCAGCCCAGGGATGGCTACATCCATAATGGGTAGGGCCCTTACTCACAAGTCACTAAGTAAGAAAATGCCCCACAGTCTTGCCTATAGCTGGTCTTTGTGGAGGCATCATTTGAGGTTCCTTCCTCTCTGAAGACTCTAGCTTGTGTCAAGGTGACATAAACACAGAAAGGACTAGTTTACTCTAATTGTAAGATAATAATGACACTATCATGAATACATAAACTATATGTTTAATAAATAATAATAAAAAGGAAGTAGGATCTTGGTTTCTTTATGAGACAAACTCTGTATAACGACAGAAAGATGGCTCAGTGGTTAAGAGAGCTTGCTGCTCAATCATGAGGACCAGAGTTCAGATCCCAGCATCCACACTGCATAACTCACGCCCACTTGTAAATTTACCTCCAATGGTTCTGACACCCTTGTCTGGCATATTTGGGAACTTGTACACACATGTGCACAAACAGATAGATACATATATAAACATTTTAAATAAAAAAAAGATGTTAGATGAAAGTCCGTTATCACTTTCAGAGAACTTATCTGAAATAGATTCATAGTCACACCTTGAGATTCTTTATCTCATAAGAGAATTGGGCAGTGCATGTGGGGTCAGCGCAGGAAATACTTTCTTCACTCCAGAGGTTCACTCCAGAGGTGATAAGCAAGGCACCAGTAACCCATAACATGAACACTACTTGTCCACTTGTCAGATGAAATTAATGGAATCAACCTGTAACATCTGATCACTTCTCAGATTCTGAAACTTTTTTACGACTACTCAGCATACTTTTATTGAACTGCATCCTGAAACTATATTAGACAGACGGGGTCAGTGCTTTACTGAGTGCGTTAAGAAGTAATTTAGCTCAAGTAAAAACAAAGTTAAAGTGATGGGGGCCGAAGGCCCTTTTGGAATTTATCTTTGAATAAGGCAAGCAGGTATCTAGAGTGAAGAGATTCCTCCGTTTACACTAGAACTCTGAACTGAAGCTGCTGCAGAGCAAGGCACTAAACTTGTTACTGGAGAATAAGCTCTATGAAAGTCTGGAAGAAATTCTTAATTTGGCCTTTGGAAAATTGTGCCTGAAATCTCCCCAAATAGGTTTTACTCCAAGTAAAATGAAGCATGGGGATATGAGGAAAAAGAAAATTTGGATTCACTAAAACATCAAGCCCCAGGCTCAGAAGTATACATTTCTTTTATTATGTTTTCAATTTGCAGCTAAGAAAACTTGCTCACACGGAGAGTGGGGCAAAATGCATTCATGTTTGCACACCGTGGGCTTCTACCTCCCCATTGCACACTGGTTTCCTGACTCTTGTTTTCATCTGCCTCCGCCCCAAAACAATTTAAAAAAAAAAACAATGCATATCAAGATTTATTTTACTTCCTTAGATTACAGCAGAATTAAGCTAGGAATCTTATAAGGCTGAAGTTCTCAACTGGACAGGAGGCCAGAGGGCCACACCCTATGGAGTTATATGTGTCCACATTGTCTTGCTAACCACTCAGTTTCTAGCTGACTTCTTAATCTGTTCATTGAAAAGAATGGATTACTCTTTGCCTCCAATTCCCTTCCAGGTCTCAGAGGTGCCAAGTTCATCTGCTTTCAAGACCGCCAGTGGCACAGTGAGTGCTTCAACTGTGGAAAGTGCTCTGTCTCCTTGGTGGGCGAAGGATTCTTAACTCAGAACATGGAAATCTTCTGCCGCAAGTGTGGCTCTGGGGCAGACACTGATGCGTAGGGAGAGACGGTCTCTCCCCGGCCTGAAACCCACTTTGCCTTTGCTCTCACTAAAAGGGGAACTCAATGGCAGTAATACTGTTCGTCTGTATTTTAGAAAGCAGTTTAATGCAGGGTACATAGCAGGAAAAGGCTAGTATACTTTATAATTGAACTCTATAATAAGAAACACACAAAACACAGTCTAATGGGAAAATGAATTACTAAACCACAAAGCTCTATCTCCTTGCAAAATACTGCACTCTGCTGTTAGAAACATGGGATAATACCTCTTCATTATTGAGTATATGGCCTATAATTAGTAACTGTGATTACTTCTGCTGAAGGACATTTTTCAAAACTACAGAAGGAAAACAAGATCCAATTGAGAAGTATACAAGAGACAAATGTTCGCATTTTAAACTAGCTGGTTATATATGGCACGTTAGACTGAATATGAATAGTGGAAGAACAAGATTTATGAAAAATCAATTAGTAATCATCATACCTAACAACCTTATCATTTTAGAATCCTTCTTTGCTCGCGAGGACTGAATAAGAGCTGAGAAACAAAGCTGCGGATTTTTCTCATACACAAGGCTTCCACTGTCAGCTGCCCCTTAGTTAATGGAATTGGACGACTATGGTACCTTTATATTTAGATACAGAGGCCATCATCCCTATCTGGGTAGAGTCAAGCACAGATTTTCATTAGATTTAGATTACAGATTCAAATATATTTTAGATAGTTATATTTCTAAAACCCACTTGGCTTTTCTAAATGTTTGCAGATTCATCTATTCTTTTAAATGAGTTTAGCCAAAATAATTGTTGATCCCAAAGGCAAACCTTTAAAGTAAATGAATTATTAGATTTTCACTCATGAAAATGAATGTTAGGGAAGCAGTTCAATGTTAGAACACGAGTTTCATCCACATAGCTAAGGCATAATAGAATGCATACTTATTTCTAAGCCTTATACATTTGCCTTTGAAAGCTATATAGATAAAAGCTATATAGATAACGGTGAAAATAAAAGTAGACTTTAAAGCAACCTAGTAAAAGTAATAACTTACAAGTAATATTTCACTGTTAATAACTCAAGACCCGCAAACAAACACAATATAAGAAAGTGGGAGGCAGAAAAGCCCTCCTCAGTTCTTTCATGCTGAATCACCCCCTGTCCTGAAGCCAGCCAACCCCACAGCTCCAGTCTGTGTATGACCAGGACTTCCAAACCCTAAGCGGTCAATCCAGAAATCAACATTTATTCTGTCAACAAGGAAGTTTTAGTGGGAATTCTACCATGATATAATCAACCCTTGTTTCAAGCACCAACCAATTAAATGAAATTGCATAGGTAAAATTAAGCATGCTGATAATTGTTGATCTAGAAAATAATTCACTCACAACTGTAAAAATCTAAATTCTTCAAAATTTAAGTAGATATACAAGATATGGTATTGTCTCTGCTAACCAATTACAGATAATCATGTAGCACATGATATTTCCTGATTAAACAATTAAATAGATCGTGTGTTTGTCATATACATGGGAATGAATAGCGTAAGAGTTACATTTAAACTTTTCATGGTACTGGAGTTCAAACCCAGGACTTTACACATACTGTGCAAGGACCCTACCACTGGGATACATCCCTACCCTTTGCACTTAATCTTAGCAATTAAATGCATAAAATCACTTGCTAGATGAGCATTTTATTATCCTTTAAGTATAGTTCATAAATATATAGAAATAGTTGCCAATTTTTGTATTGCTTAGTAACCAAATATATATCTAATGTGTGTTGCCTAGAGTTAAAGGTCATGCTTCTGGGACTTTGAGGTGCTGGGAGGGCAGATCTGGGTTCAAAAATATGATGGTCTCACTGCAAAGACCCTTCCATGCTGCATAAGAAAAGTGCCACTGAAGATACAGCGTTCATATGAAAAACAACTAAGAAAGACTTCTTCCCAATGACACACACAAAGACAACTGTGGAAAAAACATGGATGGTTTATTTGATTTATAAATGAAAAATTATCTTTACTGGCTTATTAAAAATGGGATGGGCTGCCTCAGTAAGCAGTGGACATTCATGATTCAGGGTGACATCTGCATGGGCAGGGAAGTAGTTAGAAGCAAGTCTTGCACCAGCTGACTTGGAAGTTGCAGAGATGCTGTGCTATAAAGAGCAGGGAGAAATGATATTACTACAAGCAAAAGTCAGAGGAAGGGGAAAATGAACTGTCAGGACAAAAGGTACAGATGTATAGAATAGGTCATGGAAGTTGCCAGTGTTCTTGGCTAGCACAGACAGGAAGAGGTTATGACAGTGTTCAAGGACAGTTATATCTACATGTATACTGTGTGGAAAAGGACCAGAGTGGACAGGAGTTCACCAGGTGTTTCCCATTGTTCCTCATGTGCATGGGTGTGCATGGATGTGCATGGGTGGCTGTAAAAGGGAGAGAACAAGCAGAAGTTCTAACCTAGGGCTGTGTTGGCTGATGAGGTGAGTGTACATGCCAATAAATCAAGATACTCGACATTGCCGTATTTGGGGTTGAAGCTAATAAGACAGAATTTTCTTCTGTTAAGGAAGATGGGTAGGATGCCCAAGGGCTCAAGTTTTAATGAACAAAACCATTAAAAACTTTGACTGAGATAAATTAGCACCAGTGGATAACTGAGATATGATCATATCACAAATCATGATTCACAGCTCAGTCACTATGACTTTAGGAACATCACATTGTACATTGCAGTAGAAGAGGTCAGGCATGGTGAAAAATGTGTGCCTCTGAGCACAAGTGACCTTCATCAAAAACCACTGCAGAATACCAACATAAAAAATCAGCCTCAAAACATTTTTGATGTTGGTAATATCACTTTTTAATGTAAGTGTAAAAGTACTTTGTAAAGTACTTGACATGCTAACATAGTTCATGTGTTAAATTTAAAAATGAATGTTACACTATGATATGGTTATATTTAGCTGAGAATATAAATTATTCTCTAATGCTTTAATGGATATTTCATATCTGCAGTTGCCATAACACAGATTTTGTTTTACAAATGGTGGTTTTCAGAAGATTCTTATATTGAATAAATGTCCACATGGTAGGTATTCTTGAAATGGATTTTGGGGATTTTTGACATTATCTGTAATCCAACAGATATAGAATAACTTCTTTAGAATTTCTGCTTCTATTTCATGCTTCTTGTCTTGTCATTTTTATGATATATAAATTACTAGATTCGGGTATCATCTCAAGGCACAGATAGAAAAATACCTTAGCTAAGTATTTATCTGAATAAGATGCCTCTACTGCCAAATAAACTATGTTCTGCCTGACTCTTTTTTTAACAGTAGTCAGATTTAGAAGACTTGTAAATTAAAAAAAATATTTCTAATTACTATCCTTGAGACCAGGGGAAGAGTTCACTTTAGATTTTCCTGCCATAACTCAGACTCTTTTGCTAATTTTTTCTGAGTCAAAGGAAATATTAAAACTGTTGATAGTTTTAGGCTCTTATCTATTTTATTAAAATCAAAGTTTTTGTAATGCAATACTTTTCCAAATCCACATTGTTTCACTCTATGATTACTCTAGAAAATAATTTGTTTAGTAATTGAACAAATGAATATTTAGGAAAATGCCTCTAAATAGTTACTTAGTTTTTCTTTGAAATAATGATTTTCAAAGGTCATGTTGATTGTGACCCCCGAGGGGAGAGGGACTTGAATGTATGTTGTGAAGTCCACAAAGAACCAATAAAAAGAAGGAAGGAAGGAAAGAAGGAAGGGAGGGAGGAAGGGATGGAGGGAGGGAGGGAGGGAGGGAAAAAGAAAAAGAAAGAAAGAGAAAGAGAGAAAGAAAGAAGGAAAGAAGTAAGAAGGGAGGAAGTGAGAAAGAAAAAGAAGAATGGAAGAAAGAAAGAGAGAAAGAAAGAAAAAGGAAGAAAACAAAGGAGAAAAGTCATGTTATTTATATGTATATATAAAAGTTAAAACTTAAGTCTTGTGTTTTCAAGTATTATTTCTTCAACTAGAGTCAATCTATCAGTGGATATTATGAGAGCTAGGAATATTGCCTTCATCCTGAACTTTCCCTGCCCAAGGAACACTGAACCTTTAGATCTCATTAAAGTACCAGGAACACACCATATAATGTCACCATCAAAAAATGTGTGGAGGCTGAAGAGTTGGTTCAGTCGTTAGAAGCACATGCTACTCTTGGAGAGAATCAGAGTTGGGCATCTCACACAGAAGTCTAGTTCCTCATCAGCATCTGTAACTCAAGCTCCAGGGGATCCAATGCCTCTAACCCCTGCAAGCACTTACGCTCCAATGAGCGCGCGCACACACACACACACACACACACACATACAAAATTAAAAATTCATTTAAAAAAGTTAAAAGAAAGAAAGGATGGGTACAGTGAGAGCTCCTGTAATCCAGAGAAAGGATAGAGAAGAAAAATTGGAGACCAAAGCATTGGGCCTTGGCTGAGAACACAGTAAGACATGGTTCAAATGAGGAATGCGTTGTCACAAAACTTTGAGTTCTTCACTGATTGCTATAAGACTTAAGAAAGTATACCACAGGGGCAGATGTCAATTCAGAAATTACAAAATCTGAATTTTATATAAATTATATATTACCAACACAACGGAAAGATGTCATGGGAGAAGATGGTAAGACTCTTTTTTTAAACCATACAAATTTCTTCTCAGTTGGAAGTATTGTGTGTTGATAACTTGTCTATTATATTAAAAGCAGAATTATATGGAAATCACAAACATTGGTTAAACTTGGTTCAATCCATATTTTTAAGAGAACATATAAATACACACCACCACCTAGGCATCCATGTACTTTCTTAGATGGCCCAAAAATGCATCCAGAAATAGAGACAATCCTTTTTAGAGCAATTCTAACTTTTGCTGATGCTTTAGGGTCAGGTATACTCCTGAATGATGTAGGTAGATGGGTTATTTCTAAAATTGGCAAACACAAAGTTTGAGCATATCAAAGAAAAGTCAGTTTGTGTGTATCCACAATGACAAGACTGGATACATCTGTGGCTGGGAAATTGAGCAGCACACTTTGATAGAATTATAGCTCACATGAGAGAAAATGAGGATACAGGTATTTTCCCAGCAATGGACATGAATTTATGGAACAGATGTCTAAATGGTTGTTTGACTGAGTAACATTAATGAACACAACAGACAACCCACAGTGACACAGTGACATTAAATGCCAGTCCTACCTCAGTCAGAAAGAAAACTTGAGTTTTATGTGTGCAGAAGGATGCATATGGAATGCAGCAGTTTTCTATTTAAATGTTGGCTGAGTCTGCAGTGTCGTTGACCAGACCTTTCCTGGCAGCTCCACTCTAAGGTCTTGGGCAGAGAATGAACGAAGGAGTGTGGACAAAGGGTGAGTAAGAGGAAAAGGAGAGAGGTGGTTTAAAAAGTGGCATTCTTAAAAATATAGGCTAAACTTGAACTTCAATGAATACTGTTTTTATATAATACAGTAAAAATCCACCATAATTATATAAAATTCAAAGGAACCAAATTATATAAACAAAAAGTTAATAAAATTTTAGGATTGATAAATACATTTTAATATCTCTCTTTCCTTTCCATTGAAATCCCTCAGATACCACCAGCAGATACACTGATCTCTTTCCGTACTGTTTTGAAATGTTATTGCTGACCTCTAGTCCTCCAAATCCTTTCTTCTGATGGCATCTATGATACCAGCATCTTCTCCTTCTCTATCCTTGTCCCTTCACTATAAATGGACATAAATGATCTTTGTTGACAGAGAAGAAAACATTTTAAAACTGATTTGTGGAGTTGGAGAGATGGGTTGGTGGTAGGAGCAGTGGCTACACTTTCAGAGAACGCAGGTTCAATTCCCAGCACTCACAGGTAGCTCACAATGTCTGTAACTCCAGTTCTAGTGAATCCAACACCCTCTCTGGCTTCCATGGGAACATGGTACACAGAAATACCCATAGGCAAAACACCCACATATATACAATTCTAAAATTTAATGTTCTTAAACTGATTGATGAGAGTGTAGAGGTAAATATGCTCAACATACAATATGTGCTCATGTGTTACCATGTATGATAACACATACAAAGAAGAATGAATGTAGAACAAAAACTGGTTTATGGTGATGATTGCATTATTTCACAAAAATAGTAAAAAGAATTTCTTTGTACACTTAAAGTGAATAAACTCTATGGCTTATAAACTATATCAATAAAGCTTTAAAAAATACCTGTCTCCATTTTCCTTCCCTAAATCCCCCAGTTAAGCCCACAACATCTCAGCTGCTCCCTGGAATCTCTTCTCTAAGTCACTATTTTCCATTCATGTTTCTCTGCCTTGCAGAGTGTTGGATCATCTGTGTATTTGTATTTCATAAGATTAGCCTTGTGTAAATGTCTGACCCTTGGTTTACACCCAGTGAGTCCACAATTTACCTGTAGTTGTGGAGGGACTATAGATACACTGCAGGCAATACCCATGATTAATGTGTAAGTATTTTTAGCCCTCCATGTCAATCATGTTATATGGAGATGCTCATGTGAAAAGCAGCTAGATGGCAAATTCATTCCTACAAATTCAAATAATTACTTAGAACTTTTCATTTTCGTGTTTCTGACCTTTCAGTTTCTGACCTTGTGTCTTTGGGTGCTCTTTCCAAATAGCATCACATGGATACCTGGAGATGTCTCTAGGACCTCCAGGTTTATTACATATAGACGGCTTTTAGATTAAACCACACCATCCCAAATCAGGAATTGTCACATCATGTGATTATAGATAACTGGAACTATAATTGTCCCTGCTTACCTTAAATTACAGCCTGGTTATCTTTTATTGTCAGTTTGACACAACCTAAAGTCACCTGGAAAGAGGAAACCTCTATTGAAGAATTGCCTCAAGCAGATCCGAATGCAGCCTTGGTTAGTTATTGGATTGAGAGGGCCCGGTCCACTGTGGGCAGCACCAACAATTAGCGTATGGGCCTGGACTACATAGGAAAGCTAGCTAAGAGAGAACGGGAGAGCAAGTCAGCAAGCAGTGTTCCTCCATGATTTCTGTCTCAAGTGGCCTTCCTCTGTGGTTTCTGTGTCAGTTCCTGCTTGAGTTTCTGCCCTGCCATCCTTCAGTGATTAACTGTGACCTGGAAGTATAAGCTAAAATAAATCCTTTTCTCTCCATGATCCTATTGGTTATGGTGTTTCTCACAGAAATGCAGAGCAACCAGAACAGATAACATGTATTTACACAATGCTTTTTAACCCACTGGTGAGTATGCAGACTTGAAAATCTTAAATATGTTGTCATACTGGAACAGGATTCACTGATAGGACCTCCCTCTCTTTCCTCCTCTGTAAGTTTTACCTGCTCCCACACTTCCAGGCTCCCATCCTACTGTTCTAAATGTGAACTAAGTCTTCTGGGTCAGACATTCAAATTATTCACATAATTACTTTGCCTGGCAAATTCCAGAAAGTAAACGGCTCATTACTTTGGAAAGTCATTACCTTCTTAGCACTTCTGCTGCCAAATGTTCAAAATGGAAACTTGAGGCTGAGAAACCCAAATCCAAAATCTCGACAAGAAAGGAAACATGCCACATATGGGTACTTTTAGTCTTAGTTTTGTTTTGTTTTTTTTTTTCAGAAAGTTTTTTCTCCCATGTAACAAGCATATTTCCAGCTGCCAAGATAAAGTTGTTACCACTTTGTAGGGAGAATAATATCAAAGCTAACAACTACTCTGATTCTCAAATGTAAAAGCCAAATAATAGCTTTGAATTTGTGACTGTGAGGGAGAGTAATCCTTCAAGTTCTCTGCTATCTTCCATATATGAAATCATCACCTAACTTCCCCTCCATGTGTACCTGACAACAAACACAGGCATAAAGGCACAGGTAAGTTTGTCTTGGTTTCTTCATCTATTTCAAATCTCCTGAGTTGAGTATTCATTTACTGTGACGTAAAATACCCTTGTATGCACTTCCCACATGTAATTCTTCCCTGACGATGTTTCTTAATTCATATTTGATCGTGGACAAATTTTGCCTTGTGGATTCCCATATATCTCCATTATTTCACTTCCAAAAATCCATCCCCTTTATAGGCATCTTAGCATTTTCCCACACTGGGATGTGCATTCTTGAGAATGGAATCTTTGTCTGTTCTGTTGCCATCATATAAAGAATAAAGAGAACTATTTAGAATAGTTACTGATTGTGCTGTTTTGGTTGGTTCCAATATCCATGACTTTACCAGCCCTGGGTAGCTGGCCAGGTTTCCAATACCAGGCACCATTTCCCTTACTGAGCAGACCTTAAGTCAACTGAAGAGTGTTTGTTAGCACCGAGGTGTGTGCCACCTCTGCATCCTCAGGGTTATCGTGCTGTGCTGCTCGCTGCGTTTTCATTGTTTTGCTTTTAATTCTTAACTTTATATTTGAGATTATAATGTAGTTACATCATTTTCCCCTTCCCTTTCTTCACACCAAGCCCTCCCATATATCCTCCCTTGATCTCTTTCAGATTTGTGGCCTCTTTTTTCACTGACTGTTGTCATACACATGTATGTAAACTGGCTCCCATCACAGGAAAGGCCACTTCCAAACATCTTTGTCACAAGTAGTAAAAGTTAACACACATTAAATAACATTGATAGTAACAATGATATTGAACACTGTTTTGTGATAAAGTCATTCCAGTAAACATAGGAGGTGTATACTGTCATTAGCAGGATAAGCTGAAACAGAGAGGAGTTGTATTCATTCTCTATGTCCCCACAGCTGAGTTCAAGAAAAGTCATCATTTTAAGTCAGAAGATCAAGGTGAATGTTGTAATTAGGAGGCGGGTTGTGTTCCCAGCACCTGAGTGGAGTGCGGGCCCTTTGTTCCCAGTGCCTGGCTCCCAGCCGCGGCCACTTGCTTATGCCTGAAATAACCACAAGAAAACTGTATTCATTTAAACTCTGCCTGGCCCATTATCACTAGCCTTTTATTGGCTAACTCTTACATCTAAAACTAACCCATTTCTGATAATGTGTATCGCCACTTGACTGTGGCTTACTGGCATGAGTCTAATCAGTGTCCATCTCAGGCTGGAGCATCATGGCGTCTGGCACACTTCCTTCTCTCCAGCCTTCCTGTGCTGTCTACTCCACACACCTAAGGGCTGGGTCCTATTCTATAGGTCAGGCATTCCTTTATTCAACCAATGAGAGTAACCCAAATACAGAAGTACCCTCCTACACCAGGTGAAGAAGGCTGTTCTGTCTGGACATTATTACTTCCAAGATGGAAAAGAAAAAAATTAAAAACTAGAAGCACATATGCCTATATCACACACATCTCACTAATATTCAGAAATGGGGTGTCTTGATTTATGTATTCTATCTGTAATTAAGAGAAGTAATAAAAATTAAACATTAATAAAAATTATTTTTTATTGTAAAAACTCATTTGTATTTTAGTTAGTGAGAAAATTGTTTCACTCACACACATCCTTTCCTTCCAGCTGGAGAGGATTAATTAGTTAATTTTCCATTAACTAATTAATTCAGTAAAGTCATGGATTATTCTCTGAACTATCCACTAGATGGCAGAAAATTGTTACCGCCCAGAGGGAGGTCAAGAACTGGATCAGCCCAGGCAGAGTTCTAAAGCCCAGCAACAGGCAAATCGCTCTTCACTCTACCCCTAGCAATGCTGCCCTTCCACAAATGTCATTTTTAAACAAACCACTATTTTTAAGCTGTGAAAGAAATCAGACGGTTTCACGGCAATTAATATTAAGTATGAGCCTATTAATGATACACTGGTGTACAGTTTCGTCTTGCAGAATAGCTGCAGATCCAAGAGAAGGGATCACAGTCGCTATTCATCCTGGTGCTGGAAAGACTCAAATGGAAAACCTTGGGTCGTGGTTGACATCTATCTTGATCCTCTGTACTCTCATAAGGGCTGGCTTTCATGCCCAGCTCCCTGAAGCTGCTTGTATTTGGACTTATAATGGGATTTTCCTTTCTTTTTTCTTCTCTTTCTTTCTCTGGTGCTAAGTTTGAACCCCACAACTTCATTCAAGCTAGGCAGATACTCTCTACTGAATTCCATCTCCAGCCCTGAACCAGAAATAGGAGTAGACTAACACAGCACTACTGTTTTAGGTGGCACCTAAATGTGTCATGAATGTGAAGGCTGCCCCCAATATAGACCTCTCATAAATAAGAATTTGGTAATAATGTATTGGGAAAGTCCAAAGAAATGCTTCACAGTTTACCTTGGTGCCCCTCACAAGTACACAGGAAACTGGAGAATACAATGTTATGCTGAATTTGCTCATAAATTGTTGGTTGATTAATGGACTATATCCATCTCTCTGTCTACATAAAAAATTATCTCTCTGCTGCTATCTTCACCGCCTTATTCTGTATCTGATAGACTGGTTGGAAAAGCATAATCTGTCCTAGCATAGACCAACTCCAAAACCATACCTACATCTCAGAATTGAGTTGTGTTTAAACTCAACAAGGTTTGGCCAGTATTTTGAAGAAAAATGAAACAAAATATACAATGCACCTACTATAATTTTCCATTAACTAATTAATTTTCCAATTTACTTAATCCTACAAGCCTTTATGAGTATAAATTTGACTCTAGGGCTCTTAGACATAGAGTCTAAACACATAGCTCTAGTCTCTCCTCCCGTTGAGAGTCTCACTTTTTTCCCAACTCTCTGTCAGGTTTCTGGATCCAGAGAGAAGGCCTTCCTTAAGGCAGCTGGAGGTGTGTGGTCCCCTCATCCCATCAGACTTCTTCCCATGTAGCTGCTTCTTGAAGTCACTGTGACTTTTGCCAGCATGACTCACTGAAGGCCACTGGTGGTCACTGCAGGATGCTGCTTTAACAAATGCAAAGGTGTATAGGAGACACAATACACGGTCAAAACCCACTTGCCAAGCCCACCTATTAAATCCAAGCTAATATTTTATTTACAGCACTACCTATTCCTTTTTCCTCACACATGGTTTATTTAACAGCAAATGCCATGTTATTATCACATTATTCATCTGTAAATATTTTAATTAAAAAATCCTTTTAAGGAGAAAAACATTGAATTACGTTTAAAATGTATACTTTAAAAAATTGTTTAGGTTAATTTCCTGTTGAATTATTTGGCCCCAAAGAGTGTGGGTGGGCACTAAGGAATGAATTCCCGGACAGTAACTTCATGAAGAGGAGAACTTCATGAAGATGGCTACAAAGGACATCGCCCTGGCCCCACTGTTCTTGTCCAATGGCTGCAATCTCCTCTGAATGGATTTTTAGAAAAAAAAATACATTAAATGTCAGAAGAGTCAGGATACTAGAATACGGTCACTTCACTAACCACAGAAGTCTACTGTCGGCCACCAAGCTGTGGGACAGAGAGATGACTATTATTTTTAAGTTATTCTTTTAAAAAAGAAAACAAACGATATTTTTTTATTACACATACTAATCCAAGTTCCTACTCCCTCCCCTCTTTCCATTCCTTCTACATACACCCCTTTCCACTTCCACCCATTCCTCACAGAGGATAAGGCACATTGCTTTGGGGAAGGTTCAAGGCCCTCCCTACTATATCTAGACTGAGCAAGGTATCCATCCAAAGATAATGGGTTCCCAAAAAGTCAGTACAAGCAGTGGGGATAAATCTTGGTGCCAATGGCCCTTCTGTCTGCCATACAACTGTCACTCGCATTCAGAGGGACTAGTTTGGTCCTATGCTTGTTTCTTCCCAGCCCGGGTGGTGTTGGTGAGCTCCCATGAGCTCAAGAAAACTGTTTCAGTAGGTGTACCCATCATGGTCTTGACCTCTTTGTTCATATTCTCATTACTCCCACTCTTCAACTGGACTTTGAGAGCTCAGTCCAGTGCTTCGATGCGGGTCTCTGCCTCTGTTTTCATCAGTGAGGAATGACTGCTTTAACTGGTAGAGAAAGGCACAGCACCACAAAATGGGGCTGACTTTCAAGGAGGTGTTGTCTGGAGAGAAGGCTTTTGGACTGCTGCCCCTCAGGACAGGCAGGGTAGCCCAGAGAATTTGTCCACAGAAAGAAGTACTTATGAAAGTGCAGCCTGAGAAGTACAAGCCTCTGCATTCCCTAAAACTGACAAGTGAGGAACTGATTCTAAGCCTTTGTCCCACTCAGGACTGGCAACATCCCAGCAATTACCTTGGAAAGCCAGGCAGAAACTTGCAGGAGTGCAGGGCTCTAGAAAAGGAAAGAAAACATTTAAATAGGAGGACCTTTTATCTTTGAGATTCCCGAAGGGCTGTGGTGGCTAATGTCAGCGTTAGAGCCAGACTTGGCAGTCGGCTGCAGGCCTGGTCCCTGGAGTGCACTTTTTAGCAGGAGAACTGAGAAAGGGCAAACTCTACGGAGGGGATATTTGCTTCGGCCAGAATCGGCTGGAAGTCGTGGACTGAAATACTCCAGCGCAGTGAAATGCCGTGCCTCAAACAGCTGGTGTTTCCTTTCAAGTTCTTTAAGACCTGTCAAAACCACATTTACGGTCAGCTCTATTTACCCTCAGGAGCCTGGATTTTCAGCCTTCGCTCCAACACAGTCCATTCCTCCCCAAGTATGACACGACCCATCTTACTGGGCCACGACGTGTTTTGAGTCACAACTTTCACGTGCGCTTCACATTACATCACCAACGTCTCTCATCCTTGTTCTCTAGAGGAAAGACTAGCAAATCTAGAAGAACTTGGCTATATAAGCATGGCCTCCCTAGATTATCATCTTCCTGTTCTCCTTTTTTATCCAGGTAATCCTACCAATCTTTCTTAGTAAGAGGTGCAACCGTAATCCTTTACCAAAACAAAACTTCCACCATTTTTCCCGTTTCTCTCATGTTCAGTTTCCTGGAGTGGAAAGGGGTGGTGGTGGGGTTTACACACTTGACTCAATGATTCATCTCATCATAAAGGTCCCCCAAAATACATGGCCACAATTGTATGTATTTTATTTTATTCTTATTTTTAATTGATGCATAAAATTATATTTCTATGGAGTAAACATGATATAGTGAAAGGCATGTAGTTTATAACATGGCTAAATCATGTTAGTTTGAACTGTGTGATGTTTCATGTATGTATTTTTGAGAACACAAAATTCCTCTCAGCAGAAAAGTGTTCATTATTCTACCCACAACTGCTAAGTTGTTATTGGATAGCTTGAGTTTTTTGTGCCCACTGAGAAGCAGTGCTGCTCCTTTGTGTCTAAAGCATGTGGTGCTCTAATGGGGATATGAGCTCTTAAGCAATCACAGTATGGACGTTTAGTACTCTAACCTCACCTCTTTGCCCATCACATTTCTGGAGAAGTGGTGGCTACACTTGCCCCCATCAGAATCTATATCGTGTTGTCAGTCCGTCAAGCAAGAACAGCAATAGCATAGATGTATTTGACAGACCTACCTCCACTTAAATCTTAGCTCCGCCTTTCACAAGTGGTGACGATTTTGTAAAGCTTCTTACCTCATCCAGCTTTATTTACCTAATCCGCAAAATGAGCATGACATTAATAACCCTTTACTCAGGGCATTCGTAGAAGGATTAATTTAACACATTAAAACACGTTAGTGTAATCTGACATGTGTTTAGTATACGTGAACTTTCTGAGATAGAAAGTGAAGTGATAAATTAATAGAAGCCAAAGACAGAATGATAGGATGTGTGTGTTCTGGCCAGTTGTAGGTCACCTTGACACAAACTAGAGCTATTTGAAAAGAGGGAATTTAAATTGAAAAAATGCCTCCAAAAGATCCAGCTATAAGGCATTTTCTTTATTAGGGATTATTTGGGGGAGGAGTCAGTCCATGGAGAGTAGTGGTATCTCTGGGCTGGAGGGGTCCTAGGTTCTACAAGAAAGCAAGATAAGCAGCACCATAGGAGTAAAACAGCAAGCAGCACTCTTCCGTGGCCTCTGCATCAGCTCCTGCCTCCAGGTTCCTGCCCTGCTTGGGTTCCCATCTTGACTTCCTCTGATGATGAATTGTGATAGGGCAGCATAAGCCAAATAAACCTGTTCCTCCCCAAGTTGCTTTGGTCCTGGTGTTTCATCATAGCAATAGAATCATAGCAATAATAATTCTAATTAAGACAATGTGCCATTCTCCTCCCTCTTTACTGCTTCTACCTAAAATTCACACACGCACACATACATGTGCATTCACAGCACATGTATGTGCATGCACACCCAGAGAAAGCAACAAAGAAAATGGTTGAATCAACACAGCAGAGAATGGGCATTGATCAACCAGTTAGGGTATTAGGTTACCCCGCAGCCAGGGCTGATTGTTGTTCACAAACACCAGCTGGATAAGACTATTGATTGCCTTCCTTCCTTGGCAGTTGGCATAGCATCTCCCAGTACTATGAAATCTAGTGCTCAGGCAGGAACCTTTCAAGACAGACCCAGCTTGAATCATCCATATGCCGTGTCCAAAGAGTTTGGTGTCTTCAGCATTATGGACTTAACTTCAATTTCCAGCAAATAACCAGAGGCAACAGCAATAGCCTATATTATTTTGGCAGTCTCTTGGACTCCCCTGAGCAACAACCCTCAAGGAGGTTTTTTGTGCCTAGTATTGAGGCTTTGTTAGACCGTTAATGGCTCTTGATGGTAAAATGAAGTTTTTAAACTGCGTGCATGCATTGCGTTGGATATGATAATATGATTCCCCATGGCTTAATGTTATTTTTTGGCTTAATGTTATTTATTCCTCCTTTTCCCCGCTTCTTCTAGGTTGTCTTTCCTCTCTCCAAATTCAAGCTACCCTGTTTTCTCCATTTCTCACTTCATAAATCTGTATACTGCTATTCCCGTATTGAGAGCTCATCCCTCATGGTCGCTTTTCACTTTCCTTGTTTCTTTAGTTACTCCAGGTTATATGCTTATATCTGAATATTTGGATCTAGGAACCACAGATCAGAAAAAGCATGTAGAATTTGTCCTTCTGTGACTGGGTTACCTAGTCACATTCATTTAGTTTCAAATTAGATGATTTCATTTTTCTTTATATCTAAATACTTTTATTGTGTACATATATACTATATTGACTATTTTCATTTTTTAACCAGTTGGAAGACATTTCGGTTGTTTCTATTTCCTAGTTAGTATGCATAGATCAGCAATGAATATGACTGGAGAAGGTTGTTGAGTCTTTTGGGTGTATGCCTAGGAGTACAGCTGGGCCTTACGGCAGATCTACTTTTGTAATTCCCCACACTGAGATCCATAGTGCTTGCACCGGTTTGCAATCCTAACAACATGGAACAAGAGTTCCCCTTGCCCCACATCCTTACCACATGATTGTCAGTTGTTTTCTCAGTCTTAGTTATTTTGACTGGGGTAAAATGAAATCTCAAAATTGTTTGACTTTACATTTCCCTAGTTGTATAAACCTAGCCAACTTGCCCATGGTTAGTGGTGTCCTAGATCTTAGGCAAAAGAAATCTACTACTTTACTTTTCTAAACCAATGTAATTTCTAACTGATTATCAGTACCTATCCTTATATCCTGGAGAGATGGCTCAATGGTTAAGAGAATTGCTCTTCCAAAGGTCCTGAGTTCAATTCTCAGTAACCACATGGTGACTGATAACCATCTGTAAGGAAATCTGGTGCCCTCTTGAAGAAGAGACCTGGTCAGTCACCCTCATCAGTTTAGACCATGAAACTCAATATGGACAAGTTCAACAGAACCACCATATATGGATTGCCCATGCATGCTTCAGCAATAAAATAATAATCCTTTTATCCACAGATAGGTGGAGCCCTCACCCCTCTCAAATAAGCTTCTTTTCAAAGCAGACAAGAGCCATTGTCAACTCACATAGAACAACTGACTGTTGTGTACCCAACCCCAGGCTATACATCTACAATACAATCCTACACCTAAGGCTCAGGGAACATCACAGATGAGTGGGTGAAAAGATTATAAAAGCCAAAGAGCAAAGTGTACTGCAATATTGTGTTTTCAAGACATGACAGAGATGCTATAGCCATGAAATCTCAACAAGACTGCTGGATCAACCTGGACAATGACAACATCAGCTGACATGCCAATGAAGTAGGAGAAAATCTTAACAGGACCCCACCTCTAGATAAAAAGCTACAAATAAAGAATGCTGAGAGAAGAAAAGCTAAATATCCCCATGGATGAGTTCACTAATTTATTATCCAACACCAAGTAATTGGTGCTAAAAATATAAACATACAAGGAACTAAATGGACTAAAAGGCTGTATTTATGTATTTATTCATTAATGTGTGTGTAACAATAATAATTGAAGAGAAAGGGGTCACAAATTTGAGAATAAGAGGCATGGGAAGTATTGGAAGAAGGAGGAGGGAAATGATGTAATTATAATTCTATCAAATATTTGTAAATCTGAGACACTCTCCCAATACCACTTTGTCTCTGAATTCTTAGGTATTTATAAGTCATCAGCTTTTTTAATGAATCAGTCACAAACAAAACTCCAAATACGTTCATCCCATGTGTCTGTGGTATTGTGTGATATTTTGTGTTCTGACAAAGTTTGCCTGGTTATCAGAGGGCAGAGCTAGCCACTATTTAGCCATAGAAACTGAGGGGGTGGTGGCTCAGGCCTTTAATCCCAGCACTCTGGAGTTGGAGACCGGAAGTGGCAAGGTGGGGTCGAGACAGGATCTCATCCCTTCAGGTTGGAGGATCAGAGAGGTAAGAGGTCACTGCTGTCTGTTCCTCCCTTTCTCTGGTCTTTCAGGTTATTACCCTGATATCTTTCTCAGGGTTTTTATTGATTAAGATTAATTAGATTAACATTCCATTGTGGGTTCTGAAAATCACAGTTGTAATACAATTTCCTTTTTGCCTTCCTGAGTCTCCTTTTATTTTTTTTTGGTCTTGGTTTTGTTCTTTTGCATATGTAATGTCAAGGATTTTTACTTATATCTTGGAAGAAGATTAGAGAAAATGATGTATCTGAAAAGCATATGTTATCTTTGAATTTGTATACTAAGATTTACAGATACACATACGCACACACATATGTACACACAAGCACCCGAGGGCACACGCATCTATGACATTCAGAAACTTTCTCTTTCCGCAGCCACATGCATTGAATACACCAGAATTGTTTAGCCAGTCCCCTATGTATGGACATTTGAATAATCATCTCCAGTTATGACAGTTCTATAGGTTACAGGTATGTATGTATGTATTTTACATGCAAGTAATTTTACTGGCTAAGTCACCAAAAAGTATAATGACTAAAAAGAGGTATTTGCATTACAAATGTTTTAACTGTGGCCAGTCCATCCTTAGAAAGATGGTGACAATTTATATTTCAACAAGTTAAGTTTCCCACATAAAAAATTGTTTTTATAATTTTTTAGTTTTTCCAAATTTATAGGTTAAAAAGGTGTGTCATAGTTCACATCCATCATTTTTAAAGGAGGTCAGCATCAGCACATTTTTTGAGCTATTTGCCTTCCTATTCTGTGAATTTCTTGTTCATTTTCTTTGAAGAATGTTCATTTAGTTGAGACTTTATTTCTTTGCTTTATAAATTAAAGGCAAGCTACAATTTAAATATATTAAAATCCATGTATGCTTTCAAAATAGGTAATTATTTTTTAGCGCTGAAAAAGGTTCCCTCATGTAGCTACAAACAAAATTAACATATAAGACATTTCTATCACTTAAAAAGGTCCCTCATGTCCACTTGGTATAAATTGCCCTTCCCTTTGCTAGCAGTCTCAAATATCATCTAATTAATGAAAGTTTGACTTAATTAAGAAAAGCTATGAAGGAGTTGCTTTATCCCGACCCCTCCTCTCTGCTTCTGACTCTCTGTCTCTGTCCCTCCCTCCCCCTTCCAGTTCTAAGAGAGAGTATGGAGACATGACTGTCCTTTCATAAGATTATGAGTTCTTACAAGAAACAGCTTCCATGAACCTTATGCTACATTTAGCGCTGGCAAGTGTTTAATCAACAATTGTCATCAACAAAAAATTACTTCTAACTTGAAACTGGTCACCAATGGATGCAAAACTGAAGAAATAATTGACTCTCCATTTATAAAATAAAAACAGTATATTCCTTGCATGAACCTTTGTTCCTAACCAAATAGTAGCATATAAATGTTAATTCTTCTGAAGAGTGAAACAGCCAGTGTAGTGTTCAGGCCTGCCAGCGAAATGACTGAGCAGCGTCCTTTCCCTCTGAGGCTTTCCCGCAGAATCCACATGCTGTCTCTGACCCTCAGTCACCTCCCCAGGGTTGAACTGGAAACTCCTCATACAGCTGCAGACCCAAGAGCCAGTTTTCACAGACCACACTTTGACTTGTTTCTTGGGTTCTTTTCTGTTTTTATCAATGTGAGAGGCATTGAATCTATCATATTTGGAGATGAACAGAGGACATCTGAATCCATGCTTCATTTCGGATGGTAGCATACAGGTATTTTTTCCTATCGACCATTCTAACAAATGTGAACCAACTTTAGATGCCATGTTTGCAATGTCAGTATTTCTGGCAGGTTAAATGAGAATGCAGCTAACAAATGCCATCTCTCTAAACTAAAAGCACACAAAAATTCAGTTTGCACTAGAAATAGCTCTATGGGACTAAGGTTTGGTGCACCCGTGGCATTTATGGTAAAGTTTAATATCAGTGTGGTTCTGCCATTTAAAAGTCAGTAAGCCTCTTTCTACTACAGAGTCAACACTAACATATCGCCAGGAAAGAAAAGACCAAGAGTGTCCCAGAGAAACTACCACCCCAAGTTTCACTTGGGCTTCACCAAACACCAACATAGGCCCCAAACAATCCAATAAATATATACATAGTCCTATTTCATTGGCTTTCATAATAGGTTCTTTCTCAAAATATACAGGACCCACCCACTTTCCAAGCCCATGAAGAGGTTAATGACTAATGGGACTGCTAATATGCTCTCTGTGCATCAGACCTGAACTGGAATCCTCACAACCTCTAATCTTCCTCATTGTGTTCTTCACTCTCAACATGTGGTTTCCTACATGCAATAGTGATGGTAGCCTCCCTTGCCACTCTTGTTTGAGAATAATATGGGAAGAAATAGCCGTGTTCACATGTAGGCTTACAGGTGCATCTCTACTTCATTTTCTATTTTTTGATACTGTAAATAAATTACTGCTTTTTTTCCCTTTCCTCTTTTCCCTTAAGACCCTTCTGTATATACTCCCTGCTTCAAATTCATGGCTTCTTTTTTCTAAACTAATTGTTATTGCATGCATATACATAACCCATTCAGTCCATATACTGTTCCCTCCATGTTTACTTTCAGGGTTCACTGTTTGGCACTAGACAGCCAATTGCTGTGCTCTTCCCTGGGAAGGCAACTCCTCCCATTCTCAGTTTTTCACCCTTGTCTATGGTTCTTTGCATCAGGCTGAGCCTTCATGGGCTTTTCTCTGCGCAGTTTGGCATGCCTATTGGTATCATTCTTGTTCAGCTCACGTTTGGGCAGTCAGTCATGTTTGTGGGTGTAGCTTCTGATGTTACTAGGAGATGTACTTTCACAGGAAATTTCCTGACCTCCTGGCCCTTATCTTTTTGCCCCCTCTTCTGGAATGTTTCCCAAGTCTAAAGTGCAGGAGTATTTTGTAGATATGTCCATTGGAACTGGGTGCTTCAAATCTGCATTCTGATTTATTGTGGTTTTCTATAGTGGTCTCCATCTGTTGCAGAGTTTTCTGGATGAGGGGAGAAGACTACACTTATCCGTTAGTATAATCACAAGGGTTTATAGATTGGTGTTAGGGATTTACAGGTTTAGTAAATGATTGGTTATAGATTCTCCTCCAATTTGATTTCACTAGCCCTGTGCAGATATCAGTACCATGTCTGGAATCCCTCTTATTAAACAGGTCTTAAATTCAAGCAGACAGTTGTTGGTTATCACAATGGTACATGTGTTACTATTGCTCCTGAAGGGCTATTGTGACATGCTGGCCATTAATGTGGCTCATGGGTGTCATATCTGGGGAGGGAAGTAAGTTGCCTCCCTCATTTGGAAGCTTGCATGGCACCTGCTGGAACCATGAAAGCTAGTTCCCATGGAGAAAGTTTTCAAGTCAGTTCTAGCTCAGGGTTGTCTGGGTCCTGTTTCTGAAGTGCATGTTGCCTTTAGCACTTCCACCTCTTGGGGGTAATCAAGGGAAACAGCAATAGGTTGTATGCTTTTACATATGTATGTTATAGAGTTCCTTGGACAGCCTGCAGCTCCACTACATGTGTGACTAATATCAGCAGATGACATACAACATTGTGTTTTCAAAGGGGAATTGGCCAGAATAGAAGTTACCCAAAACAAAACAGAGCCATGAAGAACCCAAGAGAATAACTGCTGAGAGCTATAAAGATACTTCTTTATACACATCAATAGCATACAAACTATTATAAACACATTTAATTTCATTCTAGTCCCCCATAGGCTGTTCTTTAGGGATTCAAAAGAATGTTTAAACAGAGAAAATAGAAAATTCACTGTAAGATAAAACTAAAAGGAATATAGCCAGAATAATTGATGATAATAAACATGATCTTATACTAACAAAAAGAAACAGTGGTAGATTGATTGAAAAGTTGTATATGACTACAACAAAGCCACTGGTCTTCAAAATTACTGGTTTTCATAACTGATTTTTATGTATCTAATAGTCAATTTCCTTGTTGTGAGTCTGTGTATATTTTTTTAACACCCATGGGAACATTTCAGGTCCAGGTTGCATGACTTAAGTAGCTAATAAAGCAAAGGCAATACTGTTTCTAAAATCTCAAACACAAGGGGCAACTTGAGAACAAAATAAATGACAATAATGAAGTATTATAACCTATTAAACAAAAGAAAACCTATAAGCATGAAGTGATATAAATACCTAATACTGCAAATACACAAAATGGGGGATAAAGTCTTCTTTATAGTGGAATATTACTAGCTTGGAAAAAAAGAGAAAGTTAGCATTTGCAATGTTGTAATAATAATTGATTCAGAAAAAGATTAACTAACAACATTGAGCAAACTCACATTGAACAACATCGTATCAAAAAAACCACCTTGTACTTTTTTAATGTCAAGACCACTGATCATAAAGAAAAACTAAAGTGGTCAGGAAGGAAGGAAGGAAGGAAGGAAGGAAGGAAGGAAGGAAGGAAGGAAGGAAGGAAGGAAGGAAGGAAGACTTAGACCAAGGAAAATCATTAGATTAAGGAACAAGATAACTAAATGTAATACATGATCCTGAAAATGTTCTATATTGGGAAAAATCTGAAAACAAAAGACGTTTCTGAAATAACCATTCAGTTTGAAATGTAGGCTGGCTAGTGGACATAAGTACCAAGTTCAGTGATCGAGTTTGATGCTCCATGATGAAAAGACAAAACAACCCCATAAGATGTCCTCTGACCTCCATCCACATGCCATGGTCTAGTCACAGTTGATAAGTAAAATATATTAAGTTTTAAAGATATTATCTATATATAAATTAGATATTGACGATATATTAATATTAATTTTCCTATTTTTATAATTGCAAAATTATAATATAATATGACATAATTTTATAATTACAAAAGAATACTCTTGTTTAGGGAAAATAAACCCTGTTATCTTTAGGAAAAATAAGAACGATTCTTGAAACATACTCAATTGTTATTCCAATGTATTTTCAAAATTTAGAAGAAAATGTAAATATATATTAGGAAAATCTAGAAGAAAAGTGATAAATAGAGAAAATAATATGTAAGACTTAGTATTGCTGGTGTAACTCGGTGTGTCCTAGGTAAGATTTCTATTCCTATGATGAAGCACCATGACCAAAACACTTTAGGAGGAAAGGGTTTATTTCACTTGAAATTTCAGATCAAAGTCCGTCATGGAAGAAAAGACATGTCAGGACCTCAGGGCAGGGCAAGATGTAGAAGCAATAATTACTGGCTTGTTCATTCTGCTTCCTTATACATCCCAGAAATGTCCTCACCTATAACGGTCTGGGCCCTCCCACACCATCATTACTTAAGAAAATGTACACAGGCTTGTGACAGGCCAGTCTTACGCAGACATTTGTCTGTTGTTGTTGCCTCTTCTCAGAAAGCTCTAACTTGAGTCAAATTGACCAAAAACCCAACCAGCACAGGAACATAGAACATAATTTCTAAATATCTCCTTTTTCAGTCTTCTAAGTTTTAAGGAATATGAAGGCAATAAAAATAGACAAAGCAGTGTGTTGGAGCAAGCTTCAAGATTTAAGCCATGTGAGAATTCTGACTGCTTGTGAGAACCTCCCCCCCAAAAAAACCCAAGACAAATGTCTTATGACCTCAGTTTCTTCAAACTACAGAATTGTTCTTGGACTATGCTTTTATGCCTTCTGGTGTGGTGGATAGGATTGAGTTTACTTCAGACTATTCATAATAAACAGGTATTGTTATTTCTTTATACTCCTATGTGGAAAAATATGGGTTTTTTTTTGTGGCTTGCCCACCACATGCATTTTTGTCGGCCACATGCAACTTGGCCTTGTGAATGTGCTCTTTATTCACGTGACTCCTGTTAATGCTGAGAATATAAATTGTCTGATGTTCTAAATGAAGTTGGCTTTTGAATGAGACTAGTCTGTGTCATTTATCGGCTCAACTCTCCCAGGTCACACCACCACTAGAGCGGTGAACAAGTGCCACCTGCACAGGAACTGGAAGTGGGCTAGGAGATGAGAAAGTAGGAACTCTCACGGAAGGAGGGGCGTGCAAATAATGGGACAAAAACAGGACAGGCTTTGTCTTATGCTGAGCTGTGAATCATGTTTAAAGAAAGGAGGAGCACAAGTATTAAAATCACAATTGTTAGGCTGCTTTCAAGTTGTTTATGAGTAAACCCTGGTTTCCAGAAGAAAGAACTTTAGGTGAAGAAGTGTGGAACCAAATCTGAAAGAGTATTGAAAAGGCATATAAACAAGCAGAAAAGAACCCCATTCAACTTTGGGTGTCTTAGGTATTAATTCAGAGTTATCAAAATGCTTAAGAAAGTTAAGGATACTAATCATGAGGAAGAGATGGTTAATTCCTTGAAAGAATAGAAAATGGATGAGCAAACCTTCAAATTGATAAAAGAGGCAAGAAATAAGATTTTTTTCCTGATCAGGCAAAATCAAAAGTAAAAACAGTGTCACCAATAACTATTCTGGTGACATTTACTCAGCTACCTTACTGAAGCCTCCTTCAGATGCATGTCCTCCATTGCCTGAAAGTGACCCTGAAGCATGGGTGAGGTATGTGATAATCTACTCTTGAATTCTCTCCTTTTTGGTGAGAACTTAGGAGAGAGCTTACGAAAAAGTTAACTTTACAACCTAGGCAAGCTAGCACAGGACAGGGAAAAGGAACTCATTTCCCAAGTCCTCCTCAGCCTCAGGAGCTGGGCTTGGCATTTCCGATGTACTAACCAATCTGTTGGAAACTCTAGAAGGAGAGGTGGCATTCAACAGTCTTCACATATTATCCTGAGATGCAAGAAAAGAACAAAAGTAATTTGAATCCAGACTAAAAGAGGCATTTTTCTCTTGTGTGGATCCTTCACTGCCTTTAAATTTATTTCTTTTTCCCACTAAATTGTCTCCTATGACAGCCAGAAAAGACTAACTGCTTACCTTACTCTTTCTGTTCAATTAGTAAATTTAGGAAGGGGGGATGCAATATCAACAATTATATGGATTTGATCCTTGATGTATTATATTACCCTTAACAATCAGTGTTTAAGAGCACTACAGAACTCTTGCAGATTACTGTGAAAGGATAAGAAATCATTATCTATCTGGCAACCTATGGGATTTTCTCATATGAGTTGAATTTGTGATTACAAGAATTATTCAACCTTCTCCCATTCCACAGGCAACTACTTATTTTATTGATGGCTCATCTAATAGCATAGGAGTGAATTCATGGTCTAGATAGTGTCATCAACCCTATTAATACTTCCTTTTCCTTAGCCCAACAGGTAGAGCTGGCTGTTTTGATTCATCTGTTATGGTCAATTCATAAACTCTTAAACATAGCTTCAGATTCTTCTCCTATTGTAGGATTATTTACAGCAATAGACTCATACTTGTGTACATCCTAACCTACTGGCTTTATTGCAGAAGAAAGTAAGCAAACTGGGGCATTAATGTACTGGCTGGTTTTGTGTCAATTCGATACAGCTAGAGTCATTAGAGAAGAAGGAGCCTCAGTTGAGGAAAAGCCTCCATGAGACCCAGCTGTAAGGCCTTTTCTCAATTAGTGATCAATAAGGGAGTGCCCAGCCTATTGTGGGTTGTGCCATCCCTGGGATAGTGTTCCTGGTTTCTATAAGAAAGTAGGCTGAACAAGCCAAGGGAAGCAAGCCAGTTTACAGCATCTTCCATGGCCTCTGCATCAACATCTGCCTCCAGATCCTGCCTGAGTTCCTTCCCTACTTCCTTTGGTGGTGAACAGCAATGTGGAAGTATAAGCTGAATGAACCCTATTTTCTCCAACTTGCTTTTTAGTTATGGTGTTTTGTTGTAACTATAGAAACTCTACCTAAGACAATTAACCCATACTACTTTTACTCCTCCAGAGGAAAATTGGGAAGGGCCATACATTTGTCATTGCAGATGGGCCCACTGAAATACCATGTATTTCTCTTCAACTCCTCCCACCCTGGGTCATTAAGGACGATGGTAGAAGGTGAGGAAATGGTGGAAGTCACCAGAGAGACAGCAGACCTCCATCTAAAGGGCAAAAGGAGATATCGAACCTATCATTAGAAGTCAAGTCTGTCCACCCAGGGCCAAGTTACAGCCCTATGAACCAAAGGAGAAGTTATTCTATGAGATACCCAGAGCTCTATGTCACTTGAGAATCTCTTTTTTGACAATGCATCTGCAATAAGTGCCTCTGAGCATGTGTATTGATCTTATGTTCCTCATCTTCCCTTGTTTCAACTTGTATGTTGGATGGATCCAGCTCCTGTTATCTTTACTAATGACTCTGTGTTTATGACTCAATCACAGGGTCATAATAGACTCATTCATTCATCTGAAAAAGGGAATGCTTTTAATTTTCCTTGGGATTTAAATCACTTCCCATTTACATGGAATGTCATAGCATTCGTATTCCTATTAAAGGCAAATGTTGGGTTACTTTCTACAAGATTCTAGAACTATTAATTGCTGCGGGAGCTCCCTCTGCTCCTCCAGCCAAAAGCCTTTGAGATACCAGCCCACTGGGGTGTGGTCTCTTTCACTTTAAAAGCAGCGGCAGTCCTCTGCTATTTCTCTTGCTTCAGACTCCAGTTCCAGCGACTAGACTCCTTTCCTGTTGTGTATGATGGTATTCTGTAAGTTTTTTCTCTTCACATAAATAACCCTTTTAATAATAAGTCCAAAGTGGTGTGGGATTGTTTCACACTTTAATTAATCATAA
>JAQHUG010000015.1:14102437-14120229 GCA_028555095.1 Dicrostonyx torquatus | reverse complement strand
AATGGCCTGCTGCACGGGCCTTTCTCCTCCGGTGGGGGTGGCTAGATCAGATGCCCTCTCCAAGGGCTTACCTCAGTCAAAAGGGCCGAGTTCTCCTCCGGTGGGGGTGGCTAGATCCGAAGCCCTCTCCAAGGCTCAAATATTTCTTAACACACATATTTGATCATGTTTTGAACAAAATATATTTCTAATACTACTCAATTGCAGAAACGAAAGCAAGCGAATAAAAACTTCTTACAGGATAGTTATTATTAGAAATGGGTTTTCTCTTTCCTTTGTTTTTGCATGCACATACAAGATCTACCCAGATATTGTCATCTGAGGAGGGAAAAAAGGCACATCAAAAATGACAAGCATGAGCTTCACAGTTGAATTATAACTATCACAGATGTTGTCCTGAAGTCATCACAATCTAGTTTTCATGTTGTCATATTTTCATCTTTATACTAAGATGTTTCTTCAAAGTCTAATGGGAAATAGCAAAATGAAACTAAAAAAGGCATGAAGGCCTCACCCTTCAACACTAAAGCATCTGTCTCTCATACAGAAACAAGTAATTTTCAGAACGCTTGAGACACACGTGGCATTTTGTAAAAAAGCATCTGTTTTTGAGAAATAAACCTTCAGCTGCTCATCTCTGAGAATTCACCCAGCTCCTTGTTTTTATTCTGGCAGAAGGCCTTCAACTCAAACTTTCTGATGATAATGGCCTCTGTTACAACAGTCAGTCCACCAATGTTTGAGTCCTGCCAATTGCCAAGAATATCTACTCTGACTGATGTTAAGGAACCAGGAGTATATACAGAAAGGAATTGTGGGGAAGCAGTCGAAGGCAACCTAAGTCAAACAGGAACTGCTTCTGTGCTTGATTCTTCCCCACTATCTTCACTCTCCAGGATAGCTTGGGATAACATTTGGGGACCTCAGAGACTATGTTTAGCAAGCCTGGAAAATATCCACCTTTCCTTTGTGCATTCCTCCTATTTCATGGTGCCATGACCCTAAGCAGGGAGATTGGGTGGAATATATTCATTAGACTGCTGCATTCCGAAAGAGTCCTTCCTTGGAGAGGCGTGCTCTTTCTCACAAACAGATTGTACTGTCTTCGGTTTGGAAATGGGACAAGAAGCAATAGTTCTTTCTGTGGTATTCCAAATTATGTACTTCTGACTTCAAAAACAGGAGGGTTGGGGGAGAGGAGTTGCTCATTCTGTGTGTAGATCAAGATGTTAAAGGACTTGTAAGAGAAAGGATTGGAATACTAGTTACAGAACATGCTGGAGAAACGATACTGATTAGAACATTCAGAGTGGAACAGAAGATGCCCAGGAGTGGATTGAATATTCATCAAAGGGTCTTCACTGTGAATAATGTACTCAATAACTACTTTAACAGAATGCTACTTTTAGTAAATGTCACTCAGTATCCTTCTCCAGAAACACTAGTCTGGAAGCTGACTAAATAGGCCTGTGGAAGAAATGATCACACTGGCAGGGACAGAGGCAATACTTACGACATTAATGTAACCTAACTAACTAAAGGTGAACTGGCTCCCACTACAGTTGAGTTCAGAAGGCAACAGCAATAGAGATTGGTAATGAGTTCAATATGTCATCCATCCCTAGGAGGAGCTAGCAGCCATCTGGTAGTATGCGGATTACACTGGGCTCCTTCTGTCACAAAGGTGTGGAAATTCGTCCTTACGGAAGCAGACAAATATCTAGAGATAAATTTCCATTCCTTATGCATAATGTCTCTGCCAAAGCCTTCTATTTTCTCACAAAATGCCTTGTCCATCATTATGATGTCTTACAAAGCATTGCTTCAAATTATGTCAGAGTCAAAATACCTCTGCAACGGACTCACACCCAAGGAATTAACTGGTCATACAGTGCATCCTATTAGTCAAATGTTTCCAGACTTTGAGGATAATTGGCTGGCTTCTTTTACCCTATATTCAGAATATATGGTCCAATAGTCAAGGAGCAGAATTAATTCTCTTACCTTTGTCTTAGGGGTGCTGGGCATCACATCCTGAGGCTTATTCATTATAAACAATCACTCAACCACTGACTTGTGTACCCAGCACTCTTCTCAATATTATATCTAATAAACCATAGAGAGACTGCAGGTTTGAAAGGGTAGTGGCTCCACTAGGAACATAGAAGTAGATCCACTGTTGTAGCTGAGGCTTTATTTCACTGGAGTAACAAGAAAATGGGAGAAATACTGAGTGCCTAAAGTGACTGGACTTACTTCTAAGCAGGAAAGTAACTTCCTCCTAGATTTTGTGCTGTAAACCTTTCTTCCTTATTACTTTTACTCTAACTCTTTAACTATAACCATGAGCCCCATGTTTGTCTGAGTCTTAAGCCCTTCCAGCTTGCATGGCTGAGGAGACCTTAACCTCCTGTTCATTCACTATGATTCAGTGTTGACTGAATGCGTGGGAAGCACCTGTCCTTTACTATCTTTGCCTTGTAAGCGATGGTTTCTTATTTTATTCCTTAACTATCTTATGGGATGCAGTTTTTTTTCCTTTCTGATTATTCCCTTTGCAGATACCTTTCATGCAATTATAGAAAGCTCCCACCTATTCCAAGTCTGGTAAGACTTACATTTTATTTGAATGGAGAATTTTATCACATTTTTTCTATATAATGAAAGAATTTAAGAGTCTTGCCCACTGAGAGGGCTTTCAGTTAGTTGTTACAGTGATGATATATCAAAAAGATTATTCCAAACTCAGTGCCTTAAAACATCACATCTTTTTATTTAGCATTTGAGAATTTCATGCATGTGTTTCAATCAAATCCAACCACCATAATCTTTCGTTCAGCTGTTCCCATACCACTACCACCACTCTCCTCTCACCACCTTGTTTAATCTTTTATAAATCCACAGGATCCATTTAGTGTTTCTGGTATGTGCATAGGATAGCACCTTCCACTAGAGTATGGGCAGCCTATCAAACCCCACATCCCTGAAGAAAACTGATTCTCCCTCCCCCCAATAGCCATCAGTTGCCAATACATCCTCAATAGGGATGAGGTTTCATGAGCTGGATATTTGGCTGGGTTTTTTTGTTGTTGTTCAATTTATATGCTTATAGTAATGTCTGAATGATTCTTCCAATCTCAACCAGTCTTCACTCTTAAATGTAGGTTTGAGTCATGTCGGACCCATATGTCACATTTTTATGAGAACATCTGATTTCTTGGGAACATAGTCTCCCTTTGGTACATAAATACAAATGGGTAAAAAGAAACATACAATGCATTTGACATAGAAAAGGGAAATAACCTTAATTCTGGTCTAGAGTCTGTTGACAGAAATTATATACTCAAGAAAACATAAAAGTATGTTTCACCTCTACAAACCTCCTGTCAAAAAATATGACAATAAAGAAAGGTAACAAATTGGGAATGATAGTGCTATTAACCAGAAGATGTAAGCTGAATGTCCAATTCACTCTTGTGTCTTTCATTTTAGTCTAGTTAATAATACCTAAGCTTATTATTACTAAACACTCTTGGAATATCTAGTGCATCTGCTTTCACTTTCTAACATCATCTCTCTGGTTCCTGAGCTATATGCTTAAAAAATTGCCTTCAATTTTTATGATGCATTTTTTTACTCTTTCTTTGTTTTAGTGAGATTCTTCAAGACGTGTGGCCCACTGTATTTGTAAACAAAATTCTTGTAAAGTCGGAAAGAGATAGAACATTCTGAACACTAATCCAGAGAAAGCTAGAATAGTTCCATGAATCCCAGAAAAATGCGGAGTTCAGAGTAAAGGAGATTATGGAGGATAAAGAGGAACCATACAGGATGATTAAAGGTCAGTCTTCCAGGAACACATAATAACGCTCAGTGTGCAGCACCCGAGAGAGCATCAGAATGCATAGAGCTAAAGAGGAGAACTACAAGAAGAAACATCTAAATCTACTTTTATTTGGAAGTCCAAGTTTATACTTCAGTAACTGACAAATGAAACCAGGGGAAAATTCATGAGAATGCAGTAGAAATAAATAATCCACCATTGCAACCAGTTGACATTTATAGACCACTTCATCCAACAAAAGTCAAAAACACATTATTTTCAGTTCATATGGAACATTCACCACAACAGATCACAATTCTGGACCGTTACATGTGTTATAAAATAATTAAAATAGTAATTGTAAAATCAATTGGTGAGGCATAGAATTAAAAATGAGATAACAAAAAAAGTGCAGTGTGGCAGCAACATCTCCTAATACCCCTTAATGGCTACGAATCTTGAAGTGCATCTTGAAGATGCTGTTTAGTTCTTCCCATTGTACCAGTGACTTAGCTGCCAGGGGAGTTTTCATGGCCATGATACCTTTACATTGTAAAAGGTTTACACTCACAAAAGTCTAGAGCCTAATTATAATATCATTAAAATTATAGTTTTGATCCCTCCCACTCTTTGTGGACTTTTCAGAGTCATATGAGAAATACCTTAACACAAAAGTATGGTTTGCCATAATTTGAGGAGGAAAAATGGTTACTCTCTTTATGACTATGTCACTGACCTTATAAATACACATAAACCCCTTATAAAAACAGAAAATCCAAGAACTATGCTCCAGTGTATTGTTAATATACTTTCCCAGTATATAAGAATTTTTGTGGTCCCTTTTACATTTGCTGCTAAATTCTTTCCTTAGTAGGCCAAGAACCTAAATTAGTACCAAGCCCAAATAATAAAAGTAAATGTATGTGGTTTCCATAGGAAGCTTGCATGTTATTACCCTTCATTTCTAACTTCAAATATCTACAGACTAACGGGGAATATTTGGTGGGTTTAACCTAAGGAATTTGATACAATAAGAATCTCTATAGCTGAGGATAAAGAAATAGCTTATTTTATGTTTTTCCCAGCAAGGAATATGTATTAAATGAAAGCCAGGAAAGGGAGGAAAGGGAACATACTGTAGTTTTGATATGAAGTGTTTCCCCAAAGGACCATAGATCATCTATTCAAAGTTTAGTAACAGGCAGTATTCCTGAGACCAAAACAAGATCAAGCTAGGATGGGGTACAAACAAGCTCATGAGCCCCAATTCCTGGCTGAGGAGTCCTGACAATTGATAACTGCTAGAAAAGGGAGAGTCTGGGTTTTGGCTTTTGTTGTTGTTTGCTTACTTTTAGGGGTGTAGTTCCTGGAAGGTCAAGCATGCTCCAATGGATGGCCCCATTCCCATCATACAGAGGAGCATTAACTGGACTCAGTAAATTACCCCTCCCACAATAAAGAGTAGATAAGTGGTTGGGGAAGGTCCAGAGGAAGCTGGAGGAGGAGGACTTAGAAGTGGATGGGTAGGTATGATTAAGACAAATTAATCTGTCTGAAGTTGTCAACCAATAAATAAAAGATAACCTTTTTAAAAAAGAAATTCAATTTTAAAATAAATAAAAGTACAGCAAGAATACAAGTGAGAATTTCTCCCACATTCATCATGGTACCTGAATCATGAAATTCTCAGTGACTTTGTGGAGTTTGTCTTCATCTTTAACCAATCAAATGGCTGTCCCATATTACTTCCAGAGCTATTTTATAACTCCTTCTGGTCTGAACATGAAGGAGGTTCTTCATTATTCCTTTCCTCAGCTAGACATTTTTCTAGTCCCACAAACTATCAGAAAAGAGGATGAGTTGGCATATTAGCTGTCTTTTAGCATGCTAAATCTGCTTCATATATTTTTTTTATTTTTATTGTTAAAAGAAAAATTTACATTTACTCCCCTTGTTCCCGGCCCTCCCACTCCCCCACTCCCCCACTGCCCTCCCCCTGCTTCCTTAAGATGGTGCAGGATACCCTGTCCTATGGGAAGCCCAAGGCCCTCCCCCTCCATCTCAGTCAATTAGCTTAATTCTTATGCAATCAATAAATTGGCCAAGTCATGAGAAGAAAGTAACTAAAACCTCATGGCAGGGTCTGGTAGGATGGCTCAGTTGGAAAAGTTCTTGCTTTGAAAACAGGGAGATTTAAGCTTGACTCCTAGAACTCACAACAAAATGACAAGCATGGAAGCATATGTTTCTGCAATTTCATTGATGGGGAAATGAAGACAAGTGGTCCTTAGGGATAAAGATAAATATGAATACATTTTTATCATGTGTCTGGAATACAATGAAAATACTGGTTGATATCTTGTTTGGATTTTATAACAAAAGGTTTTAGATTGGGCCATTCATAAATGTTCAAATTTACTACTCACAGTTCTGGAATCTGGGGAATGCCAGGAGATTGAGGTCCACACCTCATAGATGTTGTATTCTATGTGTCACTTGGAGGATGGGAGTCTCTCTCTGCCTTTTCTACAGCCAAATCTAACAGTCACATATCTTGCCATCATGTGGAGGACTGAATTCCAACATATGTAGTGTGAATTCTAATTGGTCTTAATAATAAGGATCGAGAGTCAGATATTAGGGGGTGAAAGCTTAAAGATCAGCAACGTAGAGCAGCCAGCCACTAGTTCTTACCTCTACAAAATCCTTAGAACCAGCAGGGCAAGATCCTGTCTGTACGACTCCTCAGAATGAATGACTTGAGCTCCTGACTCTTCCATCTTTATAATCCTCTCTCCGCCCAGCTGTATCCTTTTCTCTCTCCACCACCATAGCATTGGGATTAAAGATGTGTTACTCCAAAGTACAGGACTGAATTAAAGGTGTGAGCCATCACTGCCTGGCTCTGTTTCTCTTTGAGACTGAATCAATCTAGTGTAGCCCATGGTGGCCCTGAACTAACAAGATATCCATCTGGGATTAAAGGTGTGTGTCACCACTTCCTGACCTCTAAGGCTAAAGAGAGGTTTAGTTCTCCACTCTGATCTTCAGGAAAGCTTTATTTTTTAGCTCACAAACAAAATATCACCACAACTATATGCACTTGGAAGGCCACATATGTTCTGACAATAACAGTAGTGTAAACAACTGTTATAAAAGGAGGGCATTTAAAAACTTTATAACTATTATAGGTTAAGAGAAACTCAAGGGAAGGAATCTATGGCCAGAGGATAGCTTGGCAACTACTATTTTGAAAGTTATATCCAATATAAATGGAAGAAATAGGAGACAAGGTATTGTTTTTTATATCTTTCACTATAATATCACTATTATGACCAAATATCTGACAAAAAGTAACTTGAGAGAGAGAGGAAGAGTTGATTTTGTGGGACAGTTTAGAGGGACGCAGGCCCTGACAGCAGGGAGCAGCCTGAAAGAAGGTTTTCCTGAAATTGTTTAAATGAAATAGACGAGAGTAGGCCAAGAGCAGGTGGGGGCAGGGAGGACGTGCATCAGAGATGCTCATATCCCTCATATTGACTCTGTAATTCGGGGCAACATTATTAACATGTGTGTCCCAATTTTTCATCTTGTACTTATTTGCCAAAAATGTACTAAACAGTTTGCTGGGTATCGGTCATAATTCCAGTTGACAGAAACATAACAAAAAAACATCTTAAAATACGGTGGTGAGACACAAATTAATAGAAATGAGTTAAACTAAGATGCAAGAGTTAGCCAATAATAAGCTAAAACTAATGGGCCAAGCAGTGATTTAATTAATACAGTTTCCGTGTGGTTATTTTGGGGCTTAAGTGGCCAGGAACAAAGGAGCACCCCTTGTAACAGTAGATGGTAACAAAAAGTAAACTGACCATTTCAATATACCGTGGTAAGTGCCTTGTGGAGAGCTATAAAAATATAAATATTTTAGCAGTATCTTTAATTACAAAATAATTATTTTAGCAAGTCATCTTTCTCTCTCGTGTGTGTCTGTATGTGCACATGCACGCACATGTGTGTGATTGCATTGCATTCACGTGCATGTATGTGGAAGGCAGAGAAGCATGTGGGGCGTCTTCTCTGATTGCCTTGAGACAGGGTTTCAGGGTTGAGCAGGAAGTTTAACATCTTGCCTAGACAAGCTCTCCCATGAGCTCACAGGGTCTGCCTGTCTCCAGGCCCCAGTGTTGGCGCTAGCAGCCATGCTCAGCATTTTCCCATGAGTTTGGAGGTTTAGACTCAGGTTCTCAGACTTGAATCGAAAGCACCCTTACCCATGGACTCATCTTCCCAGCCTTAATTATTAGCAGATTCTTGAGATTCATCTTCACAATTGATTTGGTTTCTCTCTGGTTTTGTTTTGTGGCTTGCTCCCATGGACTCTACCCTCTGGAACTGAAAGTAAGCCCAATTAAACACTTTCTTTTGTAATACTAATACTAGTACTAATACTAATGAAGCAAATGGACTCTTAAATTACACAAATATCAGATACAAGAATATGCAGGTTTAAGAATTTCCAAAGACCAGAGCATTGCACATTCATTCTCTTTAAGGATGCTGCACCATGTTCAGAACATGGGCAGGATCACCCCAGAAAGAAAAAGACCAGGTAGCAACGAGCACAGCCACCTGTCTCTGGTTTGTGACTGACTCCTGCTACTTCCCTTTCAAATACAAAGTGAAATAACACAGGGAATCTTTTGTAAACAGTGGGAAAAAAGACACTGGAAACTAACATAAGTTTAATACTAGCCTAGGCACTGAATTTGCTTAGCATCTGGGAGCAGCAGAGGGTTTCAGCAGCTGCCCTATCATCATGAGTAATAATGATATGAGTTGTATGAGTAGAGACAGGAAGCAGGAAATTGTTTCCTAAGATCCTCTTCATGAACATCCTCAGAATTCCAAAGAGAGCTTGTGAATTTTTGCAGCATATTTTGGATAGCTCTCATTATCAAAATTAAATAGAAAAAATTCTCACGTTCTTCTTATTTAACACCAGCCCATTGGAGTTGCCAACTGCAGACCTGTGGGAAAACTACAGTGTGAAGTCTGCCAAGAGCTGAACAAGATTCTAAAGGGCTTGGTTAGGAAAAAGGATCATCTGTAATTCTGTCCAGCATGAAAGGTCACGAAAGCTGAAATCTACAGCCAAATTGCTGCTACTGGGAATTAATTAATATCAATTGAACATCTGAGTACAACTGGTGCTTGATCAAGACTCTTTCTCAGTCTTCCAGCCCTGAAAATGGTTATGAAGATTACAGCTAGTGGCACTAACAAATGCACATCTTCCTAGCTACAACAGATAACAAAGGGTGACATGCACGGGTTAGCGCTTCTTTCCTCTCAGGTAGGTTAAACCACTTTCGTAATCACTTATCTAAGAACAGTTTGTCTTTTCCATTCAAAGAAAAATAAAATAGCTAAAAATTTACTGATGTCCAAGTATATGCCATCTTCAGTTGGCATATAGTTCTTCTATGTATTTAACCAGCTCATCTTCACAATAGCCCTGCAAGTTCCTATCACCTCATTTTGCAGAACAGGGAAGTGATTTAAACAGTTGCCAAAGTCATGCAATGCTCAGATTCTCTACCTCCAACGCCAGTGCTGTTTCCCCGTGTTCTTAGTGGATCCAAACAAGACTGCATAATAAATGCAGCGCTGTCTTGTACTGGAGAGCACTACAAATCTGTTAACACATAAAATGCCTGTGTTTTTTCCAACATAAAATGTTGAGAGTCACTCTTAGTTCTGAGTGTTGGATTGATATTGAACAAAGTGATGAAAACAGCTGAATTCACAGCTGTAGAGTAAAACTTCAAATACAAAATGGAGACTAAATCTCATAGTTTTGTATTATACTGTGATTTCCTAGAAACAAACAAGTACAGAAATAAACCTTTTTTGTGACACAGTGTTGAACATTCTTTCTGTTTTTTCTTGCTCTACCGTTGGTCTATTTTATGAAACAAATACATTAGGATCTGAAGGATTTTCCTTGTTGCCAGACATAATCTCAAAGTCTAGGGCTGATCAGACAAATACTTTGATCATTCAATAGATATTCTGAGTTGTATTAGATATCTTGCATGTAGATTATTTAAGATAAAGACTCTTACCACCCTATTTAAACATGAAAAACTCAAATAGGCAGTATTTTGCTATTCTTTGTACTATGACCGAATACCTGAAATTAAGCTTGCTTTGATCCAGTTCAGGGGGTAAGGATGGCATGGTGGTATGACTAGCTCATGCCCATGGCAGCTTCTGGCTGCTCACTCATATGTCAGCAAGTCAGAAAACTCAGAAAGGGGAATGAAGGTACTCTGCTGGCTTTCTCTTTGTCCCTTTTTTATTCATTCTGAGGCCTGAGCCATGTGGTAGTACTGCCATATTTAGGGTGAGTTCACCATTCACCTAAAGCTCTCTGGAAATGTTCTCAAAGACAGCCTCCAAAGTATGCTTGAGTAATGCCTAAGCATTTCTCATTCACACCAAGTTGATAACCAGCTTGACTATACTATGCTCTGACAACTTGACTCTAGGACTTTGTTTATTGTTATGTAATTGTTCTAGAAATTGAACTTAGGGCCCCTGAACTATTTTACTCCAAATGTATCACTTAAACCACAGCATCTTATTCATAAACCCCAATGTCTCATGTTGATTTCATGATGTTCTACCTCCAGTCCAGAATTCTAGACCAGCTTGCCAGGCAGGCAACAACGCAGATTGCCAGGCTGGATTGTCCGGCAGACAGCAGGTTGTGAGACGGGTAGAAGACCAGATTGCCAGGCATGCAGCAGCCTAGATTGCCAGACAAGGGAGCCAAGGATGCAGGTGCAAGCATAACTAAAAGAGGTGACTGACGATACCTCCAGAGGCCCTGAGACAAACTGAGTGACTTGAGCAAGCCTGACTAAGTTCATTGAAGTTGAACAAGCTGCAGAGGGCCTGTGAAGGATTCTCATCTTAGTTGTGAACTTGTGCAATCAGGTCATGTAACACTTGCTCAGAATGACACTTGGACTTTCAGAAATGACAAAGGACTTCTAACTTGACTGTTTGTTATGGGATGGTAGTTCTGATCTTGGTGTTGCTATCCTGTCCATCCTCTATCAAAAGGCTTTGATACATGGATGACTTAACGATAAAGTTAGAGTGATTTTTGAAGGTCTGGAAACCCATTTGCAAGACACAAAAATTTCCCTGAAGGAGCAAGATGGGAAATTAGTTCACAGAGGGTACAAGGGCCAGGAGCAGTTGTAAATTTTCAGGAGCTAGATGATTAGGAAAGGAATAGATTATACCCACCAGAGTGACTAAGAAAATTCTGTAGCAGTCTTTGTCTGTCGATGTTAAAGAGTGATCAAGGATGTCCTGTGATGGAAGGAAACGATGCTCCCAGAAACCATAAGTTGTTGATTGAGAATCCCAGTGCTTGGGATAGATTAGCTCCCTAGGAGGCCCTAAATGCCCCTAAAATGATGATGGCTTTTGCTACTACTATTGATTCTATTCCAGAACTCCATAAAAAATTATTGCTGAAGACGTATGCTCTGGAAAGCACACTGGAAATATAAGTCAAGAACAGAGCGAGAGGTGACCCTCTCTGGATTCTAGCTCTTAGAATACCTAAAGTTACTACTAAGATTTACAGGGAAATTATGGCAAAATTCCTACTCAGAAATGCACCCTGCATGCTTCACAAAGGAAGTGGCTGAAATGATGTGTCAGCCAGTGCAACAGGGGAGTAACTGGGTATAGACAGAGTAAATATTTTAATTGGTTCACACACAAAGAAGAAATTCATATGATACTGGAAACTAGAAGGAAGCCTTAGGCCCCAGTGGAGAATGGACTGCTATTCCTATTGTGTGTGAATACAACACACCAGCTGAGGTGTGTTTGTGTTTATGACCATAGGGTTAGCACTGCAGCCACTATCACTTTGGATATTTTCCCATTTCCTGTTCCCCAGACTTTCCTCGCTTGTGTTTGGTAGCAGAAGGAATAAGACCAAGACAAACCAACAGCCCCATTCTGGAGGGAAGAGAGAGAGAATACAGAAAGGTTTGGCACCTTGCTGGAGCAGAGAACAATAGTTAGACACCCATATCAGCATCCCCAAGGCTCAGGGACCTTTCAGAAGAGGATAAATATAATGTAAGATCAGAATAAGGAGTAGAATGCTGTAAGTGTCTGTCATCTGAGCCAAACTGTCATCACCTTCATGAGATTTTCTGTGCCTGCTTTCAAGAGAGTCCATCTTGATCCATACTTGTGGACTTCTTACATTCCCTTCTAGAATGAGAGGGAGGAGGGACTGTTGGATCTTTGCCAGAGTTTCCAGCAATTCCTCAGGACCATTTGTACATGATTCTACCCTAATTGTGCGGTGCCTCAAAACCTTGAGAAGGCTATAGTAGATAGGCTCAGTGAGGTTAGTTGACAGGGACTCACTTCATTTATGTGGCAATGAACAACTCATGGATCATACTGGGAACACTTTATAGTGTACCAGGTTTGGGGTCACCCAACCTCCTGTCCAAAACCCCTCACTCATACTCTGTAAGTAAGACCAGTAACCTCATAGATTCTTTGAGGGAGAACTCCAGTGGATTCCAGCTTTGGTTGGGACTTAAGAAGAAAGGGAGGGAGAAAGGGAAGAAGAGAGGGACGGAGAGAGATCATTCACATCTCTCTCAGTGAAGAAATTTTACCAATAAATTGTATAAAGCCTTTATGAGCTTCCTGGATAAGATAAAACCAGTTCAGGGAGGACAAATAATTTTGCCCAACTCACATGACTAATTTTGAGTAAGACTTATGACTTGCCACCATATATTTTGTGGTATTTAGTGTTCCACTTGAATAAATTGAATTAAAGATTTCCCCATCACTTTTTGCTATTTTTTAAATTTAGTCTGTTGTAGAATATTTGTTTAACTATAAAAAGATGTGTTGCATTTTTTCTAATTATGTAAAGATGTGTTGCTGTTTTATCTTACCTACCTTGCCTACTGAAGGGACCTGATTGATATAATAAAAAGCTGAACAGACAAGAGCTTTTTATTGGAAGGAGTTCAGGACTTCTGGGCAGGGAGAGTAAGTAGGAGGAGTAATTTAGGCTCAAGAGAAGAGGAAAGAAAGAAAAGATACACCAGGGAGGCACCAGGGGCCTAGACACCAAGGAAGCAGGAAAGTAGGACATACAAAGAGAAAGGAAGGTTAAAAAGCCACAAGGCAAAACAAGGATGAATAGAAACAGGTTAAATTAAGTTTAAAGAGCTAGAGGTATACCCTAAGTGAAGGCCAAGCACCCATAATTATTAATAAATCTCCGTGGTGGCCCAGAGAAAATGTCAGCTATATTAGTCTATGTAATCTTATTTTCAATTGAGTATTCTATTTCACATTATCAAGATTTTTTACTTTTACTTTTAAACAATATAATTCACATTCTCAGCTCCAAATCACTTTCAGTGAAATAATTTCCAAATCTTTGTCTTCCTGAGATCCTTCATAAAGTCCCAAAGTATATTTCCAACTGTTTGCCTTTCTCCTTAACCTGAGAAGAAACTTCAAATACAACATAAAATGTATGTTTATAAAAACTGAGGCATGGAGTGGATGTTAGTTTACTGATTATAAGAGCAGTGAATGCTCTGCCTACCCAACTAAGTAGCCCACATCTAATACAGATGCTATGGTCCTCTGTTGCACCTTCAGCTGATGACACTTAAACCAGTGGAAGTTATGTCTGTTCAATGCCATTGTAAAAAGTGCAGAATTGGGTTAGATACCAGAACTTTAGACTCTGAGGAGATATATAGATAGATAATTCTCAGCCTTTGCTAGCCTCCGTGTTTTCTCTGGATTTCCTAATTGTGTCAATGACTTATAGAATTCCAAGCTTGACCCCAACCTCTGTGTTCGCTTTTCTACTTTTTCAAATGGTTGCCCTGTCTATAGATTGAATATTATACCATCACTTTCATCTAGTCCTAAGACTTCTTCCTCCACCACCCCAACCTTTCCTCACACTTCCACATAATTTTAGACTCATTTGAACTTTCATTTCCAAACCAACAAAGGAGCTACTTTCTTCTCTTTGAAATACATCTTTACCATCTGCTCTACATTGGTGCCTTTACTGCAAGATACACTAGTGCAATTGTGGTGCAAAGCTTGTGAGAGTAACTCATCCATGTCTAATTGGATTTAAGGTCCATTCCATGAGATGGAACCTATGCTCATCAATGTTTTGGTGGCCAGGAACATGACACTAGACAGGCTAAAGAACTAGGGAAAAGTCAAATACTACTGTTCTTCTAAAGGGACATAGCAATAAAATGACCCCTGAGGACCTTCTGTTACAGTAATGGATCAATCACTTGATCAATCATCACCAGAGAAGCTTCCTCCTGCAGCAAGTGGGAATAAATATAGAGACCCACAGCCATACAATATGTGGAGATTGAAAGACCTTGGAACACCCAGCCTTAAATGGGAAACCTCCATTAAATCCCTTCTCTCAGGGCTAAGGGAACTCTTCAGGAGGCAGAAAGAGGGAAAGGACCAGAGAGGATGGAGGACACCAGGAAAGCAAACCCTTCTGAACACAGGATGACTGGCACATATGAACTCACACAGACTGTGACAACATGCATAGTGCCTACATGAGTCTGCACCTGATGGGGTCCTAGAGATTGAAGGAGAAGTGGACACATACCTCCATCCCTAACTCAGAAGCTATCTTCAATTGATAATGACTTGAAACTAAAGATTAGCTTTCTTTTGAAGAGTCTCACTGGGGAAAACAATTGATCTTAAGGGGAGGTTGCACACTCATCACTAACACAACACAAAATGAACTCAACAATATCTTTGGAGGTGTTGAGTCACAACATTTTTTAACCTTATATTATGGCTTAAGATTTAGTGAGATTCCTGTGTGTGTAAACATGTATGTGTGAGTGTGGGTATGGGTGTGAATATATATGTGTTTATTGTGCTTTTCTGTCTGTTTTTCTTCTGTTGGTTTTGTCCTATTATAATTTGTTTGTTTTTATCTTATTTTATTATTATTCCATAGATGTCTGTTTGTTTTCTAATGAGAGACAGAAAGGATGTGGATCTTGCTGGGTGGAGGAACTGGGAGGAGTTAGGGGAGAAGAAATAATAATCAGAATATATTGTGTGAAAAAAAACTAATTTCAATAAAAGGAAAAACTATGTGCATATTGAAAATGCTAATTAATAGTTAGACATTAACATTTAATTTCTCACTGACAAAGATAAAGATCTAACTGGTTTTCTTCCTAACTTATTATACAGTTGAAAGTCTTCATCCTCTTGATGTAATTAGACAAAATGAATGTGATTTTGCTGAATCAGTATATACAGGGTTATGATGAAGTTCAGAATATTGGTGTAGGAGGGTCCTTCTGTATTTCTGTTGCTTTCATTTATTGAATAAAAAAATTGCCTTGGCCTTTTGATAGGGTAGCCCTTAGATGGGCAGAGTAGACAGAACGGAAGGTTGGGAGAGAGAAGGCACTGGGGCAGACGCCATGTTTCTCCCGCATGAGATGGACATAGATTAGGATCTTTCCTGGTAAGCCACCACCCCATGGTGATACATAGATTACTAGATATGGGTTAAAAATAATATGTGAGAGTTAGCCTAAAAGAGGCTAGAGCTTATGGGCTAGGCAGTGTTTATATTAATACAACTGCCATGTGGTTATTTCGAATGTAAGCTAGCCCAGTGATGGCAGCCGGGCAGAACGGACCAGGGGCCCCGGCTGGGGTTCTTGGCACCGGTTGGCTGCCCAATGTGGTCAACTAAATCCACTTAAAAACCTGAGAGGGCTGAAAAAGGAGAGAGAGAATTTAACACAGTTTTTTGCTGTTTGTGCACCGTGTGCCACAGAGAGATTTCCTGATTCAGCAAACAACAGAAAAAAAGCTGCAGCTGTTTTAAAACGGGGCTTCCTGGGCTATAAAGCTATAAAGCATTTCAATGTCTTTTGTGGGACTGGATGTTTGTGTGCCCGCTCAGGATTGGGAGATCCGGAAGAAGGTAGCTGAGACCATGCTGTGGCTCAGCTCGTCCTGCCTGGGCAGACAGTGGTATCAGGCTTAGAAAGGCGAGAGAGCATGGTGGATTTCCGCAGCTATACACAGAGATGTTTCCAGGCTGTGCATTGCTCTGCGTAGCAGATTCAGCTGTAACTCAGATAAAAAGCTCATTGACCTTGCTCTCAGCCAGGCTAAGATGGGCTTTGGCTTCTTCTGGGTGGGTTCCCCTTTTTCTAGTACAGCCCCTAGAGCCCAGAGCCCATTCGTTTGTTGGGTAGTCTGTTGAAGGTGGCCTATGCCTGATTACTGACCTGACTAAAAGCAGCAAAGGCAGTGGTTGGATTCCCTGAGACGGAGCTGCCCATCCACAAAATTCTCACACCCCTCTGTTTTTTGACTCAAGAGTTTTATCACAGTGGATGCATTATGGTAGGCACTGAGTCCTGAAACTTGGCACAGACTTGAAAAATGGACACTTGCAATTCGAAGTCTGATCTCCAAATGCCCTTGGGCTGTCTTTTACAAAAATCCTTTTAAGTTGAGGCTATCTAGCACCTAAAGTAAAACAAACAAAGCTCCAAATGCCCATGGTTTCTGGCTACTGTGCTCCTGCTCCCACTTCCCTTCCCTGCTTCTCTAGCTGTTTATTGTTTGTCTCCATTTCTGGCATTAATCTGGTCACACTGGGACTCTCTAAAACAGATTTGGATCCCTTTTCCCCTGTCCTTCCACTCTAAAACTGTATAGGTGTTCCGTCCCTATATTTCTGTTCCCTCTTGAAACATCTGCTAATCTGGTCCTTAATGGGACCACCTATGTGCTTACCTGGCTTTTGCTGCCTGCCTACACCAGCATTATAAATTGGCCAGCTGACACATGTTCCGAAAAAAGTTTTATTTGTCTGTCTGTTAAAATAATGTGGCCATACTATGCTTTTATGTCTACATGTGTATGTGTATTTGTTTCCATAATATGCCTGTCTTATTTCTCTTTCTGTGTTTTAAGACCTGTAAAATTTGTAACTCCAGATTACAACAGCTCTAAAAAAATATAAGCATGTGGGTAGCCTCCATTTTGACCTCAGGGTCATCTTGGGTAAGAGTATCCACATGTGCTGGAACTATGAACCTTCCATCTCCAAAATTCTTTAACTTACTAAAATATTTCTTTTAATCTTCTTACATTTACTAGCATTGGTAAGCTGTAATTAATTGGGTAAAAGACATGTCTAAATTTAACTTATATGTCTAATTTTATATAACAGGTACTAGTACCCAATTCTCAAGTGCCTTTACAGATCTGAGAGTATGGCATTTAACAAAAGAGCCTCTAACACAGAGACACACCAGCTCCTGCAGCATCCCATAGCTCCTCCAAGAAGGCACATGGTTACAAAAGACCTTCCACCTGGAGGCTTGCCTTTGGGTATGGCAAAGTCACCCACACAGCAAAAAGCAGCCTTCCACCTCATCAGCTTCCTAGACGCTACACCAGGGAATCGATTGTCTCATCCTGCCAAGACAGACTAAATCATCCCCCCACAAGAAAATCTTCAGGCCTCCTAGATTCAGCAGTTAATGACAAGCACTACTTCTAAGGTTGGTATTCACCTAAGACTACACAGAGACTTGGGATTGCCTGCACAGCTAAAAGACTGTCTCATCTCTGGTCATTTATCCCTCCCAGATCTGTCTAATAGCATTTGATGACTTAAGGTACTAGTAACTCATTACTTTATTTGTTAAGTTTTCTGCTAAAAATACAGACAGGTGTGCCTCTCTCACAGGCTTCATAGTCCTGAATTAACAGGTTTCAGGTGTATCTTCAGAGATCCAGAGTTCCCACTTTGCTTTAATAATCTTCTAAAATG
>JAQHUG010000015.1:14013234-14045951 GCA_028555095.1 Dicrostonyx torquatus | reverse complement strand
CAATCTATTCCCGACAGAATGTTGAGCACCAAAGACACTCCACTTGGAACTTGTTTTCTTCTTGGCAAAACTGGCCTTTGGGCAAGGAACTGACAAATCTTGCCAAGATCAGATAGGACGGTTTTGAAAAATTTCCTTCCTCTAAAAATGGTCTGTCAATTATGCTAGGCCATAGCCTAAGTTGGTTGCTTCAATGTTGCAAAATGAGACTTTAGGCAATTGTCTCTGTCATATATTGCTCACTTTGGAAGCTACTTGATTGTACTTCCTACCTGCTCAAGTAATATTATCTCCTTTCTCAGGCCTTCAATAGGATTGAAGATTAGATAGCCGTAGTTACCGTCCTCTTATGATCTAGCCAAGTCATTTGTCATACAAGACTTAGACTCCTTAGGATAGAATGTTTATTAAAACATTTAGCATATGTTCCTTGCTCAATATTGAGATAATCGGCCAGGCAGAGTTTGAATGAATGCCGTTCTCATGTGGTTATTTTGGGTGCAGGCGGCCAGCAGCTGAGCGGGCCAGCAGCTGGTGGCTGGGGAACACAACACACACCTCTCCTTCTTAATTACAACACAGACTGAGCGAGAAAATCCTCAAACTTAAATAAGCTTCATTAGCTTCACACCCATCAAGCCCTGACTGGGAAAGGAATTCTGATAAAAAGGTAAGAGATAGCTCGGTGAAAACTAAAGTCTTCCCATACAGATAAAAAGCTAGGTTGCAGAATGCAAAACCCAGAAAGGAAACAAACTGGTTTCAAATCTACATAAATTTGCACATGCAGGAATTTGTTGATTTTGATTAATTAGTATTCATAGACAAGGTTCCCTAGGCAGTGTTCACTATCTCTGTCACCTTCAGTTAATGCATCCCTGGGCTCCAGAAAGACCATGTTCCATAGACCCAGTTCTATTGGTCAGTTGTCTCTTGTAATAGAAAGAATCTAGCCACTGTCTTGTAAAGCGAAACTGGAAATGGGGTGGTCTAAAGTCATGAAAGAAAAGATAGACTAGGTAGTTTGGACAAAAAGGAACCAAAATTGTCCATCTCAGGCAGGAAAGTAGCAGTCCTTGCTGAGGAAGAGTGATATGCTGACCTTTCTTTTGGGACTGAAGACTCTTAAGAGTTTCACCAGTATGCAACTTGACAGGTAAAGAGTAGGGGCAGAGTCATTTATTGTAGCCTTCCTCTCCAGAAAAGAATGGAAGATTTACTGAGCCCAAAACTAGCTCACCTCAAAACAGAAAGGAAGGACAAATATGGCTGTAGTACTAGAGACCATTTCTGAGATAGGTTTCAACCTGACTCAAAGTTCAATCGATGAGGCCAGGGTGGGGATCGTGGAAGATGCCAATGAAGGTACATGGCAGAAAGCAGAGACGGACTCTTACCAGAAATGAAAGTCAGGTATGGTCTCACTTTCAGTCTGATGTTATATACCCTCAATGCCACAAAGAGAATTACCAGCTGAAGAGAGGCCTAACTGGAGACCCGCCATAGATCAGGCTAATTTGATCCCTCAGAACCAATTCAGTTTGATGGCTGAGGGCTCTATCAGTGAGTAAGTATTCCCACCACAGTGACTAGACATAATTATTTTGTCTTATAATCTGATTGAATACTGCTTGTTTGGTCACATATGCTTATGTTGTGGGGTATTCACCAGAGAAAACTGCTTGGAAATAGGTTTAAGCCAATAGAAAGTGTTTATTAGCCACCCAGGAACTTTATCGGGGCTCAGAATCCCAGTGTAGCCCAGAAACTTTCTCATGGTGAGCTTTGAACTACAAAAACCACATTCTAGGTTGGCATATATCAGTTAACAAGAATGGTTAGCCAGAAAAGGAATGGTAAAAGCCAAAAAGAAAGGTTACTACTTCGAGAGACTTTGCCACAGCCATGAACTGTGATGGATTAGACCCTTGTTTAAGTTTGGCAGGTGGTACTGTCTATGTGTTGAGTTTTACAGCTTCAATGGACATGGACATCCACCATGGAGTCAGTTGTGCTAAGGCTTCAGGGCCTACTAAGTCTGGGGCCCTTGTTATACTTAGACATCTTATCACTGTGGCAGACGCATGTAAAGGAGAGTGAATCACAAGACAGACAAAAAAGAAAAAGACAAGTCATAAAGGCCAGGTACAAAATGTCTGCACCCCAAGAGACCTACTTTCCCCTGCTAGATCCCACCTCCTAAGGTTTTCAGAAACACCCAAGATAGTGCACCATCTGGAAACTAAATGTTTATCACATGAGCCTGTGGTGAACATTTGATGTTCAAACCATAATAAGGGCCAAATACATGAGCCAATGTCTAAGGCAGGACCAGCTACTAAGAAAACTGAAATCACAAGGCCCAGTTTCACAGTTCAAGCTTTTCCTTAACATAATGCCTTTTGCTTCCTAGCTCTTGCAAGAGACTCAAAGAACTATGGGTAGGAACCCTTATAAATTGCTAAGGAATTTTCTCTGAGCTCTAAACCATTTCCCAGAATCCTGAAGCTTTACTAACTTAAAGTAAAATGGTTAAGAAATAAAGCTCTTGACAGGCTCATTCTTCCCAAGACCCATCTGAAATGAGCCATGGACAGCAACTGACAAGAAAGAGTGCCCAGAAAGGATGGTAGGAGAATTTAGTGAATGCTATGGTTCAGAAAGGCTTGGTTAAAAGTTAAATATTCTGATTATACAATATGAGAGAGAAACAGAGACAGACAGACAGACATGATGAAAGACAGTTTGGGGGCTACTCACTGAGCCCAGTCTGCTTAAATGGTTTCTTCTGGGCTGGCCACACGTCCTGTGGCTCAAGAAGTCTTTGCAGGAGTGCTGATGGTTATAGCATGCATCTTCTACAGGAATGTGGGGAAATATTGAACCGGCTGCAAAACTTCCTTGGGAAGCCTGCAGCAGGGATACCAGAGGCATAATTTGGATAGAGCCAGAAAATATAATAGGAATTTACAATGAGGCATTAGTTCCTAGAAGGAAAGTGAGTATATAAACTTAATAACTAAGAAATGAAATCACAAGGTAAAACAATGTCATCCATGATTCATCACCCATGCAAGTGCCATGAGACAGGAGCAGTATTTGTTTACATGGGATGCCTGTTTTCAGTTGACCTGTATAATAAGTTCCATATGACACCCTGCTCAGATGTTATGAATCAAAAGCTCTACCTAGTACCTATCCATCAGCAGCAATTAGTAATATTTACTTGGATTTGAACAAAGTTGCTCCGGGTCAATTAGCTGGCTTCCACACACCAGGGAAAGGAGGGCAGAGTTGTCTACAGTTACCATTATTTAGGGTTATACCTACTGCATCTCAGTCCTATGAGCAGGATGGGTAGAAGAGAAACTGGGGTATAAGGAAAGGAAGTGCTAGAAGAAGAGATTTAAAAAAAAAAAAAGCAAAACAAAACTAACTCCAGGGGCTTTGTGAAACCATTAGGTAAGAGGTACTGTGATAGGGTGGAGAGCGATACTGGCAGATGCTGGTGACTTCCTGGGCATCATAAGCACAGCGCCCCCACTACTGGTACTTTCATATAGTCTGTTCCTTCCACTTACATTGCTTTTCTACAGCCCTCACTAATGAGACTGCATTGCTAGCTGGCCAGCTGGCACGCTATGCACACACAACTGTCTTTGTGAACTAGAGTAATACATCAAATAAATCATAAAAGTGTCCGAAAAGCCTTGATGTATTACACACCTGGACTCTCTTCACCCTAGGATACAACGTTCTCTAACAGCTAGACTTAAACACCCAGTCAATGGCCAGCATAGGGGGCAAACATCCCTTGCCAGGGCAGGATGATCTAACAGGGCTGGAAATACTTCCAGACTCCCTGCTGTATGCTTATTTACTTTGAGGGTAAAATGTCCCTCACCGGCTAATTTGAATACGCACTCCCCTACTGCTCAAACTGAGGAGGCAGTTGAACCTTGACCAGCTACCCACCCGACTGACTATTTTCTTCAGACCTCTAAGCCTGTTTTACAAACAATTCCTTGGCATCCTTTTCTCCCTCCTTATCCTAGAGCTGTGTTTCCACAGAGCTTATGGTAATACCACACATTGGAAGATGACTGCCCTTGACGACACTCTCTTCTACTCACAGTGGTCAGTCACAAGGGTACATTGTTACATTACAGGGAGCTACACAGGAATTGCCAGGGTATGCCAAAAGGTAGGAGGATGTCACTGTGGGGCAAGATTTGCTGATGACTCCTTAGAAAGGAATCTGAGACAAAGAAAGAGGCCTCTGGACTATTTGGAACAAATCCAGCAAGCTTGGGCCATCGGTGCTGTCGCTGGTTGTCTGATATCTGACTATGGGACACCCGTGGTAAGGTAATAGACTATTTGCATCACCGGTCAGACATCAAATAAATGATGGCTGGAATTACTGTGATTTGATGTAGACTTCCCACGGTTTTAAAGAACTGTTACAGCCTTAGCCGGGAGCTGGCAGATCTACCACTTAGAAAACTTACTTTGCATTAACCATTACTGCACGCTCATTTAGTATTTAAATCTTTTAGTGTTTGTCTATTCATGGAACAGAGAGAGTAGTCCCCTTGATCAGATTAATTTCGGAGCGGCCATCCAAGAGCAGAGCATATCCCTATGTCCACCCCATGTACACTGTAACACTCTGGTCCTAAGGGACCAGCCGTCTTTGTTTTACAGATTTTTTGCAAAGTGTATGTTTTCTGCACATCCACAAGACTCTAGGTTCACTTGGCTGTCTTTTTGTCTTTTTCTAAACTTTCTTTTTTTCTTTTAGCTAAGGCAGTGTATTGTCCTGATGGGAAGCTAACGCACCTTTGTGTCTATTCGAACATGTGCCACATCTTGGATTGACGCTTTAGTCCCAGTCTCTTCCTGGCAAAGACAATGAGCACAGTGAACATATTCATAAATGTTACATAATAACAACTATTAAGTGTTCCTTTGGAAATCTCAAGCAGCTTTTTATCTTTAGCTCCTACTTTGAGATAATTATACACTTCCTTAATGCTATTTATAGCTCCAATCAGGAAGAACGGCTGAAAAAGAAATGCATACGGAGTCCTGCCAAATCTGTGGTGAGAGCGATTTCCAGTCCACAGAGCTCTTGGAAGTGTTTAAAATGGTGTCTGACATCTGGATGTCAAACACCATCAACAGAAACCCTTCCCAGCCACACTGTCATGAAAGAGAAAGCTCCAGCACACATCTTGTCTATCGACAAGATCATTCATTAACAGAGACACTGAGACCACACAGAAGAGAGGCAGCGCAGTTCTCAGGCTGGCGCACAGCTCCCCGAAAGAGCAGACATCACTGACGTCACTCATGTCCTCCCTCTAACCTTTCAAAAGCAGGGGTCCTGCACACTTAATCAAGACCACAAGACAAAGTCACAGACAGAGTTTCAAGGAATGGAACGGAGAGATTCCTCCATGCTACTAATTGGAGATCACAGAGTCAAACCCGCGTACACATGTGCAGACCATTTTCAGGCTATCAGGTCTAGCAAATAAAGTTAGCAACCATCTCCACTTGGTGGACTCGTTACCCACCTTAATTGATTCATCAGAGGAAAACAATAAAATAAACCAATAACCAAGATGATTTTTTTCCTTAACTTAAGGAAGCAAGTCAGTCGAACAAGTATGTCTCTGAACTGCAAGACTCAATACCTGGACCCGATTCAGCTCTCACGCCTTAGAGCCTATGCTCTAAGATGATCTCAGCCTGGACTTCCTGAGATCCAAAAGCTAAGATCTTTGGCCAAGAGTCTGTTATCAAAAGGTTCATTTCTAGACTTTGGGGGATTTACTCCTTGATGTGCACAGCCATGATAGAAGTCAGAGAAACAGCGAGCAAGCCCAGTGCTCCTGTCCCCAGGAATGGTAGTCTCCAGGAAATCGTGAACTCAAAGAGAAGGGAGAGAAAAGGCTGGAGGCATCTGTCTATTGCTATCATTGTACCTATGAGACTTTACACTTCTGTGCTCCATTCTGCTTCCATTGGGGCTTACTATGTTTTCATGAGAAGCCAATGGCCTCAAGAAAGATCACACAGAACACATTTATTCCTCAGCAATAGTAGTCTTCACCCAGGGTACCCGAAAATAGTGTGGCTGCTTACAGTGTAAGATAGGCACAGCTTCGGAGACTACAATTTAGGTGAAGTTGCACAAGAAAAATCTTTCTCCCTGTCATGGAAAAATGTTTTATGTCATTCACAGATGCAATGTTAATAAGAAGGGTCCAGAAAGATGTCAAAGCAGAAAAAAAAAAAAAAATCCTGCGACAGGCAACTTCCCAAGAAGTCTCCCATCCAGGAAGCAAAGGTGACAGCAGACTTACCCAACAGGTGGAGGGAGGAGTCTTAGCTTTTGGATCTCAGTAAGTCCAGGCTGAGATCATCTTACTGGTCCAAACACTGAGAAGCAGCAGTCCCTAATCTCAAAACATTGGGATCTTTGGTTGGCCACAAATGCGTCCTTTTTCTCTGTGTTTAAGATTGTGTGATGGACATAGTAAATCATAAATAACTTAAACACTCCGCTCCTCTCCTCCGTGCCAACAAAAATGACTCTGCTAGGGCTAGGAAAATAGGTTGTAAAGCGTTCACCTTGCAAGAATGAGGACCCAAATTCCAGCCCCAGAACTCACATGGAAGAAAAAACAAGAAGAAAACAAAAAGGCAAGCTTAGTGGCAACTTCATGTCTTCCAAGCGATGGGAGGAGGGCAGGTAAATCCCTGGCCTGAGTGAAATCCTTCAAAGCGGAAGCTAAGGTTTCTCAGAGGAGGAAGGAATTCCTCTGTGGATACCTCCCTTTTAAGCCGGTCTGCTCATCCAGTTCTGCCCTTTGGCTCTGCATAGCCTGCCCTAAAATTTTATTAACCTATTCTTTTTAATAAATGTCTTAATCTCCTACTGGAATTTTCTCTCTGGTTAAATCTGATCCCACACAGTCACGGAACTTGTATTCATTTCACAGTAATGCCAACTGCTTACATTTTGATATTTCAAGGTAAAAGTTGCTGGATTCATGATTTTCAGATGTGAGTAGGTTTAAAGACAGCCTGACTTTATAGTCAACGTAACCTTTCTTTGTAAGTTTAAAGATGAAGTACACTCAGCTGCATTTAGAAGGGAGGAAACCAGGTCCTCATGTCTAATGGGCACAAAGGGGCATCTCTTATATTCAGATAAATAGTCCCTGTATTTACCTAAAGGGACGTCTGGAATTGGAGTTGCAGCATGGAACATCTCATCCACACAGAGGTATCTTCCACTTCACAAATGTTAATCATTTTTAATGACTCAACAGTACATTTTCATAACTCTCCCAGACAGAATCTCCTCACTGTTTCTTCCTAATGCTAATTGTCCTGTCGGGTTTCGTTCCACCAGAGCTGCACTGCGACCTTCTAAAGCTAGGACACCATTACACAAACAGCCTGGACAGTTAAGGTCAAGAATCCAAAGGGAACAGAATGTGAAGTGAAACCCAGTTTCTCATCATTCAAACCAAAAACTTCTATGATGAAACAAAGTCTTTAAATTAAAAACCAAAAAAACTCCACTTTAGAAATATTAAACATTTATTCATTTTCTTATTGGTAGCTCTTTTCTTGGATGTAATAAGAATATTAACAAATAAACATACTTTTGGGATTTTAATGTTACAACCCCAAATTAAAAGTTATCCATTCACTAAAGCCTAGGCATCATTTTAAAATAAATTAACTTTAATTAAAAATGACACATACCTATAGATAGCTGAAAAACGTATTAACATTTACTTGCAATAACAAACATGTGCTTTGAGATTTTTATTCCTTGTTATAAAAACAGTTTTCAATGAAGGCAGTTCATCAAAATTATGGTTATGGATATAAATTTGAATCTAGTAGTACTTTACACTTAAATAAAAATCATGACAGAATAAAATAGCAAGCATAGGGAAATAGTTGTGATATATACATACATATTTCCATGTAAACAAAGGTCAAAGAAATTAAATGTCATTGTCAGGAACAAAAGTATGAAGATAAAAGGCTATTTTGTTTTAGTTCATGCTTCAAATGAACAACTGCTCTAAGCAGAGAACTAGGAATGAGATGAACCTTTCCATTCCCTTCACTCTCTTCAGGAAATTACACAGACGAAGATGCCCTGCAGAGACATCCGCAGAAAAGGAATACTATACTAATCAGCCTTCTGGAAGTCATGACTTACAATTAGTGAGTCATTCTTTCACCCCGACTGTGAAACCACAGGGTTCATCAGACTTTGACAGTGAAAAGAAAGAAGAGTTGGTGCTGGCCATAGCCACACCAGCACACCTGGCGGCCAGATAGGCACAAACAGGTCAACTTTATTTCACTGTGGATCACCATTGGCTTCCGACACACAACTGCCTGGAGATAAAACAGACAGTATTTAAAAGGTATACTTATTTTCTACAGGACGGTTTCTTGAAACTGTGCCCCAGCAACCATCTAAACCAGAATCAGGCAAAACACTCAATATACTAAAAATAAACATTCTTGTGTCCAACCCCTGACCCAGAGGCCCAGGAATCTGTACCATTGACCTCCCCTGGGGATATTCAAATGCTTATTAAAGTTTAAATATCACTACTGCCAACTATTTGAAATTTCTCTTTACTCTTTTTTTTTTAAACAACAAATATTTTCTTATCTCTTCATGCAAACTAGCTAGGAGGAAAAATAAATAATTTCTGATTATGTCAGTCAGCAGTGGTTAATAGTGGTATTTCCCCATCAAGAAAACATGGAATAATAGGCAACATGCAATTTCATGCCTAAATTCCTTGACGGTGCACCATAATATTTTTTCCTAAAGCTCTCAAAAGGTATAGATAATAAGAATATTTAAGGTGGCCTGTAAACTGCCATCTGAATACATTAGCCAGTGCAGAGAGAGCTGCTGCTTAAGGTCCCCTTCCCTATGGCTTTCCTGTGGGCTCAGCAGTCTCTCTAAAGCTCGTGCCAAGTGTAGCTGCCTCCAAACCACAAGAGAGTACCTTTAACTGCACATCGACCAGAACACAGAGTGGGAAACTCACTTTGACTACAGTCACAAAAGGAGTCTGAAGAGTTACCAGTGTGCATCGATATACACAGTGCTGTCTTTCCTGAAAGTTGAATTTTTAGCATCTGTATTAATGTCTGCTTTCAATTCAGTTTATATTGACAATAGAAAGCAAAATACATTTCAATGTGCTGTTAATATCTACTACAGTGTTTAAGTCCTGTGTGAGCCAAATGGACAAAGACATATTTACCTGTGATAAATATAGATTAGGAATTAAAGAGGTAGGTGGCTCTCATACACAACAATCTTAACATGCTGTGGGAAATAGTATACACCAGTCCCTCAAGCTGATTAAACAGACAGGGGATTTCCAACATGATTGCAATTGTCTCAAGAGCAGGAATTCCCCAGGTCTTTGATGCTGTCAACAAATTTCTAACATCCCAATTCCTGATGACCAAGCCAGAGCTCTTCAGACACCATTTTAATAAAGAACTAACAAGTCAAATGTAAAGTAATACTGGAGACCAGACAATACTCATGAAGTAGGCTGGGCTCTTCCAACTACACTTGCTTATAGAAAAACAAAACAAACAACACAAAACAAACATCCCTCAGGGCTAGGTTAAGACCTCAGCAATTCATGCAATCCAATTTGGGGTTTTATAACTGAGGAAGCACAGGCTTGTTCTTCCCAGTGGCTCACAAAGCAGTAGAATTCTGAAAAGGTACTATATACACATCCCTGTTAAAGTACTGTCTAGCCCAGAGTGCACTCAAAAGGCTACATTTTCAGCCCTTTCGGCTTTAGTCTACAGTTGTATACCAATGGGCCAGTTTACAAGGTGTGCCGCTGGTAACAGAGCAAAGTGGACCAAGGTCCTGGATACACCAGGACAGGCAGACAACTAAAGACCAAAGAATGAAAACTCCAAAGCCTGACCTAAGCTGACCTAAGCTGATCTAAGCTCCGACAGGGTTTTCTCTCCCTTCTCTTGGGAAGACACCCTTCTGAAGTTCACAGACTTCAGGTTTGCTAAGGCAAGTACTGAGGCAAAAAGCCCCACTACTGATCACGCTAAAGACCACACTACATGGCTGCAAACCTTCAAAGCTGCCAGGGCAAGATCCACCAGCAGCTGTACTGAGCATCCAGTAACTGTCAGTCACTTGCTTTATAGATCAGAAAGTTATCTTATTTTCATATTTATATTTATCTTCAGACCCACCCACTTGAGAGGGTGGTCGAAGTCATTTGTTTCCTTTAGAAACTCCAAGGCTTCCTCAGATACGTAGCAACTTCAAGGCCTACTTGGTCTTCATGCAACCCTGTTTCAAAAAAGAGAAGAGAAGAGGGAAGAGGAGAAAAGGGCAGGGGAGGGGAAATGAGAGAGAGGAGAGGAGAGGAGAGGAGAGGAGAGGAGAGGAGAGGAGAGGAGAGGAGAGGAGAGAGAATATGCGACGTCCCCCTTGACTATGCCAGGTTCAGACTGAATGAGGAGTCTGTGTGGCACATTGGACCAACGCCATCTGCATCTCAGATGTTTGGAGTCCAGCTCTACCAGAACCTCTGCGCAGGATATCTGTTCCTTTGAAACTTGGATTTCTTTAATCTTAAAAAGGAAACAAAGAATACCTACTTCACAGAGAGCAAGGAGGACAGAGCACTGCGTGACACCTGCAAACAGCAGAACCACCCAGTGGCAGCCCTTTCTCTCTAAGCTTGGTGCGAATGTTTGAATCAGCAAGATGCTCCCAAACTGGGCCAGCCGCCCTCTCATTCTGCTCCTCCCTGAAATTTGCCATGGTGCTGTGCCTCCTCAAGGGTTCCCTGGTGCTCTGAAAACTCACTGTTGTGCTTAGAAAAATCCCTGTGTGTTTATCTTCCCTTTTAAATTGTACATGCAGCTAAAACATTTATCTACCTAGAAATCACAAGCACATACCTCCCAAAGCACAATATGTCAAATATAAAAAACAGTTCTAAGAACACAACTGAATTAATCTGTACATTGTCTCTTAAAGTGCACCAAAGTAAATTGTAATAACCTTTAAAATGTCACCAACCTCCTTGGGTTTTGTTATTAAATAAAACTAAGAATCTCCCAACTGAGATGCCTAGGGATTGGACTCCAATATGATGGCAAAGAGCAGCAGTGTCTTGAAGGAAAGGAAAAGGAACTGATTAACTCAACCAAGCTTGCCTCAGCAGCATTAAAAAACACCTACAATTCAAGTTAACTGCAGGCTCCATGAAGCACAATCCTGATTCATGCTACGAAAATAAAACCAGTCAACTAAACAAACATCCCCCCAAAGTTTTCTTAACCTAGAGGTGACAAATATGACCACTTTCTCGCAGTATATCCTTGGTTTCAGGATCAAAGTACTTACCATTCTTTCTTTACAACACACACCATACACATACATGCACTCACGTAGGCACGCACGCACACTATATAAAAAAAAACAACAAAGTTTAGAAGCCATATGAAAAGAATTCAGTCAATAGAGAACTATAATGACTCCAAATGTCTCAGAGTTCCAATATTCACAACACCGTCCGATGCTCCCCACACACATAGACAGCACTGGGGCGTATCCGTCGCCTTGTGTGACCGGGGAGGCGTGGCAAGAACTTGAAAGACTTGGGCATCATGTCCAAGCAGGCATCATGAAATTTCTTAATCCTCCAGTAGTATATGAGTGGGTTCAATGCAGACTTGAGGTAGCAGAGCCAGAGTAGCCAGGTGCTAATCTCGAAGAAGTTGTGCTGATAGTAGAAGTGCTTACTGAAGGTCGCCACAAGGCTGTACGTGGTGAATGGTGCCCAGCAGACAATGAAAACAGCAAAGAGGATCAAGATGGTGGTGAAGGCACGTGTTTTAAAGCCCATGTCGATGCTCATTTGGAAGGGTCTTTGCAGACTCATAAGACCAAGTTTGCTGGCCTGGCTGAGGCATATTCCTTCTGGGTAGCTGTGAATCCTCAAGGCATTGTGCCGAAGGGTGTTGAGGATGCCCATAAATGAATACAGTATCACCAGGAAAGGTATAAAGAAAGAAATGAGTGAGATCAAAATCACATAAGCCTGGTATCCAGAATTAGTTGTGTACCCAAAAACACATTGTGGGGCTCGGGAAGGTATTTGCAAATCAGGATTTCCCACAGCCAAAGGAAAAGCTACAGAAAAAGCAGTTGCCCAGGAAATGGCAATAAGGACCTTAGCCCGGTATGGATTTAGCTTATCTTGCCTCTGAACTATAATCAGGAACCTATCAATGCTGATAATGAGCAGGATAGCAACTCCCTCTATCACAAACAACCAGAAAAACATAGCAGACAGCCTGCAGAAGAATTTCCCAAATATCCATCTGGTGGTAAGAATAGTTACCAGGGCAAACGGCATGTTCAGTACAGCAAGCAGCATGTCTGCAAAAGCCAGGCTGGCAAGAAGGATGTTAATCGCAGAACGCATGGCAGCTTTTTGGTAGACCATGAGGCAAACAACCAAGTTGCCCAGAAAAGACACAGACAGAATAAATATCATTATAGCCGAAAGGATGATTTGGAGAGCTAAGTTTAGGCTCTTAAAAACAGCTGGTGTCGGGGTCATGGTTGTGCTGTTCACTGCTAAGGAACTAAATCCAGCACTGGTCATGGTTTCCAGACTGTATCTAATCAGTGGACCAGGGCTGGGATGCTGGAATGGTGGGGATGTTGTAATATTCACATGGGAGTTTTCATAGACGACAAATGTCGTGTTGGATGTCCCAGTATGGGATGCAGTCAACACTGCTGAGACAACCATGGTGTTAGGAGGACAGAAGGTTCAGACGGAAATGTGGGTTCTCTCCAGGCATTTCAGTACAGCACTGTAGGGTCAGGTTCCACTGATGGGCTCGGATACACATTCTGGAAAACGGACAGAGTTCCATCTTCTACAAGAATCCTTTTGCCTGAAAATAAGCCCAAAACGGAACATGAGGTGAGATTAGTATATACATTTCACTCTGTTGTGTCACAACATCCGAGTATCAGCAAAGACTGCACATCTCTGCTTAGCTTCTGAGGTCACCAGAGGCTAAGCATGTTCGGAACAATATGGTGTAGACTCTTTTACCTTCTAAACCTCTAAAACTGTTCTCTAACCTCATCATCACTAAGAGATTACTGCTACATTGTCTTAACTAAATATAATAGAAATTTTTATAATATTTGTATGTATAGCAAGATGGATCTTGAAACACACTAAGGAACCAAGGACAGGAGTTCAAATCCATGGTTGATGCTTTTTGAAAGATTGCAGTAGCTCTCTCTAAGGTTCAGACCATTGAGGAAGAAGGGGCAGAAAGATTATAGGAGTCATATGTTGGAGAGGTCCTGAGAAAAACTGTCCTGATGTAGCGAGCACACTGCGTTCACAAACTCTCCGTGGCTATGGAAGCCTGCAGCAGACCTGTACAAGATAAAGCCACTCGACATTCTAGCAGGGAGTAGCAGTGGGCTCCTGAGACCTCATTCCTAACTGAGGAGCTCTGGGCAACTGATAGCCTTTGTTGGGGGGCAAACAGTTTTCTCTAAGGGTGTGGTTCCGTATTCTACATCCAGAAGTAAATGGACAGCACACATTGGTCTCAATGGGTTATTGAATCAAATAACGAAGACACAAAGTTTGGGTATAGGGAAAGGGTGGTGGATTGAGAGAAGGAGCTGGGGTGAATATAATAAGAATATATTGTATGAAAGGCTACAAGAATAAATAAAAATATTAAAAAGTAAACTTCAAAAAATTGCATTAGCGTCATAGCTTTCCAATCACTATTAATAAACATTTCGCTATTTCTCTTAGGAGAACAAATTTCAAGAGTTCTTTCCTATGGGCTCTTATTCCATCTTTACATCAGCATAAAGCTCGATGGTAAAAATAACCTAAGCTCAATTCCCAGCTTACCATGTGGTAATAACACACTTTAGTTTTGACAGCCCTTAAAAGTAAGAATGGGGTGATTTTCAACTAAGATCTGGAATTGTTCTTTGCTTTTCTTCCTCCCTTTCTTCTTTCCCCCTCTTCCTCCTTCCCTTCATCCTCCTCTCTATCTCTTCATTTCCCTTCCTTAAGATCTTTGCTCATATCCATCTCCCCTCCAGAAATTCCCCACCCACCAAACACACTAGAAAAAAAAGCCTCTCAGATAAAGGTGTCATTTTTCCGAAGCTCTTTCTTATACTCTCTCTTTTCTTCTAAGCCTGTTCATTTTGTGTTTTACTTTTATTGATTCTTTGAGGATTGCACATCATGCATCCTGATCTCACTTTCTCCAGTCCTCTGTCCTTGCAACTCCCCCCAAACAGAGCATTTAAAAAGAAAATAAAACTAAACAAAGCAAAACAAAACAAAAAAATAGAACAAGAATCTCACCGTGGAAGTTGTAGTGTGCTCCTTTGAGTCACACGTTTACCCTTTAGTCCATTCAGTTTTACTTGTGTTTATTGCCATGAGTCACTGGTCTGACTCAAGGCCTCTGGCTTCTGCTACATCACTGGTAATGGGCTCTCATGGGGGCTTCTCTTTGCTATCCTGTTGTTGTTGTTGTTGTCCTGTCTCTTAGAGATCCTGCAGCTTTGGATCTGTTGGTTTGTCCCCTTTACACGCTCCAAAAGTTCATAGATGAGGTCCATAACTCATAGCCCTGATTCTGGATCTCTAGCTGTGTTGGTCGGCTAACTAGCTAATTTTCCCTCATCCTCACTACCCAGAAGAGCTCTCTGGCACTGCCTCAGCTAGCTCACCCAATGCAGCCTACAGCAAGGACCCTCAGATCCTGGCCCCCCTCACTCTTATCACCATGGTCATCTCTACTGTTTTGCCAAGGCAAGGTGCAAGACCCTCTCTTTTGATTGCTGTAGGGGACATACAAGAGGGTCAGGTCAGCTCAGCTCTCCTGCTCTCAGGGTTGGCTCACCTGAGACCCTGACAACAGGATCTGCTCCCTCATCTGTCACGGGTAGCAAAGGGTGAAGGGACGACATCATCTTTCCCTCACCTATGCCACCACAAGGCAGATGGGGACATCTCTGTTACTTTCACACCTTCAGGGCTGTCTCACCTGCATCCCAACAAGAGGGTCAACCCTAATTGGTGCCCAGATGGAAAGCAAACACTACTTTCTCACGCACTGCTGTCAGTAAGGGTCAGAGCTAGCTCTCCTTCTCTTGTGACCCCAGGGCCAGCTTTCTCACCTGCCACAGGTGGTAATGGATGGGTGGAGGAGGGCATCTTTCCCTCAACCATGCCACCACATGGCAAATGGAAAGGCAGGGTCAGCTCTCCTAATCTCATGCCCTGAAGCTCAGCTCACCTGCACTGTGAACCGCAGGGTGTGCTTTCCAGGTGAGGTACATCCAGGTAGGAGATGAACTCTTCTCTGAGGGGTAGGGTCAGCTTGCCTGTTGTAATGTCCAGCAAGGGGCAGAACCAGCCCTCCCAGGGCCAGTGAAGGGTGAGACTTGCTCAACACAGCATGGTTCCAATGACCCCTGTGCTAACACAGGCCATAGATATCACCACAGACCCCAGCTGCAGCAAGACCATGGACCCAGACATAGCCCTCAGCAGTAGCTCAGTCTGGATACCACCACAGCACTGGTGGCAGCACAGGGCCCCTTTGATCAGCATGGCCCCTGGGTACCAACATGGATCCAGGTGGCTGGCCAGACATCAGGCATCTACACATCTACATCAGTCCTCAGTGGCTGGTGTAGTCATGGACACCATCCTAGATCCCCATCTCAACTACACATGGTCAGGCTATCGCCTGTAACAAACATCTTCTTGGCTCCAGGTGACAGTGACAACCATCCAGATCAGCATGGCCCCAGGTGAGGTGCAGTCCTCAGACACTGACATGATTCACAGTGACCAACCAGACCCTGGTCACCCGCACGGCCCTCAGTGACAATAGGAGCCCTAGACATCAATTCAGACCCTGGCTGCTATAGGGTCACAGACCCAGACCATGGGCATTGGTATAGTCTTCAATGGTCTCAGGAGCCACAGACATCAACCCAGGCCCTGGATATGGCAGGACCACAAATCCAGACATGGCCCTTGACCACAGCCCTGTTCCAAAAAATGACATGGCCTCAGTTGACAGCCCTGGCCACCCAAATCAGCCTGGCCACAAATAGTGGCATAGTCCTGGGACATCAACATGGTCACAAGTTATGGCCCATACTCCAGGCCTCCACATGGGCCTTGATGGCAACATGGTCCAGGAACATCAACACAGACTCCAGCTGCAGGCCTGCCATTTGCATAATTTTTCTGATATGCAGATTTCTATTTCTTCCTCCAATGACTGAGCTGATAGTCTGTTAGCAATTTGACAGGAGATGCTAACCAAGTAATGATGTATTAAGGACAATGAAGAAAAAAAGTACCTGAATATTCAGAACATATTCAGAAAATTTACAAAGATACTTGGTTATCATTTCCCAAAGACTTGCTTACCTTTTACTTAGCCTTACTTGCAATCTCTCACCAATTTACGGAGCCCTCTATCTTCCATAAGAGGATTCCTTAATCTACAATCCTCTTACAAACGATTCTTTGTAAATCAAAGAATCAACCACATTCTGACATGGCTTCTCCCTCCTGTTGTTCTTAACACAGGGGTAAGCTCTTTAGTTACAGAGGACTAGGTTTCTGGACAGATTCCTTTGACAAACCCTTAAAAGGTAAAATAATAATAATAATAATAATAATAATAATACACAGAATATTAAAACAAAACTACAGTTCACACATAATATGGCCTTAGACTCAGCCACTGATATTTAAGGGTAACTGTCAACATTTCATTCATCTATTTCGTGGGGTGTGAATAGAAGAGATTGGATTTCATTTGTGAGAGCCAAGACCCAGTTCCCAAGCCAGACTGTGGTTTTCCTACCATCTATAACCCACTGTCCTATGTCCTTATTTATTTTATAAATAAGAAAAATAGCAGTCTGTTTACATAAAATACTGATCTTGCTGTTTCTCTCTTTACAGATTAATTTTTGTCATTACCTACTAGATCTTAAATGACCTCACATATTCACTCAAAAATGCAAATCAACCCTGACAAAATGCTACATGAAATTAATGACTATCAAAGTCTATAATCGTAAAGGGGCAGCGGGAAAGGAAGAAAGATTATTATAGTTTCTCACCATAACCAAGTTAGTCTATTCAAAGCCCCCACATACACAGTGTTAAGATTATGTGCAGTACATAAATCACTGTTGGTATAGACCTACCTCCAGAGAAAGCCCTATGTATTTTAATCCTAAAATAAAGCATGTTTGGCAAACGGTGTCAAAATGTTTAAACCTGCATTTCTGAGACAACAAGATGGCTCAGTGAGGAAAGGTGCTCGCCACCGAGCTGACCATGTGAATGTGGTCTTTGGGACCCGTGTGGTAAGAGACAACTGATTCCCACAAATTGTCCACTGACTTCCACAGGTGTTTTGTGACATATACATACTTCCCCACATATGTACCTACAATAATTAAATAAGCAAATGTAATACAAAATTTTAAATTCTAGACCAACAAACATCTACCGGATCTACAGTAGTAAGTTTGAAGTAATGTCCTTAAGGATAGTACTAGAGTCCTTGCCTAGCATGCAAAGGGCCCTAGATTCAACTCCTGGAACAACAAAATTAACTGATTAAAAATAATTAAATTAGATTTAAGGCATTTTGGTTATGATGAAGAACAGTTAAAAATAGGAAGAAACAGCCAGGCGGTGGTGGCGTATGCCTTTAATCCCAGCACTCGGGAGGCAGAGGCAGGCAGATCTCTGAGAGTTCGAGGCCAGCCTGGTCTACAAGAGCTCGTTCCAGGACAGGCTCCAAAGCTACAGAGAAACCCTGTCTCGAAAAACCAAAAAAAAAAAAAAAAAAAGATAGGAAGGAACAAAAGAAAAATATTAAGCTGTGCTTTTTAATGTTTTATAGTTCCATACACAACCAAAGTGTCTTTTTGTTTTCTAAGCCTCCCATTACTAACACAAACTTCAAACTCAATACCCTCAATTATCACTCAGCCTTCAGATATTTACTGAGGGCATGCTGTGTTCCAGTCACTAAAAGGAAAATGATTAACAAATGCTCTTGGATTTTGGGTTAAAGCAAGCAGACTGACCAAGGACACTAACTTCATTTTGAAATCTACTTTTAATGGATTTTTGTGAATATATTATAAACTAAAATGAATAAGATGTATAAATTTAAAGTTCATTAGTAAATATTTTTTAAAATGTTTTTAGTCAACAAACAAACCAACCAAGCAAGCAGATGCCGCTGAGGTAACTAGCGTAATACAGCAGAAAAGACAGCCTTCATCTTCAGAACTTCCAGAAAATGTTTTGAGGAAAGCTAATTATCTGTAGACCTTCTTAAGAGAAACTGATTAGCAGTGACCACAGAAAGCTCAGGTGATGCTGAAAACAAGAACGAGACGGAAAACTAAGATACTGGGAACCCAGCCAGGCCTGTCTCCCCTCACTGCACAATCGGAAACAAACACATATCTCCCTTCAAGAAGCTCAAGGCTGTGGCAAAACTTCGGGATGCAAATGGCATCAAACGAGAATGCCAACACTCCACAGGAGTCCTAGTTCTTCCTACTAGTGCACCTCCCTGACTGCTGGAATCAGCCCTGCCTGGGGGCAACCGATGCTCATGGGCAACCCCAGTCCAGACCACAGAGGGAAAGTTCACTTCCATAAGGGGGCACTCACCCATTCCTGGGGGTAGATTCCTCTTAAAAGTTCCACCACTTCTCAACAGTGCTATACTGGGGACCAGCCCTCAACGTGAATTTCCATGGGAACAAACCTCAGTGCAATCATAACATCACCCTAAAACTAATTATACAGAACAAAGGCAAAAAGTTTTGTGTTAGTACACCTAAGGAAGAATAAGCATTCAAAGTAAATTTCATGTATTTTCAAAGCAATCAATTTAGTTTAATTTTAGCAAGTTAAATACAAAAGGGAAATCTAGTAGCTTAGTCCTTTGCCTCTCATCTCCTCATCAGTTTCTCCAATTGCTGTAGAAACACAGATAAGAAACAAGTGTGTTTCTATGACCCAAACCAAACCTCTGAATTCTAGCCTTACATTTATATGTGTGTGTCTATGTAGGGCACAAAGGCACGAGTGCAAGGACCCACAGTGGCCAGAAGAGGGTGTGATAATCCCCTGGAGCTGGAGATACAAGCAGTTATGAGCTACCCAGCCAACTTACAGGAACCCTAGGAAATGAACTGGGGTCTACAAATGTGTGGTCTTAACCATTGAGCCATCTTTAAATGCCTATACATTATGATTACATTCTCATGATTCTCTGGCCTCTGCGTAATCCAAACCTGACTTTCATCTATCACCTCTTTTCAGTCTTAGTGAGCAGTCATTGTGCTGTTTGGGTGCTGTCAATTTGATATAAACCAATGCATGTTTTTTTTTTAATCTCAAAAAATAAATAATTTTTAAAAAGTTCTTCAAGCTGCTGGATGTGGTGTTGCTGAGTGTCAGTCTCAGTACTCAGAAGGCAGAGGCCGGGGGATCTCTGTGATTCAAAGCTAGCTTGAGTTTTGGGACAGCTAGGTTACATAGAGAGACTCTTTCAATAAAATAAGACAGTTCCTCTAGTTACAGTTTGGTGGGTGGATTCAAGAGAAGAGGGCAAGGCTGAGGCAGTGAGACCCTGGAGATGATGTGGCAGTAAAGAGGGGGCTGTTGTGATAAAATCACTGAGAGGGAAGTGACAGGATAGTTACAGTTGAGTGCTGGCGGAAGGATGAGGAGAAATGTTCACATGACTGGTCTTTGACTCTCAGGTCACAAGTCAGGTACAGGAATTTGAGTCAATACGTTTGATGAGTGTATCCTTTTCCTAGTCTCCCAAAAGCTAAGTTCTCGAGGCAAAGCCAGTGAAACAGAGGGCTGTATTAGGGCTTGTAGTCCTAGAGTAACAGGAGTGAGAAGATTAAAAAAAAAACATCATTTCCCTTCCCTTTCCTCTCTCCAAACCTTCTCATGCCCTCCTTGCTCTCTTTCGAATTCAGGACGTCTTTTTCCAATTATTATTGCATACCAATATGTAGATGCATATATATTCCTAAATACATAAATACACCCTCAGCCTGTATAATGTCACTTGTATGTATGTTTTCAGGGACGAACTTTTAAAATTACAGTCTTAATCTTTTGAGCACTTTATAAATCCCAACCAACTACAACAATGGTAGTAAATCTCTTTTACTAAACAATATCAAGTTATCCAATAAATAAGCAGTGGATAAAGTATTTAGGGACGGAATAAGACAGGAGTGCTTGAGAAACTCATTGTTAAGGTCACAGTCCACCATATCCAGATAGCTCTCTGAACTTGATGCAAAATGGAGGACGCCCTTTCTCAGCAAGACTTCCTCTTTGTCTAACCTTAATTTGAGAGTATCCCTAAGCTCAGATGCCTACCATTGCTTGGCAGATGACCCTGCACAGACTTCCCTGAAAACGCTGTATGACTCAGCAAATACATGCTACTCTTTCCTCCTGCCCGTATGATAATTAGGTGCTGTGTTATGATCAATAAGCCCTTCCCAGCCATAACCCTAAGAACCTTTAGAGCCGTTATATACTTTAATCTGGAAAATATAATAAGCTGTCTCTCTGAAGCTCACCACCCAAAGTTCTTCCCATTATACTCATGGCCTTCTGAACCATCCTTGTTGCTTCTCCTCCCTTTGTCCTCAAGGGCTTGTGGCCAATGACCCCTGAGGAAAAGTACATTCACAAAGGATGGTCACCTACAAACTACATGTCACAGTACATGACAGACAAGCATTCATTTGGGAACTTCCTACTGCTCTATTATCTCCCCCACATTATAGTAAATTCTGTTGCTTCTTAATAGCACCCTTCATCAAACATCTTTTCATTGAGTCATGTGACCTTAGTCACATCATGAATAAAAACTCCATCTCCATGAAGCTGTTGGTCTGAGAACAGGCCAATAGATGCTGGTCCCTGTCTCCAAGGAACCCCGCTTCCATTGGGACATTCTTAATATTCTACTTCCTTTAGAATACCACTTTTTTCATCCCTCTGAAAGCTGCAGCCTGGAGAAGGTGCACTCTCTCTGCTCCAAGACCACTGTGGATTCAACTACTGGCAAAGGCTGTGCTTCAGTGACAGTGACTCCCCAGGAACAAGGCACCAGTTAAGAATTTTCCCTAGGTCTTTAGCTAAGACCATACAATGACTTGTTTTTTTTTTTAATTGGTTGTTACTTGGTTTTTTAACCCAGCAATTTTGACTTCCTTAAATTAAATATATTCTGTAAATATAACTACCTACTAGCAGAATACTATTGCAATATGAAGCTCTTTATCACAAATATATACCAGAAATATCAGAAGTATCTCAAACTCTTTCAAGATTTAGACATAACTGCAAACTTAGCAAGAAAGTTTCTGTGGAAAAATTCTTTTGCACACTGTGAAGAAATTTTGTTCTCATTGGTTTAATAAACACCCAACCGGCCAATATGTAGGCAGAAAGAGGTTAGGCAGGAGAGCCAGACTGGGAGAATGCTGGGAAAGAGGGCAGAGTCACCAGCAAGAAGCATGGTAGAGCACAGATAAGAAATATGGGTTAATTTAAATTGTAAGAACTAGTTAGTGACAAGTCTAAGCTATTATCCGTGTGGTGATTTGAGAGCTGGCTGGCAGGACAGAAAAGTCCACCTACAAATACTTCCAAATAGAAAGAATATTTTCTTTTCCTGTTCAACTATTTCTGCTTTCCACTTCACTTCATATATTGCAACCTTGGCCACACATCAGGGAGCTTTCAACCTAAAGAAACAATATTTAGGTGCCTTATTAACTCAGTAAAGATGATTAAGTAGCTTGAAGCAACAGACCTCAAAACATAAAGGAATGCTTATAATGCGATGTTATTTGTATAGGTACTAATACTGCATATATATATTATAATGAATATTATACACACAAATACACACACACATATATATATAGAGAGAGAGAGAGACAAAGAAATGTAGAATATGGGCTATTCTTTTATTTTTGGTTACTCTTATGAGAAAAGAAAAATAATTGCCTTCTCCAAAAATATGCTCAATGTCCTTAAAAGAAAGTATTAAAACAAAGCCTCAAAATCATCATTTAGTAAATTCTGAGTCTAGCTAGAGGTTAGGTGATGGCTCAGATAGTAACATGCCTGCTAAGCACGAGGAGCTGAATTCACACCCCCAGTACCCAACCACACAAAAGGTTGAGCCTGGTGACAAACACCTGTAATCTCAAGGTTAGATAGATGAAGACAGGAGGTGTCTCAGACATTGCTGGCAAGCCTGTCTAGATAAATCAGCGAGCTACAGGTTCAATGAAAGAGGCCCATTCACAAACCTAAAGTAGGAATTGATAGAGAGAGACAGACACCTGATGTCAATATGTATGCACACACATCACTCTCTCTCTCTCTCTCTCAAAGAAAGAAAAAGCATCGTAAATCTAAAACTGGGAGTGTTGGCTCAGGCTTGAAATCCTAGCACTCAGGAGCCTGAGGCAGGAGTATTGCCTTGAGTCTGAGGCCAACCTGGGATACCTAATGAGTTCCATGACAGCCTGGGCTATCTATTAAGACTATCTCAACATAAATATACAAAAACATCTAAGTCTATGAGAACCATTCATATAGCTGAGTGACTCCACTGACAATGAGGTTAATACAGAAACCTAGCCACCTCCGTGACAGAAAAACTCTAACAAATATGACTCACTTTCTATTGTGGTACAATGTCATTAAGTACACAAATCAGATGCGAGATAAGGAAGAATCATTCAGCTTCATGACACCTCTGCTGAACATCTTCAAAGTGCCCAAGACTGCAGAGACAGGCTCTAAATGCTTTGCTCCCCTCCGTGACACAGGTGTATCTGCAATGGTGAGCTCCACAGCAAACCACAGCAGAGCACAAACCCCAGGCAGTGCCCAACCCTAGTGCTTTCAGAGGTGAGTTGGGGGTGGATGGTGCGGGAGAATTGTCTGTATTCTGTCAATCATGTTTTAAATAAATGCTGATTGGCCAGGCAGGGAGTATAGGCGGGAAAACCAGACAGGAAGTAGAGGGGAGAACAGGAGAATTTGGGAAGCAGGAAGCTCCCTTGGGATTCCTGTGCAGACCACCAAGGAAGCAACATGTAAGCAGTCCGGCTGAGAAAAGGTATCGGCCATGTGGCTGACATAGATAAGAACAATGGGTTAATATAAGTTACAAGAGCTAGTAAGAAGACTGAGATAATGGGCCAATCAGTTTATAACCAAATGTAGACTCTCTGTGTGATTTTCTTTGGGGCTTGCCAGTTGTGGGGTACCAGGAGGGACAGAAACCCCAACAAGCCAGAGCTCTTGTTACAGGGGGAAGCTTGGGTGAGGACTGGATGGGGTTGGGCTGGAGCTGGGTGAGGGTTGGGTGGGGTTGAGATGGGGTTGGGTGGTGTCAGGTGAGGATTGGGTGAGGATCATGTGCCAGCCACTGGCTTCCAATTGCTCCTCTGACTCTCAGTGACTTCAGCATACTCCCCAGCTTCTATATCCTGCTGATACTGCTGGAAGGACTTCATGTCACCAACTATCAACTGCTGTCTTCATTCCCAGTGGTGATCTCTTTCCTATCATTGTACCCACCTTTTTTTTATTCTCAAAATCTTTATCTATTAAAAGAAAAAAAAACATGCTACCTGTTTCTTGAGGGTATAATTAAGAAATAGTTACTCTTACTCTAGAATAGGTACTTTTCTATAGGACAAATGTTCTTTTTTGAGATACTACATTCTTTATTCCACAAAATAATTTATAATTGTACTTCTTGATATATTTTATATATGTGAATATATATAAATAAAATATTTTAAGGATTTTAAGTATATTTTGACTGCTATTGCCTCTCTAAAAGTGAACAAATTGGGTTTTCAAAAACTTTATCTGAGCCAGTCCTATGTAAGAGAAAAATTCTAATTTCTTTTGTCATTTTTAAAAACCACTTTGAGGCTTTCACAGACATCTTAGAGTTTACAAATCATCTTAAACTATATCTAAATTATAATGATAGTATTTTAAATTTTATTTTTGAGTTTATAATATAGTTACAACATTTCTTCCTTCCCTCCATATCCCCCTTCATACATTTCTACACGCGCTCCTTCAAATTCATGATCTCTTTTTATCACTAATTAATATGTGTGTGTGTGTGTTTTGTACTGAGGAGAGGTCTTTAATGCGAAGCCAGAAGCTATCTTTGTTTCTTTTCCCTGTTACTTCTTCTTTGCAAAAATACACACAAAGCTTAGCCAGCCTGCAGGAGCTGGCTTCTAAAGGGCATCTGGTAACCAGCAACCATCTGCATGGAAGCTTTCCAGAAACAATTGCCAGAATCTACTGAATTGGAATTTCCTTTTGCAGGACATGGAAGTGATTTCCATGCACACAAAATAGAAAAGATCCAAAGGCTTCTGGCTAAGCTGTTTCAGTCACCAAATGTCCGTAGCACCACTTACTGAATTAAAATTGTTGTAACTTCAGGACAGGTTACAGACTATCCCCCGCCTTTACTAATTTGCCATTAAATCAAGGAGTGTGTCCTCGCTAGTGTCAGCATCCATGAAAATGGCCAGATTGTCCATATCTGTATTCCAACAATGGGCTTTAGTTTTTCAAACACTGTTGCCAAAACTGGAGAAATTTATAAGAAACAGAGTTGGGACGAGTAGAATCAACCCTTTTTTATTGACTTTGACACTAGTTTTTAGGGAACACAAATCTTTTTTATTGACCTTGACACTAGTTTTTATGGATCACAAACACTCAAGAAATGTGCACAAAATGCAAATAACTCTAGCTCATGCTTTCATATAAATTGATTCTTAGAAAATCCACAGATGGACATAATAAATTAATTTTAAACCAATTGTTGAGTTTTTTTGCTTCAACTTAAACCTATCTTTTCCAGGTTTTAAAATGGTCTCTGAGTATTGGAATCTCAGCTACACATACAACTAAGAAATCCCCCCCCAGAGGAAGGTTTTGTTTTCAGATAACATGCAGCTAAAAGAAACAAGATAAAGATCCCATGTGCCCTGCTTCCCTGGGGCCTTGTAGCACTAGACAGTTTCACAACCAGGATGTTAAAGTGATGCAGCTCAGACACACAGCAACTCTCGCAACATCAGCATCACTCTTGTTGACCTTTCATGGACACATACCCATCAATCTACTCTCCTACCACACCTGTGCTGAGACAAACATTAATCTTTGCTCTTAGTTTATAATTTCATTCTAAGAGTGTGATCCTACTGAGGGACTAGGAATTAGACAGATCCATGTCAGGCAGATAGACAGGATGGGGAGCCATGGATGGATAATAATGATGGCAAATTTCTTCTGGCATCTTCCTCATCTTCCTGACAAGACAAAGCAGCTCAAAACAAAGTCCTGGTAAGCTTTTTCTCCCACCAATAGGAGAGAGAGCAAATCCTGAAAGATAAATGGGAGCTAGACAACATTACTTCTCTCTAGAAGCATAAGGATCTGTTCTTTACATAATATTCTTAAGTTTTATGAAGATTAATCTCCCAAGACCACCTGCCCATAGGGTGGCAGCATCCACAGTGGGCTAGACTCTCCCATATCAATCAGCAGTCAAGAAAATGCTTACTAGTTAGGCTGATGGAGGCATTTCCTCAATGGAGGTTTCTTCCTTCAAGGTAACTCTATTTGTGTCTTTGACAGAAAACTAAACTATTGAGTCAACTTCTGATTATCTTTCTATATCTTCAAGTATTTATATATCTTGAAGTTTCAAATATTTTGATATCAGGACACTTTGACTGGGCTGCTTACTTGGCACTTTTTCTGATTTTCTTTTCCATTCTGAGTTGTTGGAGAGTTCTTTCTTTATTTTCCTTCCTTTGTTTTCTCCCACAAATTAGACTTTTTATTTGTCCCTATTAAAAATCTGGACTTTCAGCAATTAACTCCAACATTAAATTCTCATTCTTGGAATGGTGGTTCATTATCTGTCTTAGTTACTATTCTATTGCTGTGTAGAGACATCGCGAACAAGGCAATAAAAACAAAACAAAACAAAAACATTTAACTGGGGGTTTACTTCCAGTTTCAGAGAGGGTTGCCATTATCATCACGGTAGGGAGCACAGTGGCAGGCAGACGTGGCTCAGAAGCAGAAGCTAAGAGATTACATCTGATCCACAAGCTAGGCCTGGCATGTGTTGGTGAAGCCTCAAAGCCGACTCTCAGTGGCACGCCTCTTTCAACAATGCCACACCTCCTAATCCTTCTTAAACAGTTCCACCAACTGGGAATCAAACATTAAAATACATGAGCCTATGGGAACCACCCTCATTAAAACCACAACATTCTACTCCCTGACCCCATAGGCTTGTAACGATATCACAATGCAAAATCTATTTAATCCACCTTGAAAAGTTCTCATAATCTTGCAGTCTCAACAAAGTTTAAAACTCCTAAATCTTCTGAGACTCAAGCAAAGACAGTCTCTTAACTACAATCCCCTGTAAAATCAAAAGGAAAAAAACATTGTACTTCTTACACATAATGGCACAGAATATGCATTACCATTCCAAAAATGGAGGGAAAGGAGCATAGTGAGGAAATACTGGACCAAAGCAAGACCAAAAACCAGTTGGACAAACTCCAAATTCTGTAATTCCACATCCAATCTCAAAGGGTTTTTTGGATTGTCCATTCCTTCCAGTTTTGTTGACCTCAAAAGATTTCTCTCTCTTAGGCTGGTTCCATTTTCTATATGCAGTTCTCTTCAGCAGACATGCCAATACTCTGCCATCTCCAACATCTGAAATTTTCAGTGAAACCTAGGCTTCACTTACACAGCTTCATGCAATGGCCGCTCTGAGCCTCCATGTAGGGACACAAGTTGCAATATGCCCAGCATGTGGCACTATATCTCAGCAGCTTTCATCAACAGCAGAGGACAATTCTACAACCCTTTATTCCTGTATCCTTCTTGATAAAGCCAGAACCAGATTCTACTGTCTGCTGTGCCTGGAATCCAGCACCCTCCTTGAATTACATTTGCATAAGTTTTGACTTGTTGATGCTTTTGAGGTGGAGAAAAATCCCTCAGGCCTTTTCCTTTCACTGGTTGCAGGATTAGCAGGCTGGGGTCTCATCCTAAGGGTACTACTCTCTTTATTCCATCTAGCACCAGGACTTTCTTTAAACTTCTCAATAACTTGAGCACAGAATTAATTCCAACATTATATTACCATTGCTCTTTTTCTCCTCAAACTGTACATTTTATTTTTTCCCAACTTGTTTTTTCATTTTATGATTACCAATAACCACACAACACAGTCAATATTAGGCTGTCTTGAAATTTCCTCTGTCAATGAAATCTGTCTCAAACTCTTTAATTTAGCCTCAGCCAGATTCTTAGGACAAGGGTAAAAAGCAGCCACATTGTTTGCCAAAATATCACAAGAATGTATCTAGGCCAGCTACTAATATTTTTTCCCTGCTAAAACCTCTTGATTTGGCCCTCCATTGACCAAATTGCTCTCAGCACTATTGTCTTCTAAGCTCCTACTAGGATGTCCCACTAAGCCCCACTTAAAACATGCAATCACTTTTCTAGTCCAAAGTCCCACATCCTTCTTTATTTCTCCTAAAAACATCATTGTCAGGCCTGTCACAGCAATAACCAGTGACAGGTACAAAATTTTGCCTTAGTTACTCTTCTATTGAAGTGACAAGACACCATAAACAAGGAAACTTATATAAGAAATCATTTAATTGGGGCCTTCCCTACAGTTTCAGAGTATGAGACCATGGTCACCATGGCAGGAAACATGGTAGCAGATAGGCAATATTTCACTGGAACAATAGTTAAGAGCTTACAGCTGATCCACAAACAGGGTCTACAGAATGAAACTGGACCTGCCATTGGTTTATGATACCTCAAAGCTCAAACTCAGTGACTCACCTCCTCCAACGATGTCACCCCTCCTAATCCTTCCTAAACAGTTCCACTTTTAATTGGAAACCAAATATTCAAATATAAGCCTACAGGTAGCCAGTCTTTTCAAACCACCACAATATCCATCAGCTTGTTCAGATGTAGTACCTGTTTCATCACCAGTAGGTTTTCCAGAACCATCACCTTCTCCATGGAGTTCCATGAGTTTTTCCCTTTCAAATATGGGTTTCTTTAGCATTTTTACTTTTCTAACAAAGATGTTGTAAAGAAGATAAAATGACTGGCAATCCCTTTCTATGTCTTTCCCAACATTGTCTGGAATCAAGTCATTAACTACTTCTGTTATGTAATTTGCCTGCACTTCTTGGGTCATGGTTTTCATCATCTTCTTCCAGATCTGGCAGACATGCTGGGGCTGTGCATAGAAAGTGCTACTACATATCTGGTTATACTTTTTAGTAAAATCAATGCCGGGCAGATTGACCAAACAACTATCAGTTGTCTTGACATCAACATGAGTGAGCCTCAATCATGGTCTGTCACATTTTTACCATGGAACACATTTTGTTCATGCCAAGGAACTTAATTAGGCAGCTTTTGCCTTAGGCATCCTCAGTAATTAGCTTGAGTTTTCTAAATGCATCTTTATCACTCTGTAGATCTGTAAGACTCACTTTAAATACATGACCCATAAGGCCATCTGACACAATTTTGGTTTCAGGAGTCCTTGTAACTAGTTTTTCCCCAATATTTCTAATACTGAGCCTAGCTAGAGCTTTCACATCATACCAATCTTTCTTAGAAACTGGATCAACCACTTTCTTCTTGACTTCCTTCTTGGCACTTTTTCTGAGTTGCTTGTTCCTGCTGACAACCATGGTGCTGCTAAGAGAGCTGGAAAAGTGTTGGAGATTTCTATAGTCATTGTGATTTGAATGGAAAATACCCACCACAGCCTGCTGTGTTTAAATGCTTGGTCCCCAGTTGGTGGTACAGCTAGGGAAGATGAGGGAACTTCTGAGAGGCAATAGTCTGTCCTCACTTCCTGTCTCCTCCCTCTCCTGGACTGCTGATGCAGTGAGAGGACAGCTTCACGGGCACACACTACCATGCCTTCCTTACTGTAATGAACTGTGAGCTTTCTGAAGCTATAAACAGAAACCCTTGCCCCTTTAAATTGCAATAGAGACAAAACTAAGCCAGTCATCTTTCCAGTTTCCAGAGAACCTGTTCTGCTTTCCCCTGGTGTCTTTGGCACTCTGATTGTTCCTACTTTATGATTGTCTCTCAACTTTCAGATGCTACCTTATGAGAAGTCCTCAGAAGGTTTCATTCATAGTCTCTTCTATCCTTGACTGGGCTCTATTTCCTTCCAATTACTAACAAGATTGAGCCTACTTAGCTTCTGAGATCAAACAAGATTAAGTCTTTTGGGGATGGTAAAGCTGTAGACAATTTCTTTTCTTCCAGGGACATTAATTTTATTTTGTTCCCACTTTTCCAAGACACCTTTTTTCCCTGTTATATTTTGTGCCTATTTCTGAACAATAAATATAGACTCATTTCCCTTGAAGGCCATGACTTTGCTCTGTCGATTGATATACACCTGTGTCTTTCTGTTGGTTTCTACTGGACTGCTGGCAGGAACACTGTGTGTAGAGACACTGGAACTGCCAAAAGACAGGCTTTCTTTGTGAGCAGAAGCTATTGGGGAGTACATACACACCCTCTTTTGCCATAATTCTCCCCAAGTAATTTTTGTGATTTCTTGGAAAAAATATTATTTCTAGGTTTTTAATTTGAGAATAAAATGTTGGACTTCCATATTCTAATAAGTAACATTGTAGGCAGAGAGAACACAGTGTTAATAGTTGAACGCAGCTCAACTATTTATTCTATCACTTCCACTAGTACACCTACTATTGTGAATCTCCTCTAGACTTAAAATGCCTCCTATAACCACTGAAAGTCTAAATTTAAAAAAAAAACACATCACAAACAAAACAGAACAAAACAAAAAACCTGGGGTAAACATTCTTTAAAAAGACTATCAGTTTTAGAAGTACTCTTATAGCTCATACTAAGAAATTACTGAACCCATCTGTTTTTATTATTTCTCCATTAAAAATCTCCAAAAAGCCTCTCCTTGGCAGGAATGGTGGTATATGTCTTTAATCCCCCACTTGGGAATCAGAGGCAGGAGTCTATGTGAGTTCAAGACCAACCAGGTCTATACAGCAAATCGAGATCGTGTTAAAAGAGTGGGGGGGGGAGGAGAAGGAGGAGAAGAAAGAAAAAAGGAAGGAGGGAGAGGAAAAGAGAGAAGACTCTTTATAGACAACTGGGGAGATGGATCAATGGGTAAAATCACTTGCTGTACAAGCAAGAAGTCTTCATATCCCTAGAGCCAGTGTAAAACATAAAAGCCAGGCAGGGTGTGTGCATACAACCACAATGTTGCTGTTCAGAAACAAGCAGATCCCAGGAGCTTGCTGGCCAGCTAGTTTAGTCCAAATGGCAAACTTCAGGTTCAGTGAGAGATTGTGTCAAAGAAAAAAGAAAAGCGGAAAGCAGTAGAGTGAGACATTCCAAGACAACAGAAGGCCCCCTCTAGTCTTTGTAGGCACACACATGGGCAAACACACTGGCAATACACTGGCACAATACACAAATGCACACCTACTGCAGAAACAGAAAGTCTGGGGTGAACAGAAAAGCACTCTGCCATCGAAACAAGTATTTTCATTTTTCATCTCATACTTAAACATAATCTTGAGCCTGTCTTAGTTTGTTTCACCGTTGAGATAAATGGGTGAAGCAATAGCTGTGTTTTATTTAACTGAAGAGTGTGCCATAAAATGGCATTTAAATACTTGTTGAGTCTACCAGACATTGGATTTAAATAGAAACAAGGTCTCATCTGAATACTGGCACTACTTGGAATGTAGATATAAAAGCAATGATTATTTTTTAAAAAATCAACCAAAATAGGATAGCTCTAGTATTCTTCACACTAATTTAAAGTGGCAGGAAAAAGAGTATTCTAGGCACAAAACCATTTCAGATATAAGCCATATAGACTTATTTATCCCCAATTTCATGTGCAATTCACATATTATGCATATGGACATATACCTGAGTGACTTTTCAAACAATGCCAGTGTTTGAGTTCTAGGAGAATGTTACACAGAAGTATTTTCTGCCCGAGTCATTTTCTTTTTTGCCCTCTTCCCTGACCAAGTAGTCAACAGAATCCATTTTCCAAAATTGTTCCTCTGAAGTTTCCCCTAACAGTTAGCTAAAGCTCTACCAGTCCATCACTGAAGAGCAGCCATGTGAACCCGTGGCTGTCTCAGGGTTGTCAGCTTTCCCAGGAGGGAACTCCAGCACACCCTCCGCTCCTGCTCCCGCCCATCAACTCACAAGCAGCAACGCTGTCACTCAATCCACCTCTACCCAACACCCTTATTCACAAAAATATCTACTTAGTACTGGATGTCAATGTTCGTTCTCTACTAACTGCTCAGGGCCTTCATATGAACCAGCTGCTAAACTGAATTTGTTATAAATACCAACAACTCTAGAGGATGGGCACCAAGCACTATCCTCATTTAGAGACAACGAGCTGAAGGACAAAGAAAGTGGTAGGTACTGTGCCCAATGCCTCAGAGCTGGTAAGAAGCAGCTCTGGGAAGAGAACTCGGGTTACTGAGCTCTTATCAGTGAAAGGTTACCATATAAAAATGAGCAAAAGCCAAGACTTATACAAAATACTTTTAAAAAAGAATACAAATATGCCTACCAGTTCTTAAGTACCCACCATATATCAGTCCTTAGCATATAGAATCAGTGGTGGTTTAAAAGAGAACGGCCCCCATAGGCTCATATATTAGAAGTTTGGTACCCAGTTGGTATACTGCTTGGGGTAGAATAGGAGGTGCGACCTTGTAAAATAAGGTGTGTCACTAGGGGATGGTGATGGAGGTTTCAAAAGCCCATAATATTCCCAGTTAACTCCTTCTCTCTACCTCCTACTTGCAGACAAGGTTTTGAGATCTCAGCTACCACTACAGTACCATGCCTGCTGCTGTCCTCCCCACAGCCATGCCTGCCAGCTACTGTCCTCCCCACAGCCATATCTGTCAGCTGCCATCCTCCCCACAGCCATGCCTGTCAGCTGCTGTCTTCCCCACAGCCATAACTGTCAGCTGCCTCCTCCCCACAGCCATGAGCTGCTATCCTCCCCACAGCCATGTCTGTCAGCTGCCGTCCTCCCCACAGCCATGTCTTTCAGCTACTGTCCTCCCCACAGCCATGTCTTTCAGCTACTGTCCTCCCCACAGCCATGCCTATCAGCTGTCGTCTTCCCCACAGCCATGCCTGTCAGCTGCTGCCATCCTCCCCACAGCCATGTCTGTCAACTGCTGTCCTCCCCACAGCCATGTCTGTCAGCTGCCATCCTCCCCACAGCCATGCCTGTCAGCTGCCGTCTTCCCCACAGCCATGCCTGTCAGCTGC
>JAQHUG010000015.1:13964571-14012075 GCA_028555095.1 Dicrostonyx torquatus | reverse complement strand
CTCTCTCTCTTCCTAGCAAGTTCATTCCTCCACTGGAATTAGAGTATACTTCTTTGGAATTCTATCATATACTAAAAACCAGCTGAGACATTCACTCTTGGGGACTGATTAACTACTGGATTTTTGGACCTTCTGTTGGTAGACTACCATTGTTAGATTAGCTGGATTACAGCCTACAAGCCTCTCTTTCCCTCCCCCTCCCTTATTCCTCTAGAGAACCTTAACTAATATAAACTGTAAGTCACAAATGAAATCTTTCTTCTGTAAGTTGCCTTGGTCATGAAGTTTCTTTATAGTAATACAAAAGTAAGTAAGACAAAAGTTGGTACCAAAGAGTGGGTTATTGCTGTGACCACTCTAAACATATTTTTTGAGGAATGTGGGAGACTTTGGAACGTTGGTCTAGGAAAGCAGTTGGATGCTATAAGTAGAGCTAATGGGCCATCCCAGTAGGAGCACAGAAGACAGTAGTGGGTGAGTATGATGTAGAACATGGATGCCTCATTCAAGAGGTTTCATTAGCAACAGGGCTAGAGACCATACTTAAGATACTTTGGTGGCTGCTTTGGCCTTTCTCTGAAGAAAGTTTTGGACTGATTTCATTGGCAGAGGAGATTTCAATACAGCCTAATATTAACTCTACTGCATGGTTATTAGTTATCATTCTAAATCCAACCCACAATACAAAATAGCAAATGAGGCAAAAAAAAACCACAAAGGGTAGAATTTGAGGAGAAAAGAACACTAGAAAACTGAATATTGGAACCATGGTTTGTGCTGGAAAAGTTAAAGAGAAATTGAATAAAGGTAATGATATCTACAGGGTAAGATCCCACCCAGATAAACCTGCAATCTGTGAAAAGAATAGGCCTAAGGAATTATCTCTTCCTAAAGAACAGCAACAAAGAAAATCATAAATAAATGTAATCCAAGGAGGAGGCCAGGTTACATCCCAAGCAGGCAGTGGAGCTAAATTTGACTGCAGCAATCTCTTGGTTCTGCTTTTAAGAGTCAGAAAGTATAAGAGTTATGAGTTTGTGGAATCTTCCTCCATGATTAAGAAAAGCCACTGAGTCCAAGCCTGTGCCTGTGGGAGGCGGGGTGTCCCAGCATGGAGGCCTGGAAAGGCTATTGCAAGAAACTGTGAGAGTGAAGCCTAGATTGTACTGGAGACCCCAAGACGTCTAAGATGCCAGAGTTGGATATCTGCCAACAAGTGGTGCTCACAGAGAGTGGGACCCAAGAGAGAGAAGCATCTGTAGTCAGCAAAGCTGAACATCATCTAAGCTCTTTGACACTGGACATAGAGCCACAAAATTTAGAGTTTATTTGCTGGGAGATAGTCTTGCTTTGTTTCTGTTTTGTTCCAATATTTTCCCTCTATGTTCCCATTCCTCCCTTTTATACAGTAGCATATATTCTATGTCATTGGGTGTTAGAAGTATATCATTTGGATTTTGATTTTACAGAGGGTTAGAATTAAGAGATCGCCTTGGGTCTCTGAATAGACTTTGGACCTTTTAAACAACTTGAGACTGTGAAAACCTGAAAACTTTTGAAGCTGAACTGAAACGCATTTTGGATTATGATATAGTCACAAGCCTATGATGGGCATAGAGTAGTTTCAATGGCAATGGCCACCATAGTCTTATATGTTTGGATGCTTGGTCCCCAGTTAGTTGAACTGTTTGGGAAGGATTAGGAGGTCTGGCCTTGCTGGAAAAAAATATGCCACTGGGGAATGGGATTTGAGTTTTCTCTGCCTCTACTTGCAGATAGGGGCGTGAGCTCTCATCTCCTGCAACAGTGTCATGCCTGCCCACTGGCTGCCACATGATGGTCCTGAACTCTGACACTCTGCAACTCTAAACCCCACAAAACTCCTTTCCTATAAGTTGCCTTGGTCATGGTGACTTGTCACAGCAACAGAAGAGAAACTAAGACAAATCTAATCCTGACAAAGTGCTCCACAGGCAGCAGCTACCATCTCCATCTTGAAGATAAGCAGACAAAAGCTCAGGAATAGGTGAGCCCTCAATCACAGACCTCCTTGGCACCATCTCTCATCTCTTTTCAAAATGCCTTGCTGCCTCTCTCACGATCCAAGGAGAAAGTGACTTTTATGTCACCACTGGAGCAATATGCAAAGTTAAAAATGCTGTCTCTACATCTGGCCTACATCCCTGGCCCAACACCGTGCAGTTTTATTTTTAGATAGGGCTTCCCTAGAGACTTCATTTTTCTTCAGTACATGATCCTCTGAGGGCTGAGGACGACATGAGAGCACACAATGTTTTGTGCAGGGCTAATGAAATGACCAGTAAGAAAAGAAGTAGGACAATAACTAAGCAAGGACATTTCTCTGAGTAAAGTTGCACTTCAGATTTAAAACAGTCCCATCATAGTCAGGCCAATACGGCGCCAATACAAATATGTTACTGGGCAGGTCCTATTTTAGCTCACAGGGTTTGCAGTTAGGTAAGACTGTGGATAACTTTCATTCCTCCAGAAGTCTGCATAGTGTTTAGCACCTTCCAGTACTATGGAATCTAGCCAGCAGGGAGGAAGCATCTTAGTCCACATCAACTCGATTCCTCCATGTCCTACGATCAAAGTGGGCAATGCCTTCAACAATTGGGTCATACCGTCAAGGGATGGTGGCCATCCAAGAACCATAGCAACAGCCTGTGTTCTGGGAGGGTGTCTCTGAGACGCTGCTGACCAACAACTCAAGCAAAGGTATTCCACACCTGACATTTTAGCTTTTTATCTGACAATCTATGGATTCTGAGAGGAACACCATGCCCTGTGTGTAGGTTAACTCCAATTAAACTCTTGTGTGTGTTTAAAAGGAGGCTATATAGCAGCAGATTTGAGGGGCTGTAATAATGACTTAGCAGTTAAGAGCACGATCTCATCTTCCAGAGGATCCAGATTCAAGTTCCAACACCCACAGGAAGGATTACAACCACCATCCATAACTCTAGTCTCAGAGGATCTGAGACCCTTTTCTAGCCTCTACAGATACCAGGTATGCATGTGCTGCACAGACATATATCCAGACAAAATACTCACAGATATAAAAACTAATTAATTAATTAAACATTTAAAAATAGATTCCCTTGTGACTTTTCCTAATGTCCTTAGTATTAGTTATTGCTCCCCAACCCTGCCTCCACCCTACCCTTTCTGCTTTCTAATTGAATTTAAAGCCCGATAAACAAAAGAAAATGTATGGTTGGGTATTGTACAAAGAAACATGGCTGGAAAGCTCAAAGGCCCCTGGAGGGAACTTACTGCTATTCTTTTGTTAAACGGACATATTATCAAGTTGCCCTCTATATGCATATTTCTACCACAGATTAGTGCAGCTCTCAAAGCTCATCACAGAAGTTTTGTTTGTGCAGTAGAAGCATACAACTGGCCTAAGTACAGGGAAGGTCAGCAACAAATGGAACATATATATCACACACACTCTCTGTAGTAGGAAGGCCGCTTGGTCGTCCGGCTGCTCGGCGGCTCACACCCGAAATAACCACACAGAAACTATATTAATTAAATCACTGTTTGGCCCATTAGCTCTAAGTTTTTATTGGCTAACTCTTACATCTTAATTTAACCCATTTCCATTAATCTGTGTATCGCCACATGGCTGTGGCTTGCCAGCAAGGTTCGGTGTCTATCTGTGGTGGTGGCTCCATGGCTTCTCCCTGACTCTGCCTTCTTTCTTCCAGCATTCAGTTTAGTATTCCCCACCTAGCTAAGTTCTGCCCTCCTCTAGGTCAAAATGAGTTCTTTATTAACCAATGGTATTCACAGCATACACAGGGGAATCCCATATCACTCCTCAAAGCTCAAGGGTCACCTCTAAGAAGGTATGGAAAGACAGTAAAAGCTGGATGTCGGGGGTGGGGGGGCACATCCAGAAAGAAAAGTATTTTCTGCCTATGACAGGACTGTTAACTCGCAAACTGTATAAGACCTACATAAGATCAATCTAGCCAATGCTCCAGCTTGGAAAGAGGAGGGTCTCAGGGACCCCGAACCCTATAGTTGAGAAACTATTGGCAGAGGGTGGCTTCTGGGGGAAGGAGTCAGTTTCTCTTAAGGTTGTGGCCCCTGATAGGTAGATGATGCTTCAGTGGATGTGATCCCAGACCCATGAGTATATGAGAAGTTCAACTGGACATGGTGGGATATTTTACAAGAAAAAGGAAATGAAGTTGGGGCAGGGTAGAGTAGGGTCGTGGGGTGGATCTGGGAGCTTTTGAGAGCAAAGGGGGGATAAATATACCCTGAACACATTATATGCATATATGAAAATCTCAAAATATTAATAACATCATTATTATATTTTATATTATATTTTTAAAAGTAAGTCAAAGTATGCCTAGCCTAAGGAAAAATCATACTATCCTTCAAATATAGTATTTTAATTGAATTGGCTGGATGGGTTCTCGAAATGCAGACGCAAGGTTAGAGTTAGAAAGGGTTTGTGAATGAAGAACTTCTTCAGTTCTTCAGCAATTCATATGCATACTTTTGAGTTCTGAAGACAGTCTAAGACTGTCTTATCCAGAACTGCCTTTCAACTCCAGTTGGTAAGGTTGCCCCTCAGCCTTTGTATGATGACTTGTAGTAATGAGATGAACTTCACTTCATGTAAGGAAACGAGGCATCTGATTCCCTCTCTACGCTGCAAATAAGGTGCACATCGTTAGTGACTGTGGCACATCACAAAGAAGAATTTGACCTTAAAATAGCAACTTCCGTAGGTGTGAGAATGACGCAGATGACTGAAAATGGGATGCCTCTGCTCCAGTCAGAGGAAGCGTCTAAAATAGTTGCACCTGTAGGAAAAGCCTAGCATGGGAGCTGCTGGGGGTTGTGTGAGGCTGCCAAAATCAGTAACTAGTCCTCTATGGATATAAAGTGTGCTGTGCAAGTTAAAATAGCCACAACTCTTGCCACGACTCTTAAAATTGTGTAGAGATGAATAGGAAAATGGATTATTTTGAAGTTATTAAGGTAGTAATTTATCATTCTTAATGATTAAAACAGACAATGTTACACATTAAAAGTTCCTTAAAGTCCCAGAAAAATAATGTTATAAGAAAGTCAAATACAGAAAATAAAAAGAATAATTTGAAACAGCATTCAACCCCACTAGAATAAAAATTTAAATGAAAATGCATGTTAATGTCTGTTCAGCAAGTCCTCAATGGTTTTTACTTAAAATGAAGATAAAAGAAATTAAAATAGATACTCCATCACTGGAAATGAACTTTAACAATAATTCACAAAGCCACATTAGCTGCCTTAAAAACATCCCCCAGGACTTCCTCTTCTGACAAAGGCAAGCTATGGCAAACCAACACGCCGGCAAATAAAAGGCCAGGAAAATGGTTAACACTGAGAAACTCTTTGAAGACATTAAAGAGCTACCAGAGCAAGGGAACCTAAGGAACCAAGATTTCAAAGATTAAGATATAGGAAAACGCACGGAGGCAACTCTGTAGTCAGTCACATGTCTTCCCTACGCACAAGCCAGTTCCTAAATGCCAAGTCAGAGGGATTCCCAAAACAGCTGAGAAGCTGAGCGCGTGAGAAGAGGCAGCTGAAAGGCTCAGGAGCAGCTGAGGAGCTGTGAAGTTGAGCAAAAGAGGCAGCTGGGCAGCTGGGAAGCAGCAGAGCAGCCTAGGCTGGAAGAGGGGTTCAGCTTGTGAAAGCACATGGGTGGGGACCTGGGCATCACTGAATTACTCCTGATGAAGAAACCAATGGGTCCATAGGAGGACCACACCCTAGTTTCTCTTAGGTCAAGTCTTTTCACCTTAATTAAATTTCCTAATCAAAGTTATCTTTTAGAACATAAACCAAATGTCAAAGACACTATAAAGAGGTTGATTAGTGGACAGAAGGTGCTGAGAACAAAAAAACAATCCAGGGCATAGGTGCCTGCAACAAGACTAAGGACTTGGAAGGATTTGAATCTTGATTGACTTCCAAGAGCTTGAGTGTTGAGGGCTGCATCTCTATAGCCTGCCGCTCAGTTGAACAGTAAAAGAATGGTTAGGAGTCAGTGCCTAGTGAAAATGAAGTTAGGGTGCTGTGTGTGCCCTGGAAGAGGCCACTAGAATACCAGGACCTGCCTTCCCTTGAGTTTCCTGGCCACTGTGAAGTGACCAGTGGTGCTCCACCATGAGCAATCACCCTCCATGTCAATCACAGCCTCAGAAACAAGAGAGCCCAAACCATGGGCCTACTTTCCTACATATAGCTGACAGGCTCACACACTCTGTCATAGTGAAAGAAAGTTAACATATGACTCATAATTTAAAATACAGAGAGAGAGAGAGAGAGAGAGAGAGAGAGAGAATATGTGTGTGTGTGATAATTAATGTACATAAAAAACACAAAAAGTTGAAAGAAAAGCAAAAGAATTAGCACTAAAACATCCAAATAGGAAAAAACAAAAATCATAACATATATAAAGGTGTTGTCTCTCACCAATCAGCAGCGAAATATAAATAAAAACAGAACAAACCCCAAATGACTAGAGTTTAAGAAGTAACAGAGAAATAAAATACTGTGTTCAGGATGTAGTACCGACGGGACTCCCATGCATTGCTGTTGGGAGTGGAAACTGTTGGGCCATCTTATCATCTCTGCCACGCAGCAACCCCATGAAGTACTGGCTGAACAGAAATGCTCTCATCCATTAAATGACGCAAATGTTTTCAGAGCAGCACTGTTTGAGATAACCAGATAGTAGAATAGCAAGTATCTATGAGCAGAAGAATAAATAATAAATTATCTATTCAGATAACAAAGTATTTCATCACCACTAAAGTGAGCAAACAACTTAGTACAACTCCTAGATGAACCTAACAAAAATAATCTGAGCAGAAGGCGCAGACACAGAAATACATTATACTGCCTAGCAAAGTCAGTGCTAACTATGGCACTAGTAAGTGATGGGTGGTTCCTCTAGAGGAGGGAGTGATAAGTAAGTAGAGGAAGGGACTTACAAGATGTTATGACTGACTCCTGAGATGCTATAACATTCCTCAATCTCTGTGGCAGATATATATATATATATATATATATATATATATATATATTCTCCTTTTTCAGCTTTTAGTAAGTTGTCCTTTATGGTATTTATATCTTCCGGTCTGCATGTGAAACATATCAAAAAAAATCATTAAAACATGGCAAGTTGGAGCCTACCCATGTCCTCAGTTGACAGAGCAGCATGGTGAGTTTGAGGTCAGTCTGAGCTATGCAGTGAGACAATCTCAAAACAACGGGTGTGGCCCTTCAGCTCAGTGGTAAAGTGTTTGCCTTGCTCGTGCCAGGGCCTGGGTTCCAGCCTCAGCAATGAAAATAAATGAACGCATTAAAAGTTTCAGAATTTAACTTCTCAGAAACAACCTTTAAGAAGTCCTTTTAAATGTTCTTTAAAGGTTAACATATTTAAAATATCTATAAAGAAGTCTGAGACCTTGTATCAAAGAATTCATAACTGACACCAAAACAATTGTATATTAAAGGAAAAAATGATAAATTTGACCCATCAAAATTTTAAGGGTTTACATTTTAGAAGACATTAAAATAATGAAAAATCTGGGACTGCCCTAGGTCCTCTGTCCATATGTTACAGTGTGTAGCTTGGTCTTCTTATGGGATTCCTAATAGTGGGATCAGGGGCTGTCTCTGACTCTGTTTCCTACTTTTGGGACCCTTTCCTCCTAGTGGGTTACCTTGTACAGCCTTAATAGCAGAAGAGATACCTAGTCTTAGTGCAACTTGCTAAGCCATGGATGGCTGACATACATGGGAGGCCTGCCCTTTTCTAAAGAGAAAGGAGGAGGAGCGGATGAGGATAGAGATAGGAGAAGAAGAGGGAAGGAGGAGAACTGTGATCCAGCTGGGGGAAAATCAAGCAATAGACTGAATGTGCTTTCAAATCACTTATCAAACAGACTTGGACCCAAATCCTACAAAGAACACTTATATCTTAGCTAGGGTTTCTATTGATGTGACAAAACACCATGGCCTAGAAGTAAGTAAGTTGAAGAAGAAAGCATTTATTTGGCTTATGCTTCCATTTAGAAGTTCATCATGGAAGTCAGAACGGGAACTCAAACAGGGCGAACCTGGAGGCAAGAGCTCATGCAGAGGGAATGGAGGAGTGCTGCTTACTGGCTTGCTCCCCATGGCTTGCTCAGCCTGCTTTTTTATGGAACCTAAGGCCGTAAGCCCAGTGATGGCACCACCCACAATAAGCTAGATCCTCCCCCCATCAACCACTAATTTAGAAGATGCCTTATAACCAGTCTCACAGAGACATTTTCCCAGTTGAGGTTCCTTTCTTTCAGATAACTCTAGGTTGGGTCAAGTTGGCATTAAACTAGCCAGTGCAGCTTGTAATCAAGTAGTTCTCCAATTAAATGAATCAAACCCAATCAAAAGTGAATGAAAAATATTAGAAGATAGTATCAGAATAATAGGCAAATAGCTATAAAGCTGAAGTACAATGTTCCACATCACCGCAATTAGGACCATGTATATTACATGTATAATACATTAATATTACATCCACCAGAATGACTACAGCGAATAAAGAGCCACAACAATGCTGGAAGGGATCTGGAGAGAGGGACACCCACACACTGCTGTAAGCGTTGAAAATGAAGGAACTGCTTTGGCAAACAACTGATCCGTTTCCAAAGAAAAGAAAAGAAAAGAAACAAACCTTAAAAACTTAAACATTCCATTCCTAGGTATTCAGCCAAGAGGGGGAAAGGCCTGTCTAGTCTATACAAAAATTTACCCAGGTGTGGTCACAGTAGCATTACCTCTAAGAACACCGAACTGCAAACAACCTGAAGGTCCACCAGTTCATCAATGGATAAACAAGCATGACGCACAGCTACACACGGAAAACTGTTTTAAAAAAACAAAGAGAAGTAAACACGCATGTCTGCTGTGTTATACATGGACTTCACAAGTATTATATGCAAAGATGCTGGGTCACAAGAAACCACATGACCCAATTCCATGTATCTGAATGTTCACACAGGCTTCTGACTGTTCTGTGACTTTGACACTGCACCTTTGTCTTTCATTCTCTAACCTCAGATATGGGGGAAAAATAGCCACTTTCAGCAATTTCTTTCCAAATGAAAAGTCAGGTAGGCTCCCTACCCTTCCACTCCACCTCAGCACCATCAACCAGGCACAACTTCTGACATGGTGTCACAGAAACGACACAGTGTGCACTCCAGAGATCTTCAGGTCACCACAATAAGTGGAGTCCCTTTTTGTGTTTTAATTGCTTCAAAAATGTAGACATTTCTATGTTCCCTATAGGTTTTCTAGAAACATTGTATCACAAAGGTAGTTTAGTTTATTCCTAGATCCCCACACGACACTGTGACATAACAGCAAGTTTTATTTCCAACTATATTCCTGATAGATTGAATCAAGCCAATAAATATGTTAGGTGTCAATCCCGTTTAGGCACTGTGCTTTGAGTTTGACACTGGTCTATGGCATGTTATACTCTAAAACCAAATAGGACTAGGGAGGTGGTTCAGTTTGTGAAGAACCCACTGCTCAAGCATGAGGCCTCGAGTTCATGCCCCCAGCACCCACGTTAAAAGGCAGTTGAGGAGGTGCCTGTCTGTAACTTCAGAGCTGCGCACGCAAGGTGGAGACAAGCAACCCCAGGAGTTCATGGCTCAGCCAGCCCAGCTACATCAAAGAGCTGTGGGTTCTGAAAAATACTGTATCAGAAATGAAGTGGGAGAAGAACCCAGCAAAGCACTGGGGATCAACCTCTACCCTCCACAAGCACTCACACAAATGCACATTTCTACCCACAAATATGCATGTCCACCTACACACACACACACACACACACACACACACACACACACGTATGCATACCTACATAAACATACACACATATAGAAAAAGATAAACAGATCGGGAAATACTGCATATCCAATGCACTTGTTCCTACTACAAACCCAGACAATGTCTTGGAGAGAGTTCAAGTATAACCTCCGACAGTGCAGACAGTTGGGTAGACTCCCTACCTCACCACCAGTGCAGACAGTTGGGTAGACTCCCTACCTCACCACCCCACCTCGACCCAATCACGAGGCACATCTTCTGATATGGTAGAATAGAAATTACACAGCAGACGCTTTGAAGACCTTCACATCACCAGAGCCCTCAACTAACCTCAATTTTTTATATATGATAACTGGTCAATTAAAAAAGGATAAACCCTTAGCCCACTGATTCTACATTGTGTAGATAACTCAGTATCACCGCAATTTCAGTGACAGGGAAAATACAGAATTATGAGTCGCTTTTCCTGAGCAGGAAGCTAGAAAAGCAACACAAGAGGGAAGAGCAGAACTAAAGATCACACTGCTCTTTATCTGTCACTTCAGAACGGGCTGAAGGCCAGCGCGGACGCACCCAGAAAAGTGCCAGGTTGGGTGTGACCTCGATTCACTGCCATTTCTCAAAATAACTCTAGAAAGCTTAAGAAGATTCTGAAAAGTCTGAGGTCATACTTAAAATACTTGGCATTTAAAATTTTACAAAAGACGACTTTGGCTTTAGTATTCAAAGTAGTTATGAGACAAAAACACAATATCCATAATGTCATTGTATGCCAATTATAATTATCTGACTCACTTACTGTGCCCTGATACCAAATCTTATGAATCTGGCACAGCCCTTTAACAGACACTTTTCAATTTCCTTACTTCTTCAAGACCCCTTCCTCCCCTCGCTTGCTCACTCCCTTCCTTTCTTTTCTCGATATCAAAAGTATAGATTGTCATCTATCCAAACTGTTTAGGACCAAAAGGTTTCACATTTGGGAGCATTTTCGAATTTGGAATATTTTGCAACCATATTCTGCAATCCAGAACTTTCTAAGCATGATAGAGCTTGAAAAAATTTGGATTTAAGAGCACTTGGGACTTCAGGGTTTTAGACTGTGCTACCCCATCCGTGTACGGTGTCTGCTCTGAGTTTGAGGAAGAACCAGACAGGAATCTCCTGAGCTTACAGAACTCAAAAGCCTAGTGAGGAAACTCACAAGAAACATCCAGTACTCTCCGGGGTACACATTTACATCTGCTGTGAAAGTCAGGATGCTCCAAGAGTGCAGAATAAGGAAATACAATCCATCTTTACTAATGATGTTTGTTAAACCTCATGCTCCAGGGTGACATGACACTACCTTCCAGGAAAAATTCACGTACTGAACAGAGGTATACTTAGGTTTCAAAGGTATCGATAATATATTATTTTGGGAGGGAAATGGATAGAAAAGAGAGAGGTCACAGAGGATAAAAGCAAAAGGAAAATAATGACTACAAACAAGAGTCTTTCACTGTACTTAAATAAAATTTTACAAAATGGATATGGGTCCTGATAAATTTCTTTTTAAGTTTTATAAAGCTGAATTGTTAACAAATAATTTTAAATACAAGAATATTTTATGTTTCTTATAATTTCATTAGCTGAAAAAAATCTCTATCCAAAATCCTGTCATGAGGTCAAATTCATTTATCAAATTATCTTCTCTATGAACACATTTTTACTACTTCTAAATTTTGCAGTTCAATAAAGATTGCTCTGCATCAAATAACCCAGATGGACTGATCCAATAAAAAGGACCACAAAAACCATCACTGTAAATTCAAATTATTCCACATGCCCAACATGAACCTGCTCAGTGTCAAGAAAAAATACCTCAGCAAAAGAGAAACCCATTAAAAGAAAATCTGCAATATTCATTTTCAACTTTAAAAAAATCAAGGCAGGACAGGGAGATGACCCAGCAGGTGGCAGGAGACATAGACACCTAGAGCTGTCATCTGACTTCCACACATGCATGCACACACATGCACACACGTATACACACACATACATATGCATGCACATACACAAATAATTTTAAAACTTGAAATAAATTTACAATGTATTTAAAAATAAAAGAAAATTAAAAGCTGAATTTTTTTTTCTTTTGGTTTTTCAAGACAGGATTTCTCTGTGTAACAGTCCTGGCCATCATGGAATTCATTTTGTAGACCAGGCTGGTCTTGAACTCAGATATCCACCTGCCTCTGCCTCCCAAATGTTGGGATTAAAGGCAGGCACCACCACTGTCCATCTTAAAAGCTGAATTATAAACACCAAAGAAATATATCTCATTAAGGCTCACAAAAATCTCAAGAGAAAAAAAAAGTCTAAGGGAGGCCCAGCACTTGCCTGTCACTGCGTTCTCACCAGTAATGACATAAGGGGTATTGCCATTCAATAAGACTTCTGCTGCTCAGAGACAAAAGAGCCAGTAAATGCTGGGCAAACTCACAAGTGCTGATGCAACTGATATGAGACTGAAGACCCAGAGCCCGTGGGAATTCACTGGCTCCGTGTCAAGTGTACACACAGATCGCAGAACCGTGATTTCTGAATTGCTTCTGCACAAAGGAGGAAGGGAGAAAAGGCACTAAACGCCATTCTGAACACGGCTATACCTGTGTCCACACAAGTTTCTGCAGCTTTATTATATCTTATTCACACCCTTGTCATGTGATTTCCTAGCAGAATGGCCTATAGGAGTAACTGAGGCTACAAAGGGATGTATATGTAAGCATATGTGCATGCACCCAGTATATATTCAATACTGGCAAGACCCTCTCCAACAACACGGCCCATGCATTAGAATTTGCCTAAAAGCTAATGAAATAAATGTGAAAATTCTCTTTATATTCATGGTTTCTGTTATGCAGGAAATGAATAAGAAAAAGAAAAAAGAATTTAATGGATTTCCGGAAAATATATCATTTACTTAATGACCATATTTTCATTCAAATCAGATATAAACGAGGTTGGCCCTTCCTTCGAGCCAAACTGACCTACACAGTGCAGCTCTGGAGACAAGCCCCTTTCCTTTACCTGCCAAAAGACCCATTTTCCTGGAATCCCCATATAAGCCAGAAATGGAATTCTAGTTTAGGATTAAATCTTAGACTAGATTCTAGTTTAACTAAACTAGATCTAGATTAAGAGACAATTCTTATCCTGGTGCTTTTTATGTAATGTAAAGAAAGAATTGGGACAAAAGGTTCTAATACTAAGAATCCAGCAACAAATTATTTCCTAAAAGAGAACAGCAGAGCAAAAGCTCAACTCTCATTACCCAGTGATGGGCAGTCATCACCGATGAACAGAACAATGACCCCAATGGAACCCAGCCAATTGCAATATTATCATTAAAGTCCTGTCCTTGATATTTTCAGTGATGTATACCTTTATAGAGATATGTGCACGTAAGAGGAGATGCCCACACAGGCCTGGGGCTTTGGACGCCCCTGGAGTTGGAACAGGAGGTGGCTGTGTGGCTCCTGACATGGATGCTGGGAGCCAAACTCGGGTCCTCTGTAAAAGCAGTCTGTGGCCTTAGCTGCTGAGCCATTGCTCCAGGCTGATTTCACAGCTGTAGTCATCTCCACTTCACCCCTGTGCTTGCTTCTATTGCCATTTTATAGTAAATGTATATTGGGTGTCACAAAGGCTGAGGTCTTTAATTTCTTTCTATTTGACTACTCACAGCCAAAGAGGTATCCACGCTGCTGCATTGTGTAGGGTAAGAGGGAAAATTGTGTGGCGTAGTTCACCTTGGTCTGAAAGAATAGAATACCTGAGGTTGATAATTTAGGAAGAGAATTTATTTGTGACACAGTTATGGAAGTGATTAAAAGACTGTCAGGTCAAGTGGCCCTCATGTTTGGCATCTCATGATACAAGAGAGAAAAGCAAGATAGCTAAGCCTGAGAGACAGAAAGAGCACAAACCCACACACCAGCAAGAGAAGGTCAAACTTGAGCTGCAGAAATGACCCATCAGTGAAGAGCACTAGCTGTTCTTCCAAAAGACCCAGGTTTGTTTCCCAATACATGGTGGATCACAATTGTTTGTAAACCCTGTCCCACAGGATTCAATGCCCTCTTCTGACCTCCAAGGACACTGTACACACATGGGGCACAGGTATGGGTGCAGATAAAGCACCATACATGTAAAACGAAACAGATAATTCATAAAAAGAAACTCTAAGAGAACCAAATTCACATTTATGAACAACACAGTTCATTTATTTTGCATGTAGATATATATGCCTGGGTATTTGCGTGCATGTTGGCACACATGTGTGCAGGAGCACATGCATGTGTGTATTCATGTAAAGATCCAGTCTTCATCAACATCCTCCATTTTATTTATTGAGGCAGGGTCTCTGGTGGAACCTGGCACTGTCAGCTGTAGTTATTCCCAGTATCCAGCTTTCCCGAGGGACCTCTTGTTTTCTGCTGGGATTAGAGGTGGATACCATGACTGCCCTACTTTTACAAAGGTTTTGGGGATCCAAACTCCAGTCCTAACACTTGGACAGCAGTGCTTTATTTATCAAGCTCCCTCTAAAGCCCCGTAACAAACTGATTGTTGCAGTAAATACTGCTTTCATGACAAGGACATCAGTACACTCATGAGAACAGAGACATTACAACCTAATCTCGAGAACTGTACTTCTCAACATTACTGTATTTTGGATTAAAGCTCCAACCTATGAATTTTTACCTTTCTAAGGCATGACATACTCAAACCTAGCACTAAGAACAACAAGACAAAAATAAAATAACAAATAAATAATTCTTAAAATGTTTAGCAAGTTGCAGTAATTTGAAAGAAGCATAGAGTGATTACTTCTTCTCAAAACTGAACTGCCCAACGAGTCCTCCAGTTACCCACCATTTACTTCTAAGAACAGAAATAAGGCAATATAGACCAGCTTCTACTTACTACCATTTTTAAATAGAAACACAAAAGCCAGAGACAATCATTAGCTAAACTAAACTGGCTGTGCCTTTCAAGTTGGAAGATGAAACCAAATAGTTTTCATTAAGGTCAAACATTTGAATATATATGTATGTATATACATATATATATATATATATATATATATATATATATATATGAATGACTAAGCAGTTAAGAGCACTACCTGTTCTTCCAGAGGTCTTGAGTTCAATTCGAACCAACCACATGGTACTCATAACCGTCTAATGAGATCTGGTGCCCTTTTGAGGAAGAGATGAGGAAGAGACTTGGTCAGTCGTCCTCAACAACTTAGACCATGAAACCCAATACAGACAAGCTCAACAGAACCACCACATACAGGCTTCCCATGCATGCTTCAGTATTGCCAGGGCATATGTGGATTCATTCTGGATTAAGAAAAATGAAGTCTGATCAAGAAAGAACCCCTGAAAAAAATCTCCTATAGGTCTAGACGGCCTAGATGATCCAATATTTTAGAGCATCTCTGTTGCAGTTTCTACAGTCCAGAACATTCTAAGTTCAACATCCAGAACAGCTTCAAGACTACTGGCTGAGATGATCCAGCCTCACAAAATACTCCAGTCAGGACTTAACCATAATCCTAAATTTTCTTTAGGTCCCCATAAGATTATCAGCACCCCCAATCAGCAGGAAGAAGCATAGAAAACTATGCCCACATTTCCAAAAAATGAATTGTGGATATTTATTTTTATTTAGTGTGTTGGTTATAGGTTGTTATTGATAATGGCCAGAAAAAAAAAGCTAAAGAGAGGATATTAGATTCAGGTCTTGTTTTGAAAAGAAAAATGGGGAACATGATATGGGATAATGTTCTTGTACCCTGTAAAAATTTGTCACTCATATTGGTTTAATAAAACCCTGACTGGCCAATAGCCAGGCAGGAAGTATAGGTGAGGCAACCAGACTAGTAGAATTCTGGAAAGAGGAAAGTCTCAGTCTACAGTCATCACCAGATGCAGAGGAAGCAAGAAGAGACTGCCTCACTGATAAAAGGTAACAACTCACATGGCTAAACAGAGACAAGAGTTATGGATCAATTTAAGTTGTAAGATCTAGTTAATATAGGCCTGAGCTAATAGGCCAAACAGTTTATAATTAATATAAGCCTCTGTGTGTTTCTTTGGGATTGAACAGCTACAGGACCAGGGAGGACAGAAACTTCTATCTACAAGGCATAAATTTCACTCATTTATACACATATATATGAAGGAGTGAATTTTATTTAAATGTCAAATGTCTTTAACCAAATTAAGTTTTAGTAAAAGGTCAGTTTCAGGTTCCTACACAGAAATTTTAACAGAGTTATCAACAGAGAAAACATGGCTGACTTACGGTGGTTTTTCTTGCTGTGAAGAGACCCCATGACCACAACTGCTCTTATAAAGAAAACACTTACTTGGGGTGGCTTGCTCACAGTTTCAGAGGTTCAGCCCATTACCATCATGAAGGCAACCATGGCAGCATGTAGGCAGACATGGTGCTGGAGCTGAGAGTCCTACATTTTTCAGGCAACAGGAAGTTGACTAAGAGTGACACTGACCAAAGTTTAAGCAAAAGACCTCAAAGCCCACCCCCAAAGTGACACACTTCCTCTAACAGACCATACCTACTCCAACAAAGCCACACCTCCTAATAGTCCAACTCCCTATGAGATTATAGGGGCCAATTACATTCAAACTACCACAATGGCAAATAACAAAATTGGAGTTTAAAGGGAAGGGAAAGGAATCACTGTGTCTTCTTACCTTGATAAATTAATATAAGTAGTGTTTTGTTTTCCCAGGTTTTTGATACAGGTTCTTACATAACCTAGGTTATCCTCAAAACATGTAGTCGAGGGCAACTTTGAACTCAATACCCTCCTGCCTTAATCTCTTGAGTTCTGGGGTTACACACATGCACTACCATTCCTACCTAAGCTTTTTATTTTCAAAACAAATCCCCATGTGGTTTGATTGTGGTTTGCTTATTAATTTGAAACACAAGGATATCCAATCTTACATGTGTCTTTTTACCTCAGAAACAAAACAGTATCTTCAGTATGATCAAGTCCCCCACCCCCACCCCCAAAAAACAAAAATGTCCTCCAGCAACAATCCAATTCAACTATGCCCAGATGAAGATGGCACCCAAGCTAGTAGGGTACAAGCATGCCCCCCACAGAAGCTCACTTGCAGCGGAGAGAAAACACTACTTCCAGGCAACGGCAAAGCAGTGCACTCTCATAGAACCAAATCAACCAAACCAATGAGAGCAGTGAGAGCAAGAGGAGAGAAGGAACAAGGACATGGTGTCTCCGATAGCTTTAACTGGCAATTTGGCAAAGCCTGGAGTCATCCTGAAGGAAAGCCTGTATCAGTATCATCTTGTGGGAATGTTTGCAGGGGATTACTGATTACTGATTGATGTGAGACATCTCAGGCCACTGTGAACAGCTCCCTTCCTGGGCAGAAAATCCTGAACTCTATACAAAGTTAGCTGAACATCAGCAGAGACTAACGCAACAACAGGGCTCCTCCTGAGTTCTGCTTCAAGTTCCTGCTTGAGTTCCTTCCCTGAGCACCTCAGTGATGGGCTTGCCACACAAATGAACCTTTTCCTTCCCTGTGTTGCTCTTGGTCACAGTGTCTTAGCATAGCAACAGAAAGGAAGCTAAAATGCACACCCACAAAGACTTCAGGTGCAGAAATTATTAGACAAGGAATACATTAAATAGTAAGGGATTGATAGTAAGCAGATTTTAGAAAGTGCCAAACAATAATGTAGAAATTAAAAAAATAACTATTATTAAAGCTAAGTCAACAAAATAGCTTGTTAACTATACCTTAGAGCAGATACTTCCCTGGATACTCTGAAAGGACATATGTGAGTAAGACGTGAATGAGAAGCGGTACAAGAGATGAGATAATGAGAAATACAGGCACATAAATAAACACGCAACTGGAGTGTAAGACGATCATAAAATAGTATTCATAGGATAATAAGTAGAAGTTTTCAGAATTACAAAAATGCTAATATTCAACTGGAGTCAATCTGATGTCTAACAGGATCATGTATGCTTGTTTTTCATTCCCACTCAGAAACAACAGATTGAAATTTATAACATACATGTGCCCACACACATGCACCCACACAGGAAACTATCTTTGTGTCGAGAATGGAATTGAAAGATCTTGGAAGAACTCAGTTTCCCCAACAAAGGAGGAAAAACAGGCTTGGGTGCTTAATTCTCCATGGCAGTAATAAAATGTAGAGGATGCTGGAATCATAGTTTGTGATATGCTGCAAGTAATTATCTGTCAGAAAGGAATTTAATACCCAGAGGATGTCTCTTCAGGAAAGAAGGTAATTAAAATTATTATTATAAACAAACTCCACACACTCACTCAGCAAAGGAAAAGTAAAGAATATTTGTTAGACAAAAACAGTTCCTCAGATAGAAGGCCTGATCCACAGAGAAGGCGAGAAAGATGGTCACGGCAATTACACATAAGTGCTGGATACAACACCAAAAAGATAATTTTAGAAGAAGGAATGCTAATTAAAACACAAACAAAAAATAAATTGGAGGTGGGGTTATATACATTGCTGTTATAAACTGGTGACTTTAATAAGGAAGGTTAGGTCATATAAAAAATGCAGCATAAGTAGCTTAAACAATAGAAATATGTCTCACTGCTCTGGAAGCTAACGTCCAAGAGGAAGGTGGCATCAGGATTGGTTCATTCCTAACCTGTACAACCTTCCCGGGTTCCTCGGCACAGGCACAGCACTTTCACGTGGCCACTCCTCTCCACAAGCAGAGAGGGAGGGAGATCTCTGTGTCTGGTCTTACAAGATGGGGGCCTACCCGTAAGATTGCGTTTAACCTGAATTATCCCAGCACAGATGCAATCTCCAAACACATTTACAGTGTGTATATACACCATATATACATTTGGGAGGACACAATTCAATTCCACAATAGAAAACAAAGACACTAATCATCACAGATGAATAAAAGTGAAGGTTCATAATAAAATTATCTGGGTCATCACTAAAAGAATACAGATCTTCCAGCCAGTACCTTAAGCTCATTTCGTAAACAGAAAACTAAAAAACTAAAAAGGGGGGGGTCAATCTAGCCAAAAGAAAGGTTAAGACAGCAAAGAAGATGCAGAAAAGACAGGGGAAATACATAACTAGAGATCACAATTAAATCTAAATATAACAATCTTCACTCCAAACACAAAAGACCAAATTCTCCAGTTGAAAGCAGACTCGGATACATCTTATTAACAAGAGACACACCCAAAACCATAGTGACATTCACCCAGCTTCAATTGCAGAAAGAAGCACAGGATAGAAAAGCAAACACAATCTATAGGGAACAATGTATTGCTTCATTAATATCAAAGGACAAGATTTTAAATCAAATAACAGTACCAGAGAAAAAGTCACATATGACAAAAAGGTTTAATTTTAAAATGTTTTAAAATCTGAATTTGTGTTTGTAACAGTCCTCAAAAAGCAAAACATTAATTACCCAGATGAAAATGATAAATCCGTAAATAAAATCTCAGCAGTTGGGTGACTAAGCAGAAAACTTAATAAACATAAAGAGCTGACCCAGTAGGAAACAAAAGAATATAGATTACTTCTAAGTGACATGTGAACATTTATTAACGCGGAACGCTTGCCGGAATCCACAACACTAACAAGCATCAAAGAACTAGTACGATACAGAACAATTTTTCTGAGCATATCTCAAGCAGAAATGAACAAGAACAGCAATATATATATATTCAGAACCTCAGTCTTAAGGCCTTGAAAGATCACTTGGCAGTTGAGAGCAGTAGGTGATCACCCAGAGGACCCAGGCTTGGGTCCTAGCACCCACATGACAGCTCATAACCATCTATAACTCCAGTCCCAAGGAATGTGATGCCTCTTGCCTCCTCTGGCACTGCATACACGGTACACAGATGCAGACAGGCAAAACACCCATACACGTAAAATAATCAATTGGTTCATATAATAAAAATACCATAGAAAATACTTAGAGCTGCATGTTTTTTTATATATTTGATAATAAGATAAATGGTGATATGAGGGAAATCTAAAGTCTTTTAAAAAACAGAATGAACCGAGGCATTCAACCTAAGAAGAGATCAGAATAGGGTGAAATATATCTAAACACCATTTAAGGAAATAAACATATAAAAAGTAAGTCATAAATAACCACATCACAGAGTTCAGAGAAATTATATTTTACAATATTTAAAAAGGAAAAGGAAGAAAGAGAAGCATAGATTAGCAGTAAAGGAAGAGAAACACAGACAGTCAGAAATTTATTTTATCATATGATAAAACATTTAATTTTCTCTTTTTAAACACAATAACAGTGACAAGCACCTCTTTATATACATATAAATTGTTTAAAAAAAAGAAAAAATACAAGAAAAAACTTTAGCATGAATCCCCAAATCATAAAAGTGAGCAAATGCACACAAGACACACATTCATGTAGTTAAATTGACATAAAGTGCCAAATAAATAAAAATAAGAAATGAACTATTTTAGAATGAAGCAATAGTAAAGAATTGGTTTCAAGAAGATATCCTAGCCAGGCAATGGTGGTGCATGCCTTTAATCCCAGCACTAGGGAGGCAGAAGCAGACAGACTTCTGTAAGCTCAAACTACACAGAGAAACACTGTTTCAAAACAAACAAACAAACAAAAAGAAAAACATAAATAATGATCTTTCTGTAAAAAATGAAAAAAAAATGAACCTGTTCAGTTTACCTATGTCTATCACATTCATGCCAACATACAAAGATACTGCTGTAGTTTAGATATGAGGTGCTGCCCCCAACATTCCTATGTTACAAGTTGATCACCAGCTAATAGATCTGATCTATCTGATCATTCAGACAGAGTAGATCTTAAGAGTCATTACCTAATCAATGGATAAGTCCACTGATGCAGTCACATTTTTATGTCCATGCTGGGGTACTGAAAACTCTGGAGAAGAGACCTAGCTAGAAGAAGCAGGTCACTGGGATGTTCTTGATGTTTTGTTCAGCAAAAAGTATCTTTTTGCTGGCTTTTCTCTGCCTCTCTCTCTGCTTCCTAGTTTCCATGGGGTAACAGCTGCCTCTTCCTCCAAAGGCTAATTACACTATGGGGTTCCCCTCCCTTTACACTTAATGCAATAGAGACAGAGACCTTGGACTAGAACTCTTGAAGCCATAAACAAAATAAACCTTCCTTCCGTTAAGCCATTTTTATTAGGTCTTTGTCCCAGGAACAAAAAGATTTACTAATCCAAACACAGTTCTTCATGATATTAAAGAGAGAGGGAAACAATATTCAACAAAGCAACAACAACAAAAAAAAACAGCAAAACAAAACAAAACAAAAAAACACCTTTTTAAGTGCAAAGCCATGGAAAAACAGCAGCTTGGAAGAAAACAGTGAACCGAGTTTGACTGTTTGACTTAGACAAAGAAAGACTCACCTATTGTAAAGTGGTGGAAGAAAAACAGCTCGGCCAGAAAATGATATGGGGTGCTGCTCACCTTCCACAGCTGATGCTAAATTCTAAAACTAAGGGATGAGCATGGAAAGCACACCAGTGATGTGCCCCTTAGAGTCATGTTAGATGATTAAAGACAACTTCAGCTCTGAGCATGAGGCGGGAACTCACTCATGTTCTTTTCCTGCCCATGCCCATTTTGCATCTCTTGTTCTGTTACTGAAGTAAACACACTAAAATAAATAACCAGTGTGACACTTTATCTAGTTTTCAAAGGTAATTTTTGGCTAAGTTATAGTTTAATGTTACTGACAGAGCAAAGAAGGATCGATATAATCATGGATAAAATACACGCCCACACGTGCAGGCACAACTCAAAGCTAAGTTCCGTGCATCTAAATCTTATAATCAAAGTTAAGAGCCCAAGTGTTGGTTATCATAGGTAAGAGAAACAATCTTTAAGCTTTAAACATGACCACATAATAAGCAATGTTCATTTAATCTCAGAGCAGTTTGTATGCCTCAAAGTGTGTAAACTTTTGGTAGCCAAGCATGAATGAAGGAAAAGGAGACTGAAGTTGATAAAAGGAAACCATTCTTGCTACACACTATCAAGTGCTGTATTTCCTCAAATGAAGATAGTATTAAAGCTGTAACTAACACTAACGGATGGTCTGGGGATTAAGACTAAGTCTTTGTGAACACCCAGGATTATTTTGTTTGGATAAAGCGCTAAAAAGAAAGGTCTTGAAATTCTGACTTGGGCCTTCTATCTGAAGAGGAACAAACCCTACAGAGAGAAAAGAGAGAGAGAGAGAGAGATGGGTCGTTAGAGTTTACACTGGGACTAATAAAGTACCTTTAGGTCAATGTCCTTATTGCTCCCACAAAACTCTGCAGTTAGGCTATTACTCAACAAAAATAACCTCAGATGAGTCCAAAAATTGAGCTATAAAAAGATATCCCCTGGCCTACAGTAGCAGAAAAGGATGAAGGGGGAGGAAGTAGTGGCAGAACCTGGAACAACAGCAACAGTGGCAACATCGTGTCTGTTATGACATGTATGCAACAAATCATAGTGTATCCATAGAAAAGCACTCACAATATTGCACATCATCCATGATATGGAAGTGCCTATAAAGCAATATGTAAACTTAGAAACTAAAATATTTTCTACTTGAATATAGAATACACAACAAAATGCTAACAATAATCATCTCTAGGTATAATTCTTGTGCTTAGTTGGGTAGATTTTCTATAATAAACATGTCATTTCTACTATGAGAAATAATACAGTGTGAAAATGATAAATATGGAGTTAAAGCCCTTAAATGCAAATATACATAGGATAAAGAAAGAGGAGGAAGGCATCAGCAGCATGATTTCAGCTTTAAGTGGGAACAAAGTTACCCAGATTATAGAAAACGGGAGAACCTTGAACTGAAACCTCATAACACATCATGAAAGAATTGGACAGTGCAAAGAAGGTGAGCAAATACTGAGAGACAATGAGCTGAAAACTCAGGACTGGACTCTCACTAGTGTCAGACACTGAGAGTTTAGATGGTGTTTGGGTTCATGTGGGTTTAATCAAAATGGAACAAGCAGAACGCTCCCCTCCTTACTTGGATGAAAATGGAGACAAGCTAAAATGATGGAAACAATGGTTTGTATTATACACAAACAGGCAAACATTTACCTCTGGGAGGTAATGGATGCCATGACCCTTCCGACCCTAAACCTCTTTGTACCTGCATCCTTCCAGGGCCACAAGAGAGCAAAGGACTACAGCAGACACCTGCAGCCTGGACGCAGAACCAGATATCTAGCACACAACTTGATTGATTCTTACATATTTTCCAGTCAAAACCCTATCATCCAAACTCTAGGAATGTTTAAATTTCTCTTAATGATCTTTCTCTAAAATCTCCTTAAATTTTTTTCCATTAAGAAAGTAGGACATGATGAGGGTGTCTCCATTCAAGAGGTCACCACGACAATGCAGAATGATGTCTGCCTCTTCAGATCTCCTTCCTAAAGTGGAGTTCTTCCAGCGCTTTAGATACAGACTGAGCTCATCTGGTCAAGTAAAAGGTTAGCCAATAAGCTTTGGTCAAAACTCCCCAAACAGTATGCACAACACATAATAAAAGGCTAAGAAGAGTTTCAACTGGAAATTACTTACAAATCAATCAGCAATATTGGTCAGGTGATTGATACAGGATCTGGCTGGTTACCTTCTTAATCTCAGTTGGGCCTATTCATTTCAATAGGTGACCAGCAGTTACCCTCTTAATGGCAAACACACACATTCCTCCCCAAACCCATGGAGCTATATTAAAATCATTCCTAGGTGCTCCTTACATTTGCAATGATCATGAACTTTCCAGTGTACTGGAGTTTCGTTCTTTAGCTTCCTAAACCTTCTGTTGCACAAACAGAAATGCACACAAATCACATTTGCCGGCTTTGTCTTTATCGATCTGTGTAGAGGCAAAGGCATTTGATCCTATGTGCCAAGCCAAAGACAGAGGCAGCCTGCAGTCAACTTGAGAAACCATTTTTTTTTTTTTTACAATCATGACATGCCGCTTTAAGCCAACTAAACACTAAAGCATGTTGGGCTGCCCACACTGCAAATTATGTGGAATGTTCCCCGTGTTTTGTGGTTGCAAAAGTACTGATTTTGTACATCATCCAGTTCAAATCAAAGACACATCTGACCTTAAAACCGAGATTTCCCAAGCAACTTAAACTGTAACTGACCAAGATCCCATCAGCTTCAAACAGCTGTGAACCTTCCTAGGCAAACATTTCAAACATGAGTTTCTTAAGGTAAAGAGACATAATGTAAATTTTGTGGAACTTTTAAATGTGTCTCAAGAGAACACTAAGCGCTCACACGAATCTTGCTTGTCAAAAGCAGAGGAAGGGGAGGTTATGAGGAATGCCACTTGCAACTGGGTAAACAACATTTACAGCAAATGCAAACGGATTTCCCAAGTACCTAGCAAATTAAGGCAAAAATAAAAACCCTCTAATGGGTTACTGTTTCTGCCTCAAATGTCCATGCAGATGCTGAAATTCTGAATCAGTTGTGGAAAGTGACCGAGAAGTACTCCAAAGGAGGAAGATCTTGTTACCCTTAAAAGTGACTGCAGCATTGTATTGTGGGTAGTTAGCCCAACCATCAATGGGCTACTCTCAAATCAAACAGCAAAGACCATCAACATTTAAGATGCTTTCACCAAGGGGAACACAGAACGTCCCCCAGGTTTGCTTCTGAGGTCAGCTTTCTAAGTTGTCAACTTTTGAAGAATTACCAGCGGTCATTTCTGATGTGCTTTAAAAAAAACAAAAACAAAACTAAACACCATCTTGACAAACTAAGTTTTATCTAGAAGTTACCTACCTACTAATGGTAAATTTTTGAAGTGGAGAAATGCCTGGTTCAATCACCCAGTGGTGGGATCACATTAATAGATAAAGGTGTGTTTAAGATCACTGGTATATGGCATGCTGGTCCAAGCATAAGAGTTCACGTATGTGCTAGAAAACAGTATCCTTTGGTTAAGATGTACAAAGCTAACACACCCTGGAAGAACTATTTATAGCTTCTAATCATTTAGATCTACTGTTCTTAGTGGACATGCATCACTGCGACCCTGGCATTCCCTGTGACCAGACGGCAGAGATAGATGACAGAGTCATGTGTTGGGCATGACTATAACACCTACATAAGTCCCTATGAATACACATGTGCACAGAGAATGGGTCTCAAAAAGAATCCTCATAAAATATATGTCTCAAGTCAAATACACCTATAAATTCTCAAAGCAGTCACACTAGTAAGTATAATTCTAGGCACTCAGTCACAGCCATCTTTCATATCAATTCTTACCATCTTGCCTGGAGTCCAACCATCTAAAGGGACAATTGTGACCAGAGTTAGGGTTTTAAGGGTGTGACTTCTGAGTAAATTTTTCTCCATGAATGTTGACTGAAAATTACCAGAAAACGCTTAAAATATCATGTTACATTTCAGTCCTGGTATTTATAGCAGCAAAGTCACATCCAAGACAAAAATCAATTTTTTTTTTTGTCAAGTATTCGTGGCTATTTCTGTCATTTCAAAACTTCCATGCTACCATTCCTCCGCTATGGTAACTACATGAGTATCAAGTATCTTTCCTCCACAAACTGTCTAGAAAACATATGCCTATGAACTGACTTCCAACACTTCAGGATACTTTCTGGAAGAGCCGGCATTTTATTTTTATTGTTCAAAGTGAATTAGGTGATGCAGTCACTTTTGTCACCAAAATGTGGGCTTACGTGCAACACAGCTCACAGCTCTGTCAGCACTTTTGATTTCCACCCAACACCATCAGCTCACCTCAGAGAACACAGCACACTGGAGGGTAGAGAGACCAGAGTGTGAGCATGTGGGGCTTCCTTCACATATGGGACACGTGGAGAAAGACAGCGTGTAGTAAATGAACGTTCTATCAGATTTTATCAAATGATTGCTTACCTTCTCCATGGACAAAACTGTCTGAAGTAAAGTCGTATTAAGCAATAAACCGGGTTTTGTTTGCCATTCTTAGAAACATTACTTCTAAAAATCTTTAAGAAGTTGGAGCATTCTTAATGAAAGACTTGATGAAAAAAACCACTGGTCGATAAACAAAGAAAATCCAGTTTTAAAAAGATACCGCTAAACCTCACCCTTACCTCACCGAGGAAAAGTGTATATCCTAAGGCGGATGTCCGTATGTCCTAAGAATTCTAGACTGTCTAAATATTTCATCAAAGACTAGATGATCACTTTGAAAATTGAGCCAGCCCTGGGGAAGATTTCTCATAAAGCTGTGCTGCTGAGCTGTTTTAAACACGCCAGCGAACATGTTGAGTCTTAGCCCAGAACGGAGAGCCCAGGGCGGGAAAGTTCCCGAGGGTCCCAGCCCTCCGCGAGTCTGTGCACGGCGGGGCCCCGGCGGGATCACCCGGCAACAAGGAGGCCCGGAGCAGCGCAGAGCTTCGGGCCGCCCCCGGCAATCCGCGGCCCCGCCGGGAACCTCTCCGGGGCGCTGGCTGCCGCCTCAACCCGGTGCAGTCGCGGGGACCCGGGAGAGCCGCGCTCCGAGCCACCGGTCCACCCGCTCGCCCGCCCACCCACTCGGGACGCGCTCGCACCTCGCACAAAAGGCGCCGCGGCGGGAGCGCAGGGAGACGCCGGCCGCTGCCTCCTGGAACTTTGCGGACATCGCAGCGCAGCTCCGCAGCTCCGAGCCCCTGGCGCAGGAGGAGGCCGCGGCGGCGGCGGAGAGTCGGGGCATCGCCCGGCAGTGCCTCCGCCTAGCCGGCTGCCGATGGCTCCCGCCCCCGGTACCCAGCGCTTGCTCTTAAAGGCGCCCGCTGCCGGGTAGGCCGCGAGGTAAGGGGGAGAAGAGGAGTGGGGAGGAGGCAATGAAAGGGGGAGGGGGCAGCACAGACAGTATCCCGAGAGGCCACAGCAGTCTAACCTCAGACTCCTCCTGCTCCAGGAACCCAGTCCACCTCCCCGTATGCTCCTGGGCAAGAGTACTTTAAGAGAGTAAGAGCTCAGAGCCTACAGGGAGGATGCCTGGCCTCTCCTTGGCCCGCCCAGGGAACCCCGCTTTTGCTTGAGCTGCCAACATTCTGTTAAGGTCTTGACCAAACACTCCATCTCTGGGGTCACATTTGCCAACTGTGGCTCTGTGGGACTGTTTTCCTCCAACCTTTCTGATGCTGCTTCTTCATCAACATTGTGATGAAGCATCTCAACCTAGAGCACTTCAAACTGAAGACCGGCTTGGACCTGGACCTGGACCTGGACCGCTGAGGGATTCTTATAGTACAGTGGCAAACATGCCTTCCTTTGACCCATGCTCTGTTCTTTTCACAGCCGCTTGCCAGGTGGCCGCCAACTGCATTGGCAGAACCATTGGCTTATGAACTAGCCTTTCCTTAAGAGGGAAGACTTCATCTTCAAATCTCAATAATGGTGCTGTTGAAATGCTGTGTCCACGTGGGAGACGAAACTGATTTCCTAACCATCGTCAACATTTGTTGGCGAACGGTGCAGTGGAGGGCCCAGGATGCTCAGGGCATCAGCATTAGCCCTAACCCCACAGCAGACCAGCATGGGGACCATTCATAGAAAACTGCTCTTCTGCCTCTTGATTCTCACTCCTGTGGGACCACTCTGAGGTGGACAATAACAATGAGGTAATTAGGGGTTATGATACAACCTGGGCTCCAAAGCACCAGTCCCAGCGAAGGACTCTGAGGGTGTGAGAGACATTTTCTAATTCAAAGGAGCTTGTGCCATATAGCCCTGACCTCAATCAACTCAGTTCTTCCCCTCGGGACACTGTAGTGTGTGCAAGGACTGTAAGCAAGCGGTGGAAGCCGTTTTTGTTACCAGATGGAGAGGACCTAAGCCCCAGGTTTTGTAAAAGACACTGAAGGAGGCTAGCATGCAGCAGGAGTAAAGAGAATACCACCAGAAAATAGACCAGTTAGACCTAATAGCTAGGACTTAACTCACAGTGACTTAAGGAAACCTACAGTACAGAGTGGAATTTATTGACTCATATATTTATAAAGACTAATAAGTGACCTAATCAGAAAAAAAGAGATCTTTTCAAATTTCCTTTTTAAAACATTTTCCTTCAGATGTTTCAAGGGTGAATCTAAAACACAGTTTCTCTTCACATCTTCCTTTTTTTTTTTTTGGTACTGGTTCTATTTTCTCTAAAGCAGGAGTGAGAGCTGAAACTCCAGATGTACCTCCACCATCTGATGTACCTCCACAGCTGATGCCTTCAACACGTGAGCAAGCTGAGGAGCACTGGACCACTGGGATCCCGTGCTTACCTCTGAACTAGTCATTGGAACCACAAGATGGAATGTACCCTGTCGGGCAGGGGTCCTTTACCTGTGTCTGAAAACAAACAAAACAAAACAAGAACAACGACCATGTCAAGGGAATTAGCTGTAGTATATCAGTTTACGTATATACCCAAACCACACAGGCTGAGCTGAGGATGGTCCCTAAAGGAAAATTAAAGATTTGCTATGCAAAAGTTAAGTACACCGACTAGATGAATAGATACCCACTACAATGCTCTTTGCCCAACACCTACATGTACCGCCACAGGTACGGATTGCCCACCTGTGTCCTTTACCAATACTCTTAAGATTGGAAGAGCAACAATATTTATGGTCCAGGAGGCACAAGTTTCTGAACTGGGTAGTTATGTCCTCAGTAGCCACTGGAAACATCCTCAGTGATGTGTAGCAAACTGTGGACAAACTTCATCTGAAGCATTTTATTTGATTATTTTCCCCTAACCTATGGCCCCTTTGCCAACATACATCCCAACCTATATTAATTGTTAGGGCTCCTATTTTTATGTCTTTGATTCCACTACACAACAGTTTGTAGAAATTCTTTGCAAAGTTTGTAGTCATTAACTGGAAAAAAATAAAGTCCATGAATAATCATTTTCGGTGTCCCCAGGACACAGGGCCCAACTTCATTTTTATGCTTTAATAACTATTCCATCTTTTCAGGGCTAGAATGGAGAAGTTGATGGTTTCCTACCCCAAATGCCTGCTTCCAGGTTGGGGAGACCGTGGGTAAAAGTGATTGGCACCCAAGCCTGCTGTCCTCAGTTTGGTCGCCAGGGCTGATGGTAGAACCAACTCACAGAAATTGTTCCCTGTCCATCATACAGATGTCATAGCACGAATGAGCCCACTCATTCACACATAGAATGTCATAAAAGTAAGATGTCGGCTTCCACTTGTTTCTTCCCACACACAAAACTTTCCATTCTTCACAGACCTAAACCATTTCTCTTTTTATTTGTAAATATTATAAAATTCTTTACACACCATATCTATAAATCTAGAAGGTACTTTAGGGTAACCAGAAACTTCCCTTTCATTTAAGAAATAAAGAAAAATCTCAACAGCTGGCTTATTTGGGGCCACATGACTGTTCTTGGTATCAGTTGTCTTCCTTCTAAATGTCAAGAAGCAGTAATGTTAAATTGTGATCACAGTCCTGACGAAATTAAATTGAGTTAAGGAGACATGACCCTCCAAGGCATAAACCAATTACCGGGCATCACAATGTATCATGTAATTTGATGTAAAAACAAATGATGAGGGAGGCGAGATGACTCCACCAGCAAAGCTCTTGCCATGCATACAGGCTCATTAGCACCCACGCAAAAGCCAGACATGGCAGGATGAGCCTAGAATTCCAGCCTGGAGAACAGAGATGAGAGTGGTGTAGGAGGGATCTTCTGTATCTGGGTCGCTTTCATTGGTTGAATAAGGAAAACTGCCTTGGCTTTTTGATAGGGCAGCCCTTAGGTGGGTGGAGTAGACAGAACAGAGTTCTGGGAAGAAAGGAAGTGTGGGAGACGCCATGATGCTCCAGCCCGAGATGGATGCAGATTAGAATCTTCCAATAAGTCACCACCTCATGTTGACACACAGACTATTAGGAATGGGTTAGTTTAAGATGTCAGGGTTAGCCAAGAAGAGGCTAGTGATAATGGGCCAGACAGAGTTTAAATGAATACAGTTTTTGTGTGGTTATTTCGGGCATAAGCTAGCTGGTGGCTTGGAGCAGGGTGCCGGGAAAACAGCCCTGCTCCTCAGCAGGGACACAGCCACCCCTCCTACAACATGAGAGGACCCCTGGAACTTGCCAGTCGGCCACTCTAAATGAAGCAGGGAGCTCCAGGTTCAGTAGGACAGCCTATCTCAGCAATAAGGTAGAGAATGATGAAGGCCTCCCAATGCGTGGCCTTGGGCTTCCACATACATAGGCATCCACATGTGTGCACACACTCAGACACATTCACACATGTGTAGTAAGTTCCATATGATAAGAATAGGTATCAAAATAAGGTGGAAATCCAAATCACCTTGGAAATGCTTTGTTTGATTGGTTCTTCTTTCTTTCTTTCTTTAATCACAGAAGCAATTTGGTGGCCTTTAAAAACTTACAAAGGCAAAAGGAAGGGCCTAAGTAAGAGAATAAAAGGAGAAGATCTTGATGGGGAAACGATATTGCAATTTGTTGGAGTAGAAAAGAGCCCTGAATTTTCCCGGCTTAGAAAAGTTGTCTCTAATAGTCCTAAAAATCGTTTCACTGGAGATAAACTACTATCATTTTCTGTTTGTGTTGGGGGCAGAGCTGGTAATCTCACCTAGCATATCATATGTGCCAAGCAGGTGCTGTACCACAAGGGAGCACCTGTAGACTCCACGCTTATTTTATTATTGTTTTAGGGAAAATAAAGACCTGTATGGTATTTTTAAATATCTATCTATAATATATCTATCTAAATATTTTATTTATTTTTAGTTTGTTTTTTTTTTCTTTTTCTTTTTTTTTTTCTTTTTGAGACAGGGTCTCTCCTTGGAGCACTGGCTATCCTGGAACTTACTCTGTAGACCATGCTAGCCTCAAACTCACAGACATCTGCCTGCCTCTGTTTCCCTTGTCCTGGGATTAAAGCCATGCCCCCACCACAGCCTGCCTATTTATTATTTTTTTAACTATTGTTTGTTAGTGCTTTCTATAATGTCTGTTTGGGATTATGTAAATTCTCTCTTATTTTCAGTCATGTTAGAAATAAGTTCAAAGACCTTGTCTCTGAAACCAAATATATGAAACGAATTTTGGGGCAAGATACTAAGCAAATAGGGACTTTCCAGGAATCAGTTTCTCACTGGGTAAGGCAGCAGCACATAGCTGTTATCCTGGCATTCAGAAGACTGATGCAGAAGGATCATGAGTTCTAGGACAGCCCCATCTTAAAGGAAGAAAAAGAAAATCTCCATATGTGCATTTACAGCATAGCCAGGTACACGTGGTAAGGCCTATAAATGGTTGTTCTAAGTATGAGCTAAATTGAGAATTTTCAACATTGCCTATGCATTAGAATCACCCGAAACCTTATTAAAATTAGCACCTGGGGCCCACCCTCAGTGATGCTGGACAGAGGTAAAGCAGAAGCTCCTTGGAGATTCAGATTCTAGCATAGCTGAGCCCCCAGGATGTTCACAGGGCAGAACTCACCTGGAACTGAGGAGCATGGTGTGTGTGTTCCTTCTTCCTTACTCAAGGCCATCTTGACTGATCTTTCTCTTTCTGAGCCCGAGCATGCCAGGCAGGTGGTAGACATCTAACTGCATTCTGCTCCTCATTGCCCCAGAAACATCCTCAACTGTGGTGCAAACTGCATGTAGTTTATCTCAGCCAGGAACACAGCAAGAATCCTAAGTCAAAATCTCATCTGTGCTTTCCACATGGACGATTTATGCAGAGTTATCAGCACATAGGCATCCCGGGATGAGTTAACAGGGAGGAAAAGACCACCAAAAGGTCCCTCAGGAAGAGGAGAAAGCCTAGAACAAATGGTCTTGGAAATCCACGCTCTGGATAGTAAAAAAAAAAAATCAATCATTAACTTTGAACTTTTTAGATTCTGACTATAAATATAATGTACATACATACATACACATACGTGCAGCCCCTTCTAAATACAGCACTGGCATGCTTTTCTGCATTTTTTAATTCATTAATTTCTCTGAAGTGTGTATAGCTGCATTAGTTACTTTTCTGTTGCTGGGATTAAACACCACGATGAGAAACAACTTAAGAAGCAATGTTTATTTTTGGCTGCGGATTCAAAGGGAGAGTCTATGCTGCAGCAGGAAGCTGAGAGTTCACACCTCAACTGCAGAGCAGAAGCAGAGAGAGCAAGCTGGAAGTGGGCTGAGCCCTCCTTCCACAAAGGTTTCACCTCCTAATAGTTTCTTAACCTCCCCACGCAGCGCTAGAGACAGGTTTTCAAATACATGAACCTATGAGGGGCTGTGGACCTGCTCCAGCCAGTTGGGCCAGACCTCCACAGATTAAAGAAAATGGCAAAGATCTGAGTGAAATAACCAGGGACTTGAGGCTTCTGTGCTCAAAAGTTGTTTTTTTTTTTAAAGCACTTTTTATCTTTATTATTAAAGAAATAAAAACATGAGGTAATGTTACCAGTTAGCTTAAGCAAATAGAAGTACAGTGAGGGAATGCATCTCAAATTATGTCTTGTCATCTTTTCTATGTGGAAAAGAACCAAGAATATTCTTCCCAGGCCTTTGTCTATCCCACTGAGATAATATGGACATTTCCTTTATGCCCTTGCTTTCAAGTGTATTCATTAGCCATCGTTTATGCAATTCTTGCTAGAAAGCCACTTTGTGAGAAGAGCATTATGCACTTAGCCCCATTCATAGTTCACAATAAGTTCACAGCTTTCTGACACAGGTTCCCACAAGGGACATTTCTCAGTCAATCCACCACAGTGACTAACCCACTTTCCCTATAAAAACAGGCCCTTTGCGTTAGAATAGGAGAAATTCCATCAAATACAACTTATCTAAGAGGCCATAATCTAGAACCCCTGATAATTTTGTCAATGTCAGTCCAGGCTGAGTTGATCTTTGGTTCAGGAAAAATAAGACCCCATGCTGAAAACCTCACCTCTTATCAATGGCTTTTTTTTTTTTTTGTCTTCCTTCCCTAATTTAGGGTTGGTTGCTCAGTTAGAAGAAAGATACAGTGGCTGATTGGCCCACAACTGTAAACATATTCTGGTTCAGGCTCCAACTTGTTGAGCCACTCCATCAGTAGGAGGCCTACTGGCAGTAGAACACTCCTACAGGGTGTTGTTTTTAAGCTGCCAGGCTTTTGTCTCATGTCAAGAAGCCAGCCATCTGGGTACATAACTGTGTCCTCTCTCTTTGCTACCGGGGAATCTAATGCCTAGTTTCTCGGGTTGTTTATAATAGGACACAACGTTTTATATGTTGCATGTAATTGTTATGTTTCTTAAGTGTCCTTTAATTCTTTTTATAGTTTGATGTCTTTTATTTATGTTATTGATTTGGTGGGGAAACTATTTCTCTTAGCTTCATCCTGCACTTGATTGATTGCCTTCCAAAGGCTATTTTAACTTGACCCTGAAAGGTTTCTGTAACCCAATGTTAAGTCTCTCCGCTAATGCAATAAACCAATCAAGTCAAATTAAAATCCAGGTTTTAATCTGAGCAAAGCATTCCCAGGTGGTCCCAGGTAGAACCACAGGGCAGGTAGGGGGACAGCGCCTTAAATAACCTGTAGGCGTGGTCTTGAGCATCTCAGGGGGAGGAGCTGACTCTTCGCAGGCCCCATCAGGAGCTCCAGGAGAGATCCCCAACAGATCCTCCCTCCTTTATACTTCTTGATTAGATTCAGATTCAGTTGCTTAGGTAAGAAGACCCCATGTGGTCTTTTGATTTTTGTCAGTTAGAAAATACATAAAGGCTTATTATGTGTTAACCTCAAAGATACAAAGAGAAAGACCACCGACCTAAATATTCATAACCAGATTAATTAAAGCAAGATTTTTTTTTATTTTACTACAGGGGCTGCTTCTTTCTAAAACTGGTTGTATAACAAGTATCTCTGTAAGAAATGTTGAGGCTGTCTTAGTTGGTGCTCTATTGCTGTGACACTAAGACCAAAGCAACTCTAACAGAAGAAAAGCATTTAATTGGGCTCATCCATTATCATCATGGCTGGCAGCATGGTGCTGGAGAAGCAGCTGAGAGCTACATTCTGATCCACAGTCACACAGGCAGAGACAGAGAAATTTGGCCTTGGGTTTTTGAAACCCCAAAGCCCACCACCTGGAGTGTACCAACAAGGCCACACCTTCTAATTCTTTTAATCATATCAAAACGTTCTGCTCCCTGTTGACTCAGCATTCCAATAAATAAGCCTATGGGGCCCATTCTTATTCAAACTACCACATTCCACTTCTTGGCCCCTATAGGCTTATAGCCATATCATAATACATAAATGTATTCAGACTTCAAAAGTCCCATAGTCTATCAGTCTCAACACACTGTCTAAAAGGCCAAAGTCTCTTTTGAGACTCAAGGCAATCTCAACTGAAACCCCATGTAAAATCAAAATCAAAAAACAGGTCACATGCTTCCAACATGAAATGAAACAGAATATGTACTACCATTCCACAAAGGAGGAAAGGGAGCATAGTGAGGAAATACTAGACCAAAGAAAGGTTAAAACTAAGCAGGGCAAAATCCAAATCCACATCTCCAAGTCTGATATCAAAATGCTCTTCAGATATCCAACTCCTTTCAGAGTTGTTGAATATGACACATTTCTCTCTCTTGGGCTGGTTACACTCCCTGTTAACAGGCCTCCTTGACAGGTATCCCATGGATCTGTTGTCTCCAGCATTTTGGAGTCTCTGAAGAAGAGCAGGCCTCACCTTCATATTTTCAAACAATGGTTTCTCTGGATTTCTATGTAGGAACACCCCAACACATACCTGACCTCATCAGCTTTTCATAACCACAGAAGAAGATTCCACATCTTTCTTTTTTGGAATAGTTGTGCAGGGGTCTCAAAGTAAGTACTCAACCCTAAACAGGGCATCTATACCACCTCAGGAAACATCATGAAACATGAGTTAAGAGGAATGTAAGTGTTGGCCAACAGAGTGGAGGCCAGGGAAATGCCATTTACTGAACGGCACAGTCAATGAGTTCATGATCTCACAGCCACTGACCACATTCAGGGGGACTGCACAAGACAGTGCCAGTCGAGCTACGGCAGGAGGGGCAGACATGGTTTTCAGTTACGTACCCACTGATGAGCCAGCCCACTGGGTTCCATTGGGTAACTCTAAGCATATGTTCACACAGATAGCCCTGGATAAATTTAGCAAGTCACAATATAAAACAAAAAGGCAGTAATGACATCACCTCTTGTTGTGCAATAAAATGTCCCACAGTCTTTCCCACAGGCCAGGCTGATGGGTACATTTTCTCAGCTGAATGAAGTTCCCTCTTCCAAAATGATGCTAGCTTGTTTCAAGCTGACATAAAACTAGCCAGTACAATTGGACTTTTGTTCTTCTTGACACACAAATATATCACTTTTAAACCATTACTTTTTCTTTCATGCTGTCTCTAAGTTGTCATACTAATATCAATACCACAAGTATAAAACATATTCCAAACCTTAAAATTCCCAGTCTTCCAAAACTCAGTCTCTTTAAAACATCTAAAGTCTCTCAACTGTGGGCTCCTGTAAAACCATAAAAGTTAAATACATTTTTAATCTGTAGGACTCAGCCAGCCATGATAAGCTTAATAGGAACAGAACACCCAAAGGAAGTTCTTAGCTTCCAACTATTAGCACCTGTCAGAGTAGGACTCAGCCATCGATAAGTTTAATGGAGGCCTGAGTCTCAGTAGTTTACCCGAAGGCAATACCTGGTTGCAGGAAGGGTCACAAACTGAGATTACCCAGGCACCACCCAAGAACAGACCATGCAAAGGAAATTCCTAATGGTCCAACCATTGTAGATAGGATCACCAGCCAGCACACTCTCACCAGGACATCCCCAGACAAATGCCAACCAATCAGGGGTCCTGAACCTTAGAAATCCCTCACTCCCACCTTTACTACTATGAAACCCCAACTCTGACTGAGTTCGGGGCTCTCCGATTATTCCAATACGTTGGACACATGGAGAGACCGAGTTTGCAAACTTATATAAAATAAAGGCTCTTTGCTTTTACACATGGTACTCAGTCTCCTTGTTGATTTTTGGGGGACTTCATGGATCTGGGGCATAAGAAATCTGAGAAGAATCAGGACACAGTCACCATCTAAACAAGCAAGACCGAACTCCAACACTGTAAACAAGTCAGTATCCAGTGTCTGAGTTTCACCCATGCCAGACTCAAGTACCATTTCATACCAGTATGGTATGGTCAAACTGTTGCACACTAGCCAAGGCAGGGAGAGGTGCCAAGCCCAGCTGGGGCAGAAGGAAGATCCTTAGCAATGGTGAATATGATGGAAAAGAACCTGGGAGATTGTGTCGGAGGACAGCTCATTTACTAGGAGGGAGCAGGACACAGTTATACCCAGGAAGAACCAGTTGGATCCAAGTGATGGTATGCTATAGGCTGGAGCAAGAACATGGGGATGGGATTTGCTTCATCTGCATTCTTGGGATGAGCAATAGCTACAGGAAGGAACCTTATGAGGTCATATAGAAGAGAAAGGAAGCCCAGCCAGGAATGGTTCAGCAGTCAGATAAACAGCAGCCAGTCCTCTTAGCCTTGGAAATGCATGAGCTTATCAGTTGCTACACGCAACAGGCTCGTCTACACCCAGAGAAGTCTATCTGTTGGGGTCTGTTAGTGTTCACACAAGTCATGAGAGTGGCTAAACTCCTGTATTTCTCAGGATGAGAAAATCCGGGGTTCTAGACATACTTCGACCCCTTCTTTGCTTCAGACCAGTCCCGCATATGCACAGTCTTCTGGGGCCAGAGGACCTTACCATCTAAAGTCCACACAGCAGGTCCTTCAGGTCTACTCTACAACTGCTTCTGTCCTTGTTGGTCCTCTCATAGTACTGGTCTCTCCAAAATGCTCTGATCTCCATAGCAACTGGACAGCACCTTCACTAATGGCCTCTTCCAGGCTTTCTTTAGAAAATTTAGCTCTGCCATACAGTGTCAAGTTTTCTGACTCCTTCATGCCTTTAAAACAAGTACCACCTAGGTGATTCTTTCATATGACCAAATTCGGCTGCTAGCGTGAGTGGTACCCTTGGCCCCTCTGGGCCACAGCATCTGCTTGTTGACCCTGAGATTTCACATCTGTGATGCTGAGCTCTTCTTGATCACTGCTGATTTCTCAGCCCTGGTTGGCCAGCACTGATTGTCACTCACTGTTCTGCATGAAAGTGAAAGAAAAAGTCATGATAATCAATAATGAATTGTGTGGGAGGCATAAAAAAGGGCAGTGGAGGATGTAATGACCTAAATTCTCTCTCAAGTCCATAAGTAAAATATAAACTCAAAAAGTTAAGAAATTAACACATCAGTATTTTATTTTGTAATAAAGATCAAAAGGGAAAAAAAGTGAGGCCATTCAAAAAGTTGGCATGGCTGAGTTTGTGGTGTGGGATAGATGCAGGACAAAGATTGGACTGAGACTTGACAGTTTTTTTCCTAGACCCATGTGTTTTTATTTGTTTCTTTCTTCCAATAACTTTGTTTATAATATACCACAAAACATTTTAATTACATAAAAATATGTAATTATAAAAAATGTTTGTGATCAAAGCTTAGAAACAAGATGTTGGGCAGTTAGGAATTACTAGAGAACAAGAAGATCCCAGAAGAGAAGAAGCCTCTGATGCTAATCTGATCTTGGCTCTGCCTTCAATGAGCTGAGTTGGTTCCAGTAATTAAACTACTGGGTCAGACGGCCTCATTTCGAGTTTGAACAGATCACCAGAAAGAGTGTTTCAGTTCTAAGGTTTTGCTGTCATTATCCTAGGATATCATGTATGCTTTGATCATAACTATCCTCTTTTCATGAGAACTCCCTTGGGCCCATTAGCCCTTTGCCACTATTTCTGTAACAGCTACCTGCACAGTGGAATTGGGCATTTCCTGGGAAGAGTGGCCTTTCCATCACAAGATCCCCAAATGAAGGGAGAGTGCTCTAGTTGTTTCCTCCTATCTCCCAATGAAGCAATGAAGGTAGGAGGGTTAGTGAGGCAGAACCTAGCTACACCACCATTGCACCCCTGGCTCAAGATAAGGAGGCTTTCATCTATTTGGCAGAACAAGGCCCACCTACACCAGACTCCTTCTGCTTCCTACTGAAGCTGCGTACTTTGAACTTTAAAGCTTAAAAAAAAAAAACCAACAACAACAAAAAAAGAAAACCCACATCCTAAAGGAAGGTGTCCTTTCTGGATTCCAAGTTTTGGAGATCTTCTTGCTCTGAAATAATTTCACTGACAGAGAGCAAGGGTACAAGCTTCAGAGGGTGTTCCTGCCAGTTTAGACAAGTGACTATCACCAGCCACTAGGTGATTCCTTGTCAAATAAAAGAGAACGCAGAACAAGTTATTCTACTATATATCAATCAACACCTATTAGTGCCATCAAGCTCTCCTTGTGACTCTCCATTTAGAAATATATTTGTATAAAATCTGAAAACAGGATATTGGATATTGAGACTGTAGCTCTAGCTCAGTGGGTAGAGAATGTGGCTGGGATGTGCGAGACACTGGGTAGCAGGATGCCAGGTCAACTTCTCAAGGAAAATAAAGGAGCTTCAGGTTTTTAATTGGTGTGTTTTTCTATCTGTATTCCTCTTCAGTAGTCAATCATTACACATGTCTTAGACAATTTATGGGTTATGTTTATCTCTTTATTAGGTATCCCTAAGGGACCCAGGTACAAATAAAACAAGCTATTCTCACCAAGAATCACTCCTGGTAAATTTAACTCAACATTCCTGGAAGCTTTGTTGCGTGGTTATTGTTTTCATATTTCTAACCTATTAGAAGTTATGATTAAGTGTTCCTGTCCGATATATATTTCACTTTTTTTATAACCATGCCACTTAAAGTACTTTTTCTGATATATTTCTCCCAGGGAAATTTAATTATATGGGCTCAAGGTTATGGCTTAAAAAAGGCTCATGAGTGACTAACTTCAACCAAACTATTACAGGACTCATAAATCTCTACTGTCTGTGCTAAATAAAACCTTGGGCTGTGAGAGAAAATTCATTGTAAGACTTTTATTGTTATTCATGCAATTTGTAACTGATTTTTGCAATTATTCCATGCTTGTCATTGTAAAGTAATAGGAATCTGTCATCATTGAAAATTAACTTACAGGGAGTTTCATTTAACAACAAACATTTATTGAGCACTTTTTTGTATAAAGCCCTGTGCTGAATATTGCAAGAGAAAACCAAGGGTGGAAAGCAAGATGGCTGATTTCCAAAGAGGAAGCCGTCCCTCTGCAGTAGTGGAAGCAAGCACTGCAGAGAAGACCAAATGCAGAGACCTTGAGCAAAGGAGATGCCTTGTTTCACTGCCAAGACTTTAGAGGCCTTTAAGAAGTGAAAACTTGACTTGGCCCTTAATAAGAATTAACAAGAGTGTAACACAAGGACATGAAAATAGAACAAAATAGACTTCAACAGTCTAGTACTCTCTTGTATGCCTGTATTATGAACTACTTTGCGAGGCTGAGACAAACCAGGGGAAGATACAACCCCATCTCCACAAAATATTACACACACACACACACACACACACACACACACAAGAGCTACATTGTTAGTATAAAAATACATATATGTGTATCATTAATAGGGTACATTTTTAATATAAAGTTATGCAGTATGTTAATAAAACACTAAGACTCCTATAGGAAAAGCAAAGCAAAGATATTTGTAGAAGAGGAAATGTGTATTCAAGCTCACTATCATTCAAAGAGATGTAAATAAAAACAATGACAATTTTAAAAGGTTTATTTTATTATTTAATTATGTGTATGTGTTTGTCTCAGTGCATGGGTAAGTGCATTCTTCCACGCACCTCCGAGAACACGCTTAGAGCAAAGCACCAGTTTCTATGTTGGGGCGATGGTCCCCGACAGTCAAGGACTTGAAAAGTGAAAAAAGCTGTAGCATCAATGTCAGATGTGAAACTGGTGGTCTACTTCTGCACATAGGAAGTGTGGTTTCTGGTTTTTGATATGGATCTAAAATGGACAGAGGTCTAATCGTGACCAAAAAGAGTTTCCTAATGGGGACAGAGCCTAAGAAAGAACCTGGCTGAATCAGTGAGAACAAAGTGGATTTTCTCTTGTGCATGTTACAGTTTATCCAGTGTTGACTTTGGTCCAAATACCAAGGAAGTATCTTCTCTTCCCCATCCCCACCAAATGTGTTCTCTTACAAGGAAGCTATGCGGGCTTTCTTCTGGATGGCCCAGCAAGTGCTCTTCCTTTTCCTAGCAAAAGTTAGCAGCAATACCAAGCAACAACATAGAAACTGGTGCTTTGCTCTAAGCGTGTTCTCGGAGGTGCGTGGAAGAATCAGACTCTTTCACACCATCATCGTTCAAAGGCAGCTCAGGACTTCTTCTCCTTTACAGCATGACCATGTGTTTATTTCCTCTCCTCCCAAGCTCTGAATGCCCTCTGAAAATGCTCCTCCACCCTCAGGAATTCTCTATTCACATTCCTTTTCCAGGGGACACCACACCTCTCATCCATACATTTGCATATCTCACCAGCTTTGGAGCCAGCAACTCCTTGGGCAATCTACAAGTCAAAAGAAGGCTGGAGCCAAGCCTTTTACCTTTTGTCTTTCTAAATTGCTAGTTTTCCAGCTACCAAGCTGTATTCAAGCCATGGCCATGCCAGGCTGGCTGATATCAGAGCCCACACTTGACATAAATTCTCTTCCTGCATGTTTGAGTGGGATATAAGAATCTTCCAAAAAGACTATTTTGATTTCATGCTGACCTTAAAGTTCTTACCCCAATCAAACTTGGATGTTCAGAGCTTCTTCTCCTTCCTCCCCAAACATCTCACTCATGCTGGGGAAGCCCCAAGCTCCCAGAGCATTTCCATACCAGGAGGCTCCTCTCCACAAACTCTGGACTGCCTGCCTTCCACTGTGTCACACTGGCCCTCAGGACTCACTGTACCCTGCGACTAAATCTTAAAACGAGGCTTCCTTCTCCTTCAGATCAGGAGGACTGGTCTTTGAGACTCTTGGATTCCGATGGGAATTGTTTCCATTTTTGTTCCTAGTAGCAAAGAGAATGTAAAACAAAGCATGAAGCGTCTGACTGAACAAACCTGAGTGCTTCCACTCTGCATCACTGGTTGAAGAATCTTAAGCCTCATATTTGTTCATCCCTCACAAGCACATTAGTTCCATAGGACCTTCATCCTCAGTCTTTCTCTCTCTCAAACTATCCAGGTCCCTGGAGTGTTCATGCTCTCTCATGCCTCTTCTCTAACAGTTGATAGACCTTTGAAAGAAGATTTCATATTTTACCCATGTACATCTACTATTCCTTCTTTTCTCATTAACTTTTATTTTGTGTGTATGCAGTGTGAATGTGTGTGTTCTTGTGTGCACACACAGGTACCCAGGGACCACAGTGCTCCCGCGGAGGTCAGAGGACATCTACTTTGTGTTTGTTTCCCCCTTCCAGATGCAGGCTAGCTGTCCAACTGGATCCCCAGAATTTATTCATCTCCACCTTCCGTTTCCTTGTAGGAATGCCAGGATGACAGACATTAGCTACTGTGTTCAGGTTTTACATGAGTTCTGAGGATTTGAATTCAGGGTCTCATGCTGACTTGGAAAGTGCCTAAATGCACGGAGTCTCCTCCCCAGACCCTCATTATGCCTTTTAAATTTATACCAAATCTGGATTCTCCTCTTCTTCCATTCTACTTCTCGTTTCTTTTTCTTTTCTTTTATCATGTATGTATATGACATATGTATATGCATATATTCTTGTGTGTGTCTGTGTGTGAGTGTGCATGTGTGTGTTTGTGCATGTATGTGTAGACAAACATATGAAGCCAGAGGTCAATGTCAGGTGTATTCCTCTATCTCTGCCTAATTTCTTGAGAGTTTCTCAGTGACCCAGAAGTTCACAGGGTCAGCTAGACTGGTTGACCAGAAAGCCCTAGAAATGGGTCTACCTGTCTCCTACTTTCCCAGCATTTCCAGTAGAGATGTGTATCTCTCAGCTTGGATCTGTATGTGGATGCTAGGTATCTAAACCTGAGTCCTCATTCTCGCATGTCAAGCACTTCACCAGTGGAGCCATCTCCAAACCCCTCCTTTTCTTTTTTAAGTTATTATTTTTTAGGTAATAGGAAATAAGCTTATGGTGTACCATGTAATATCTTCATGTACACACTGTTTCTGGTTTATCTTACAGTATTAGTAACACAAGATTTAGTAGTCAGAATCTCCTTGTGTATAGTTAGAGAAACCCCTGACTATTATGGGATCAAGTTCCAGCACTTAAGGTAAGAGTGAGCACAGAGGTACCCATCTTCTCTACTCCAAAAGAATGGTATCTTCCTGGAGACACTGAGCATGGGAGTAAACCTGAGAAATGGTTCAGTTAAGTGCCAGTTGCTCAATTACTGGAGGGCATTCTACACACAGCTATGAGACAGAAACAAATCTCAGCATTTAAGAGCTTGCAATACACTCCTCCCAGCAAAGGACATGGCACGAATTTCATGCTTAAGACTATGGCTTTTCATCTTACTTATAACACTACTTAAGACCATTTTAGTGCTGAGAAACAGAAAACAGCTCAAGGGCAGAGCCAAAGCCAAGAAGTAACAACCACTCAGGAGCCTCTCCTGCCTTCGTCTGTCTGCTGGCTTTTTGCCTCTGGAAGCTGTGATTTTCACTCTTCCATTCCTGGAGCAGCTTTCAGAGGAGGGAGCTTTTCCTATATGCGTTGTCGTTTTACTCATAGGAAGTGACTGTTCTTAAAGATTCTAGCTTAAACCCCGCTTGATTGAGAAGCATCTGTGTTATTCAACCAAGAAGAACCTAAATTTAGAATCTCCAATAATTCGTTAAATTTTTGCAATTCTATGTTGAAAATAAACACTGAATAAAGAAAACAAGCAGGCCCCTGAATGTAGCAGCGAGAGGTCTAGATTCACTGTGTTACCAGCCTTGAATTCATAGTGAACAACACAGGATTGCTCTGGTCAGATTTCACAGTGGGTTAGAGATCACTACTCATTTCATCATTGTAAAAGGAAGCAAAAATGATTCTTACTAGCTAGGGGTGTAGCTCTAATGGGAACCTCCATACAACTTCAAGGAATCCACATGCTGTATTGGAAGGAGGCTAATTCTTCCTTAGGAAGAAGCAAGCCTCGTTCCTCCAGTTGCTGCCAAGGAAAGAGGAGGGAGACACCCAGAGTCTGTGACAGCATCCGTTTGGGCACTTGGAAGAGTCTTAGAGAAGATATTTCTTTTCTCCTCACATTCAACTGCTATGTCCCCAGGCTTTTCTTTGTTTCTTTACACAATCACCACAGAATCTGAAATTTGCTTAAGAGTCTGGAATTTACCCCTGAATGCCCTAACAAGCTCTCCTCAGCCTGCCCAAGCAAAGGTGTTGATGCAGCAATGATAATGAAGCTGCACATACTCTCACCACCATTGGTCAAGGAAAATGCAAGGTAAGACAATTCATGTTGAACGAAGAAGACAGAGAGAGAATGGAGGCTGAGCAGGCTTGTGATAAGATCTAAGACATGGTTCAGAACCTGATACACAAATGCAGCCTAAAAGGGCCCCAACTCAAACTCCTGAAATTCTAGTTTCAATGTCATGTTTCCACCAAAGGACAGTATCTAAGAAGTTCCACTGTGTCTATGTAAGATTACAAAGTAGGGACAGTTTGCTATTTTTCAATAATACATAACTTAGAATTCAAATGCCTCTTCAAGCTTTCTAAAATCATATAGATGACACACTTATACTGAATCCTACTTCTTACTCATGTGGCTAAGGTTACTGTAATCAGTACTGAAGGATCTCTTTGTGAAGATACAGCACAAGTGGGGGTAATTGTGGCAGGTGACAGAATATGTCATGCAGAGAGAGTTTTATTGAGAAGAGGGTATTGGGAGGGTAGAAGGGGGAAAGGAGGGCAAGAGGCAGAGAGAGAGAGAGAGAGAGAGAGAGAGAGAGAGAGAGAGAGAGAGAGAGAGAGAGAGAGAGAGAGAGAGAGAGAGAGAGAGAGAGGAGGTAGAAGCTGAGATGAGCCTGCTTGGCAGGAAGAGATTGGAAGTGGGTGGAGCTTGTCTCTTAAAGAGACCATTGCACCTTTTCAGTTGGAACTGCTTGCTATAAGCAGAGGGATGACTGTGCCAGGTTTCCAAGGGGTGCCAGGATACTTACATCCCTCCCTTCCTTTTCATTAAAAAGTGAGGAGTTACACATGACAGGTTTAAGGGGATGATGAGGGCGTTGAGTTCTTGAGACTACTTCCTGCTGATTTGTGGGTGTTGAAATCTTGGAGGACCTCAAGGAGTTGGGATGCTGCCATGTCCTGGAGTAGCTGGCTGTTTCACTGCTGTCCAGGCTTTGTGGAAATTGTCCAGGGTTTCTTGGACCTGGTGAGGTGTTGGCAGAGCAGAGGACAAAGTTAAGAAAAAAAAAATTTACTTATGTCCTGGTGATTGAAGGGGAGTATGTCAGGACCAGGGAAAGGTGGGAAGACTTGGACTGTTTAGTGCCTGGTAATTGAGGGAGGGGTATATCTGACCTATTCAAAGTGAATCCTCCGAGTCGACTTCCTGAAACTTACAAGAATTTTTTAGTTTGTGAAAATATAACTTTTAGACACATTAGCATTTCTACTGTTTATAATCTGTACTAAAATTTGTTTTGTAGAAACAGCAGTGTACTCATGTCAGAAATGACGGTGATAAACGTTTTTTGGACAATGAAAAGTATTATTTAGGTCTATAGTTAGAAAACCACCAAAGAGAATTTAAAATCTTGATCTTGCAGTTATGTCGTGGTAGTACCCTGCCAGAGCTAGATTAATGGCTTATCAGAATCATATTCATTAATGTTAAGACTGTGAACCCTGGGAGTCCAAATATAACAGCATAATGAGATAAAGAAATCTGGAACAGGTTTTATTCTTTTAAACATCTCAAATCACTTGTCTTTGTCATCACTTAAGCTTTTTATCCTCAAATAACTTTATAACTTGCATGTACACACTTTAATAACTTACGTTTATATACCTTAAAACACCATCTTAGATCTAAAGCATGCTAAGATCCTCACATCTCAAGTTCTTATGTCTTTACACACAAAAAAAGCTTAAAGCACATTTTTTCCCCACCATTATGGCATTATCTTAACACTCAGGAGAAATCTGTTTTGTGAGTTTATCCCTTTTTTTGAGCCTAGCAGTGAGGTAGGAAAGGGGGGCCTGTGACCTGACGTTTACACAGAGAACTCAAAACAGCAGTTGGCAAAGCTACCAGTCATCAAACTGCATCAGCGATCTTGAGAAGGATAAATTTTACCTGAGTTATTGATTTAAAAATGACAAAGATTTGATTGGCTACTGAGACAGCCACTCCCCAGAGTCCAGCATGGTTGCTGAGGGCAGGAGCTTTAGGGCAACATTTGCCTTCTACTGTTAGCACCAGGCTTCAGAAGATCCTGTGCATCAGGAATTTATAGGAAGACCAACCTACTTGCCCTAGGGAACGAGGCAGCTGATTCCTCAGCATCCTGTTGACCATGGTCTGAAGAGATCTTCAGCAGCTGAGATGAAAGGCAGTTTTTCTCGGTGGCTAGCGCTTTCACTGGATGAAGCAAGTTACTGATAGAAGTTCCTCTGTGCCCATTTATCTTCTTTGGAGGAAATGGGGTTGCTTCCAGGCGCTAACTTATCTCTCTGTTGTAAAAAAAAAAAAAAAGTCTTTTAAAAATTAAACATTTAAATGCCATATTTTCCAGATCCCTGAGCATTTGAGGGCTGTCTATTGAGTATGTATGAGTGCTGGCTATAGTATAGGATCTGCTTGAGGAGCTGGGTCCAAGCTGAGAGGTTGTGGAGGAATGTTTGGAATGTTTTACAGACAGGTCGAAGAAACAGACATTTTGCACAGGAGAGAAAAACAGAATGTTTCCAGGCAGAGGAGGATTCCCGCCCCAGATAGGCTTAGCCAAGGTAGGAGGCAGCAGGAGGCTGCTGGCAGGATGGAGTTTAGCATAGCTGGATCACATGCCAGGAAGGAAAGTCAGACAGACAAGCAAAGAGAAAAGGGACAAAGAGCAGAGGCCGCATTTCCAACTAACCAATCCCTAGCAGTTGTTAGGGTTTGATATACAGTTTGATATCTGGGGGGCAGGGAAGGTACAGTTTTCATGAGTGAGGTAGAGAAGATCCTAGACCTGTAGCCTCTGGCATCCCAGAGACTAAGGGAAGACCACACATTATTGGCAAGGGCTGTCCTTTGCGGTCCATTGAGTACAAAGGCAGGGGCCAGAGGACTCTGAGCCCCCAAGACTGTGGGTGCCCAGTATTGGGCCTTTTGCAGTGAAACCTGAAGGTGAGGACCCACAGCCAAGAGGAATCCTCAATCATGGAAGCATTGTCAGATGTGGCGAGGGAAGTGTACCCATCACTACTGCCGATTTTGCTAGTGTTGGGTGTAAAATTCCAGCAATCCTGAGTTGGAAAAGAAACCAGATAGAAAGGTTCCAGGGTTCCAGGATTCCCAGCACTCCTAGCTACAAGGGAGAGCCTGCCCTTTTTTTGTTTTTCACCATTGTTAAGATGCAGTGCAAAGGGGACCCTGGCAGGTCCCATTGTGGGTGGGGACTGTGGCAGGTGGCAGAATACACCATGCAGAGAAAGCTTTGAGTATGAAGTTTTACTGCGAAGAGGGTATTGGGAAGGTAGGGGGAAGAAGGGCAGAGACAGAGAGGCGGGAGGGAGGTAGAGAAGAGGGAGAGGAGAGGAGGGGAGGGGAGGGGAGGGGAGGGGAGGGGAGGGGAGGGGAGGAGAAGGAGAGGCTGAGACGAGCTTGCCTCCTGTAGGAAGAGAGAGATCGGAAATGGGTGGAGCTTGTCTCTTAAAGGGACCTTTGCACCTGTATACAGTTGGAACTGCTTATCACAAGCAGAGGGGTGACTGTGCCAGGTTTCCAAGGGGTGCTAGGATACTAACACTCTCAGTATAAAAATAGCTCTCTCATTATCTTGTTGCAGGTGAGGGGCTACTTGTTCAGTAGTAATCTTGTAGGTCCTGGAATCGGATCATAGGACTCATCCTCCTAAGCCCCCTACTTTGGCCACAAAATGTATGGGAATCTCCATTGCAATATTTTATTCATCTCAAAAGTGGGAATAAAGACAGTGCCTAACTCACCCGAGGTTCAGATAAGCTAAAGGTTCTTTAAACAGCTACCTGTCGTTGTGAAAGGCTTGATGATGAAAGCCACGGGGCTTTGACATGCACGGGGAAATGTT
>JAQHUG010000015.1:13940430-13954691 GCA_028555095.1 Dicrostonyx torquatus | reverse complement strand
CTACTTGACACACCACATGCATTACAGACAAAAACTGTTTTGTATTTATTTTTTACTCATTATAGTCTGATACACACACACATATGTACAGGGCAGAGAGAGAGAGAGAGAGAGAGAGAGAGAGAGAGAGAGAGAGAGAGAGACTCCATTTGGACTTTAAACTTCAAATTTTGACCTAGCTAAATCTCTTTACAAAGTTAGCCTGCCAAGAGTATTTTGCTATAGTAATGAAAAACAGACCATATCTGTCCCACTATTTTTATGGATACTACAACCATTAATTAGCTGCAGTTCTTCTTCCTATAGTACCCGGGGAGTCACAATAAATTTCTACCTGGTCTCCTCAACTGTCCCATATGCGGTTGTTCTGATCAAGCATCATTAGTATTTAAGGTTCTTGGGTAGCTCCAAGGATCCTGTCATATCAAGTGTAAATCTCTTGGTATGAGCTATGGAACTCTACCCCAGTCAACTTTCCCAATAATACTCCAGAAAAAGTAGTATCTATATGGTACTGTGACTCCGCATGAGAGAATCTTCCATTTAGAACTCTTCCTGCTGCGGGACTGTGTTTGGAGATGGATGTCTTTCTACATGCCCAGACTGGTCTTGAACTTGTGGTCTCAGGTGCCGTCTACGTCAGGTCTCAGGTTGCTTCCAAGTTGCTAGGACACTTGGTACCTGACTACATTTCATTTCTTTTCCTCCTCCTGTCCTTTCCCCGACTCCTCCTCCCCTTTCTTCTTTTTAATGCAGTAGTTAATTTTTTAAAATATGTTCCATCTGTTCCATGTATCACAGCGGATGGAATCTGCCTGTGAAATCTGCCATGCCGTGAATATATTTCTTCACTCAAAAATCATCTTCTGATCACTTTCTCCCTGCTCCATGTCAGAGAAAACAGAAATACTACAGTGCCACAGATGGAAATGTGAAGACCTATATATGCACATATACATAGAGTGGTGTGGTTTGTTTTCAAACCTTCATTTAGTCTTTCTCCTCTACATGGACAAGTACCACTAGCATCCACAATAGTGCTCTATATGCAAAGACAGTTTCCTAGAGAGAATACAGAAGTGGGATACTACAAAGGGCCTCCAAACAACCTTTGCATTCTAAAAATAAGATTTTAAAGTTAATTTGTTTTTATTTGTGTATACATGTATGTCTGCTACATGTGCGCAAGTGCCCACAGAGACCATGAGAGGACATGAGACACCTTGGAACAAAACTCTCACTTGCAAATAGGTTTGTATCCTTAAAAAATAATTTGCTTCTTCTTAGTTTAGACTCATCAACTTAAGGCCTTCCCTCAGCATCTCATGTTGCCAAGATGGGGCAACTAGTGAAGCCAAGATGGGGTGGACTGTGGCTCATGCCAACAATCCTAGCCCTTGGGAGACAGAGGCAGGAGATTTGCCCCAGGTTTGAGATCATCCTGGGTTGCATGGCAAGTTCCAGACCAGTCTGGACTATGCTCAAAATAAAGTCATTTTAATTAATTGATTTAAATAAAGCATATTAGCAAGTCTTCTATCACAAAGACTGGGCATTTTCAAACATTCGCCATCAATTCATAGGGCCAATAATAACAATATTTTTTTTTCTCCTCGCCACCTGCCTTTTCATCTCCCTTAAAAAGCAGCTGCCTGAGGTCTCCAGAATGACAGTAAACTGGATGCTGCTCCATCCACTCCTCTCACTGAGCATGAGTCCACCAACTCCCATCTCTTCCCTTCCCCACATCACCCCATGTCCACAGGAAGTAGCCAGACTTGAGCTGACACCCCTTTATCCAAAGAGAGACTAAATTATTGGTCATAAGCATCACCTCAGCTCCCTGTCACCCCTTGTATGAAGAGTCTGGAATGTAATACCCAGCATCCATCTTCGGAAGGCCCCTCCCCCTGGGAGTTGCCTTGGTCCAGACTCCACCTCCAGGAAAGCATGCCAAGCACTGACCCCTCCCCAGAGAGGGTTGTGACCATTCCCACAGGCTATTTAGGCTGGTGCCCAAAAAAGGAACATGTGGTCTTGGGTTTTGCGTGGTCTCCTCCCCCCCCCCTTTTCCTTGTCATGCTCCTGGCCACCTGGGAGCACTGCAGTAAACGTGGGCATCTTTTATTCAGTCTAATTTGGTCTTATTAGAATTATTTGCATGGGTGGAGAGGCTTCTCTTAAGAAATATACCTAACACTGAGTGCTGAGGAGGCTTGGTTCTCTGTGACTTAAGAGTGTTAATTAACATATGCAGCCCCTCTTCTTTGCTGTGGAGCCCACTGCTCCTGTTCTCATTGATCCCACTGAGGCTTTTCAGTCTTGACCCAAATTCCACTGCATGTCAAATGTATCATTTTAAACATAAAGATATTTTTTTCAGCACGAGGGTGGCAGGGCCTTACACATGCATGTGGAAAGGTCAAAAGTTGGAAAACAAATAGTTTTGGTTCAAATATCAAATATTAAATATCCATTTGATTATTTAAGAAAAAAATGAATCTTACCTTTAAAGAAGATAGAAGGGAATGGCGGGGGTCACCATCAGGCTGCCTGTAGGAAGCTCCCAGGCAGTAAACTAGATATAAAAGGGCTCAGCAAGATGCCTGGAAAAAGTAGCTTATGCTGGTCTTTCAGACAGGCTGTTCTGAATTCATGTACCCTAGAAGGCTGGAGCCTCTACCCAAGCATTCAGTTTTACCAGTGTATCACACTCTAAGCTTTAAAAGGAGGCACAGCTTACGATTACAGCGAGGACGCTCACTGTGATTATTATTATCATCATTATTATTATTACTATGTTTGTTTGTTTTTCTATTTTCTATTGCTACAAAGAGTAGCTGGGTCTAGGAAGTCTATAAAATAAAGGGATTCATTTGACTTACAGTTCTGAGGCTGGAAAGCCAGTGTCACATGTATTTGATCCATTCTCCAGTGAGAACTGTGTCACGACAGGACAGGAACACACAGGTACATGGCGGTCTCCTTTCTCCAGCCCACTTTGTCAAGAACTGAGTCGGGAGAGCAGCAGTAGTCCTTCCCAAAGACAGTGACTCACCTTATCCAGTTACTTTACTCTGAGCCCTACCTCTTACAGGTCCTACCCCAGTAACACTAACGCAAGCTTAAAGGTCATGTACTTTGGGGGACAAACTTAAATCATATCCCAAACCAGACTTTTGGGTAGATCATTATCTTTGTTCGGCTGTTTTCCTCCAGGCACACACTCCCATCCTCATGGTGCTGGAGGGTGCTGAGAGGCAGGGCAGGATGGATTCTGTGAGGGTTTCTCTTGCATTGGAGACTTGGGCCCTGTTGGGAAACCTCTTCAGGGAACATTTCAGATAAGGAAATACAGGGTCTAAACATCAGTAAGCAACGTGTACCTATATCAAGGTAACACCAAACATTTCTCCCCATTTTGAAAACCACAACCATCTTTTTACTTTTAACCACACTCCCATCCCCACATCTCTTTTTAAAACAAAGTCTCCTGTAGTTCAGGCTGGCTTGGAAATCGCGACGTAGTCAGGGATGACCTTGAGTCTGTGATCCTCTTGTTGAGCTGAGCGTGAGGTGGTGAAACTGTACCATCACACCGCTGTTTGTCTCACGGATTTGCATTTCTTCCATAGTTGTTACAAACCTTAATGGGAGGGCAATCCAATTGTAAACTACTCTTTCTCTAATTCCATTTTCTTTATCAAAACCAACAATGACTCATTATATATTGAAATGTTTATGCAGAACTGGTGAGAAATTACAGCTGTTTGGACAGCCAGAGGGCTTTCTCATTACAAGGAGAAATAAACACTTTAAATTCTGATGGTGACAAGCTGTATACGGCCTTGAAATAGGCATTGCATAAATCTAATTCCCTGAAAACCTGAAGCCCTTATTCAGGTTAAAGTGAACAGAAAATATAACAGCTCAGGGATGTGCAATTTTTAGAGTTAGTGTCCTCATTATAGAGTAAAAATAGAAATATCTAGGTAGTACTACTGTCTTGTTCTGAAGTAAAGCAGGGGAATAAGCCTACGTGGCTTCAGTTTCTATGAGAATCTCTCTGAGAATGTGAAAGTCATGAAGTCTCAAATATATAAAGCAATGATTTGTTAAATTATATAATATGTTAAAAATAAATGCATAGCTAGGATTTTGCAAAAAATAATATAACAAGAACAATCCTAGAGTGTTCTGGGGAAGAGGGTTTGATTATCAGTTGTGTGAACTATGTGAGCTCTTTCCTATGTTCTCGCTGAGAGAATGAGAAAAATTAAGACTGCTGCAAATATTTGTGTATAAAAAACCTTTGTAGTTTCTTTTCTAGCTTCCTTCACCTCAGAATAATCATCTTTCTCTGTTAATTCTAGAACAAAATGAACCTATAGCAAATACTATTACTGGAAAAAATTAAAATGCATAGTTTCAACTTCGAATTCTTGGCTGCTGTTCACATCATTGCTTTAAGAGAGAGACACCTGATGTTTGTGGAGAAGGGACATTTTCAGGACATAAAGGACAGTTTTGGTGACTCACCTTTATCTCTCCACCAAAGATATTTCTAAAACAGTCTGTCCAGTTTTTTTGTCCCTGTCTCTGATGTTTTAAATAAGCCAGGGTGAAATCTAGGCCAACTCTGTCCCTGACCCCATCTGCCAATATCTAAGTTTATATATCAGACAATGTAGGGCTTTTATCTATTTCATAAGTCATAATTATTTAGAGGGAAACTGTATGACCTGCAGTGCTGCCAAAAGGATGTCTGTTTAAAGAGTGTTGAACCACAATCATTAGTCAAGGGGAGCAGACAGAGAAAGTTCCCAAATGTTGTCTGGCTACTCAACTCTCAGGCAAAACTGCTTGACTGGGACACACACGTCCAAGATTCCTCAGCTCTCAGGCAAAACTGCTGGACTGGGATACACATGTCTGAGATTCCCCAGTCTCCACATAAGTCCAAACCAACTGACTGCATTAATTAATTCTTCTTGAAGTAAAAATACTGCTTGAATTGACCTTGAGCAACAGTAAGCTTCAATAGTCAAATAAACCTGTGCTTAAATTATAATTTTCTTAACAAGACTCACAAGTGACAGGAACAGAGAAATCATTCTGGTTATATTAAATACTAGTGGTGAAACATAGACCAGGAGAACGCACAGTGCTGGTTTTAGAACTTGAGTCTAAATACATGCTAAGAGAAGTAGACAAAGGAAGAAGTTAGCCAGAGGGAATCTTCTTCACAGGTATCATACCCTCCCCCTCTCCCTTCCTTCCTTCTCACTGTCCTGTAACTCACTATATAGATCAGATTGCCTTTAAACTCACAGAAATCCACCTGCCTCTGCCTCCTGAGTGCTGGGAATAATGACATGATAGCTAAGATCATTTCATGAGAGTGAGTTTTGGTAATGTGCAGAGCATTTATTGACTTCTCCTCAGAGTAAAGCCTTTTACCACCCATCCCTACTCAAGCTCTTCTTCCTGTCACCATAGCAACCAAAATGCCATAATAAACACAATAAGATAAATTAAAGAGATGAGAGTGCTTATGGTGCCTCTTTTTAGGTGTCTCATTATAAGGGGCTGACCTTTCTTCTCTGAGCATTGGATGCCTGAGATGTGAATATCTAATTACTCAGCATTCAGAAGTCTATATCAACAAATGATCACCAAGGATACCATACAGAAAGCCATGAAGACAAACCTCAAAGGTCAGCACTGACTCATTAAAAATGAAGCCAAAAGAAAATACAGAAACTCTAGATAGAAAGACATATTCCAGAAGGAGTAGTCCAGGATCTTCAGGCCTGTAACCACAGTCCTTGGCAGAGAACAGGGTTGTAGGATGAAAGGACACAAGGTAAAACTGTGACTTCCACACCCTCTCACTTCTAAACCTTGCCACGTATCCCTTTCTATATGTTATTCTTCTACAGCAAATTCCTTTTCTGCCCAGTCAAATGGCCATTTTTCTTGTAAGATTCACTGTTGGATATGATATCTGCTGAAGATTTCACTATGGGAAGCTCTTTTGATTGTCTTGTCTTTAGCTTCAAAGAAGTTTCTTGTTTGCTCGTAGCTTAGAATGCAGGTATAGTGGTGATGGGGCAGCCAGCACCACTGTGGTGAAGATGAGGCCTCTAGAGAGGAATCATGTCTGGGGTAGAATCTCCCCTATGACTTTCAATATGACCTTTAGTGGAGAAATTTCTTAACCACTCAATCTGTTCAGTGTTCTTGTCTGTAAACAGGTGGTAATAGAAATGAGCTACCAAATAGACTAATCTTGAGGATAAAAATCAGAAAAGTACTTGGCATTATGCCAGGAAAAACAAACAATATGTACACGCCATGATGACAGTATTATTATCCATTGTCGGCCTATAATAAATTCAATGGCTCATGAGTTTATAGTATTCTAGAAAAGAATACAAGGCTTTTCACTTGGGTTTCCCACAGATCACTAGCTTCATAAGGATTTACCTTCTTTGGAGTTCAAGTCTACGAGCTCAAAGTAGCCAATAGAGAAACTGAACCAATGACAAGTCAGAACTGTGTAATATTTTTTTAAAAAATGTTGTTTTGACCCTTGTAGAGTCACTATGGGAAGTAACATCTGTTTGAGACTGCTCCCTGGAAAATGTCTCCTAGCTGAGGCAAGCAGAGGAAATCATGTACTTGGGGCTATCATGGTCACTTCAAATACGTAACAGCGTATTAAATTCGTTGAAATCCTTTGAGTTTTATAAAGGGATTGCTTTTTTCTAGAACAAGTTAAATGTATTCTGGGTACATATCTCAATAGTTAAGTAAACTTTTTTTAGGTTTTATGGAGTTTGTTCTTAATTTTTAATTTTTATGTATTCTGTGTGCATATCCATTCATCCTATAGCACAAATGTAGTGGTGAGAAGACATTTGTATAAACTAATTCTTTGGTTTGGGAGATTGAATTTAAGTTCTTGGTCACAAAGACTTTTAACCACTAAGTCATTTTTTCTCCCATTAATACTTCATTTGATTTTGGGGGGGGCAATCTCACCATGTGATTCCAGCCTGGCCTGAGTCTCCCTGGTGCTGAAGTACAAGTGTGTGCTTAGTAAATGTTCTCTGAGAGGTTACTTTTTCAAAATGTTGATTTGTATTGATATGTGGGTGTGCCTAGTGCCAGTGGATACATCTACATAACACCCTGCACCTATGACTCAGGGAACACTGTGGAAAAGGGGACAGAAAGATTATAAAAACCAGGGGACCAGAGACAGTTCACAAATTAATTAATTAGGCAATTGGTTACACAAAGTCACTGGGTGAACCCAAATCAAATGACTGGTATCCTTGTCAAAATAGAGCATTAGGATATAAGTGGGCACAGCAGAAATCTCCTCGGAAGACACAGGGAGAAGCCAGCTATCTACTGTTCTGGGATATTTGTATACCATGTGAAGATGTATTGCTGTGGCTGCTGTAATGAAGAGATGAACAGCCAATAGACAGATAGGAGGGGTAGGCAGGACTTCTGCGCAGAGAGATAGGATGCAGGAGGTGAGTCAAGGCACACAAGGGACACCAGTTGACAAGCAGAGGAAACAGGAAATAGAAGATGGAAGAGAGGTAACGCCGCATGATAGAACATAGATTAATATAAATGGACTAACTTAAGTTATAAGAGCTAATTGAGACAAGCCTAAGCTTTAGGCCAAGCTTTCAAACCTAACAAGTCTGTGTCATTATTTGCCAGCCGGTGACTGTCAGAGAAACTGCTACTACATTTGGCTGCCAAGGTGAGCCATGACCACACAGACAGAAAAGTCATGCCAGCGAGTGGCTGCAGTCACCTCTCCATGAGCACTCACACAGTTGGCTGCCACTCTTGGGGACACAAGTGGGCTGAGCAACTTCCCAGACCTGGGGCTGTAAACAATGCTCCCTCCTGCACCTGCCAGCCTGAGTCTAGGCTCTCAGGGAACCCATTGGGCGGAGTCAGCTCCCAGAAGTGAGCAGTTTTTAAGGTTTGGCTCATGCAGTCTGAGAACTGTAGTGGCCCTTAGTAAAGCCAGGTCATGGAGGCGGGGACACTTCTAAATAGGTACATAGTGCTTAAAAAAAAAAAAAAGCAAAAAGAAACTAGGGTAGAGACAGTCATAGAAAAAAAAATAGTTCGGAAATAATAAAATCTTTAAAAAAGAGTAAAGTAAGCCAGGCGGTGGAGGCGCACACCTTTAATCCCAGCACTCAGGAGGCAGAGGCAGGTGGATCTCTGTGAGTTCCTACAAGAGCTAGTTCAAAGTAGGTCTTAGAATGCCTCTGTTTCAGTTTCTTCAACATTCTATATCCAGTAGCTGAGGTTGTCCAGCCTCATAGACTACCCAGATAAGATTTAAGACAAGCTCTGCATTTTCCCATCACACAAAGACTACGCAAAAACAATACAGCTAGTTCTCAAAGGACTTGACCATTATCCCAATTTCTCAGGGCACCCGAAAGATGCCATTGCCCCCAGGCAACAGGAAGCAGTCTAGAGAACATGATGTCCACATTCCGAAGAAGTGAGATAAGTGACTTTTGGTCATTCAGTGGGTTATAGATATTTGTCATCATTTGGGGGATTGGTTGAAAATTATTACTGGTAATGGTAAGGGAGGAAATTAAGTAAGGGGGTTAGATTCAAGGATCTCTTTCTGGAAAGAAAAAGAGGAGATACATGAATGATAAAAAGGGCAGACTGGTGAATCTACTTTTAACTTAAAAGCAACTATTAATCTCAAATATTTTACATTGGTATGGATTTTTGTATATTCATACAAATTTACAGTTATTTTTGCTATACTATATATATGTTTCTACTCTTGTTTAAGGCAGTGTTCCTATGTAGATCATTTAAAAATGTTACGTTTTAATCCTTAAAAGATACTTAAGAAGCTGGGCGGTGGTGGCGCACGCCTTTAATCCCAGCACTCGGGAGGCAGAGACAGGCGGATTTTTGTGAGTTCGAGACCAGCCTGGTCTACAAGAGCTAGTTCCAGGACAGGCTCCAAAGCCACAGAGAAACCCTGTCTCGAAAAACCAAAAAAATAAAATAAAATAAAAGATACTTAGGATAATAAAGATAGGCTAGTAGTTAGTCATCTATATTAATTAAACTTATAGTCATGTTAGGTATGTTTTTCAAGGTCATAAAAAGATATATTTTCAATAAATAGAAGGTCTTAAAACATTTCAAAAGACCTACAGAATATGACATTTTAAATATTTTAATAACATAAGGCTTTTTGTAACAGTTGAGACGTGTCTACTCCTGACAGCACCAATTTACTTCAAAAAAAGAGGCATTAAAGAACCTCCATATTGAGTTTGATTTTATTGTGGCAATGCTAACCATTTGGTCAAGAAACTGCTTTGCCTTGACTGCTGACAGTATGCTGTCTAAACTGGACAAGCAGGACACAAAAGAAAGCAACTGCTGAACTTTGCCATGACAAGGTACAACAGTCCTTCAAAATTTCTGCTTCACAGAAAAGTCTGTCAATTATTCTAGGTCAGTAGGCTGAAGATGGATGCTTCAGTGTTACAGAGGAACCTTAGTTCAGGCAGTCATCCGTTTCTGTCATTTCTGTAGTTTTGGAAGTTGCTTGCTCTGCCATTCCTGTCTACTCAGATAATATTATATTCTTTTCAGGTCTCCGATGGGGTTTTACAATCTTCCTTGTTACCAAATTTAGAAAAGAAACTTACATAAGAGATGTAAAGTTTATAAGGTTGAGAAACAAAAAAGCTTAAGCTGTTTATCTAAGGTGTTTTAAGATCTCTAACATGATAGTATTAGGATGGTAATACAAGTTATGATATAAAGAGGCTTCAGTATAAACTTTGAACTCACTAAGATAGAATACATACATAATACAGTACTTTCTCCGAATTTGCCATATACAAATGGATTGGACATTATGAGTGCAATTCTTACCTATAATTGTTCTTATTGCATATAGTTTTACTATATTAGAGTTAAAATCTTTCCTTTTTATTTAGACAAATGGGGAAATGTTTTGGGATATTTGTACACTGTGTGAAGATGTATTGCTGTGATTGTTGTAATAAAAACCTGAATACCCAGTAGCTACTCAGGAAGAATAGGTGAGACTTCTGGGTAGAGAGAGAGGAAGCAGGAGATGAATTGAGGCACATAGGAGACACCAGGACACATGGAAAGGAAACAGGTGGTACAAGATGGGAGAGGTAATGCCACATGATATAGCATAGATTAATAAATATGGGTTAATTTAAGTTACAAGAGCTAAAGAGGAGCAAGCTTAAACTATAGGCCAAGCTTTCATAATTGATAATAAGTCTCTGTGTTATTATTCATGGCTGGTGGCTGACGAGAAACTACTACTACAATCTCCAAGCCAAGAAAATCATTCTCAGAAGAAACCAATCTTACTTGAAATTGGACTCCATTCTTTACAACTATGAGAAAATGCAGTTCTGCTGTGTGAACCACCTGGTTCGTGGTATTCTGGTGAGAAGGTGGAGCAAGCTAAGCCAATGGGCTCTTCTATGGCAGCCACATAACCAAAGGATTCCAAAGCATGTAAATATAAACACTAGGTGTAAAAAGACAGTAGCAATCTAACGAAATGTAAATATTAGACTTACACCTTCTCCACAAACATTAAAAGATATTTTCTCAGTATATCTGGCTCAACAAAAATAACAACATGAACTAAGTCATATCAGCCACAGCTACGTTCCACAAAGATACTTGGGGATAAGTCAAATTCTTCAGTGAACTAATTAAATTTATATGCTTTTACCCCTTAAGTAGAAGCTCTATTCTCCTTGGGACAATAGTATTAGTCAAAGCAAATAAGTCTTGCTCAACAGGGCTCTCACCTCTATTTTGACTCTTTGTATTGACTATACACTATTAAGAGCATTTAATTAAATCCTTCTCTGTAATAGGATAATTTGTGTCCATCTCTCATCCCAGTGAGCAACACTCTTCTTATTTTTGTAACCAGTAACTAATCATTAATATCCTGGAGCTAAAGCTGAACTAAATTCTTCTTCAATAAATCTCGGAAGTGTTATTTTGAATTTCAGGTTACCCAAATACCTACCATACAAGGAAATAGTGTTCCTATTTGGGAAAATCATGAGAGATAATTTTGGAAAGATTAAATAGGCCCGAATTTTCTTATAATATAATGGATTTCTACTTCAACCTAAAAACGACAGGATGGATTTAATGTGCAGTGTATAGCACTTTCACCACCACAGTTCTTTGACACATCATTCTGGGTGTCACCTGCTGAATGAAACACAGGCAGACATGAAGAGAAGTTGGATACTAGGGTAAACTGGACAACAGGTGGAAGTGTGAGCATTATAGTCCTGTAGCTGGGAGCTTAGGGAACCACCTCCCAAAGCAGCCCCAAACTGCACAGTCTAAAAGGGGTGGATGCAGAGGGGTTGCATTAGTTTGGTTTGGATACAGAGTGCTTTTAATTTTTGTTGAGGTTTTGAGTACTTCCTTTATTTTTTGATGATTTTCTAAGGTTACACAGTCAGTTTTGGACTAACACAAAGTTTTAAATGAGGTGATATGATACCCACTGTATGAGCTACAATACTCAGAGCCAAAGGCCAATAGAATGTGTGTGTTCCATTAAAAGAGGATTTACTAGACTGGCTACATGATAGGGGATATGAATTTGCTATTTTATCTTATTAAATTTTTTATTATACCATAGGAATTATGTAAAATTGTTTATTTTTTAAGTATAGTAGGTACACTTAAAGATATATCAAGAACAAGACAGAACACTTCTACAGCTTCGCATGTCTATCCCTAATCAATAATCACTTAACTAAAAGGGGACAAATTGTAGATTTATATAGTGACCATCTAGCAGGTGCCACCTTAACTTAGCTATTAAAGTTAACATCAAACTGACATAAATTGCTTTCTATTTGACATTTGATTTTGAAATCCTGCTAACTACTGGGCTCTGGGAAACCCATGCTGCAGGTATATGCTGTGTATAGAAGCTGTTTCCTAATCTTAGATGAAGTCCAGCTGACAAACAATTGATTGACAAACTACAACAGAGTGTTCTCTTGGATGCCTAGGCCAGACAAGCCTTCACATGACACCATCCAAGCTTCAAATACACCTGAGATCTCAGAGGAGAAACTCAGGTGAGTTCCTTCTGTAGATCCATGAGAGAGAAAAGTAGCTGTTTTCACCTTCACGGACTTGGGATGGTTTCTTATTAGAATAACTGAACATGAGCAACTCATGACTAAGTTGTAAGGTACCAGAGACTTGAGCCTTGGTTATTGCCTGCACTCTACAGCTTCTACATAAGTGCCTACAACATAGACCAGTAAATACTTGTGATAAGTGAATGATTGGTAGCAATATTGACTTTAGAGAGTGATTTGAAAAGCTACCTCTCTTTAAAAAAAAACTGTGATGCAAAATTTAAAAGTCTATCTTCTTTTTACTTAACAATTACCTGAGGAAGCAGAGGAAGTTTAAAACTATTTAATTTTACATTTACATTCAGAAGTGGGCCATACACTTACTTATCATCTAGAAGTGGGTCTCTTGAAAAATAGAATGCTGTGTCCTAAATATTTAATGGTCTCACTAAGAATGTAGTTTTGACACTCTGTTACTCTTAAATTAGGTCTTTACATTTCTGTCCACCTTAACTTTTGCTAGTTCTTGAGATGTATCAGAGTCAGGAACAAAAAAAAAGTAGCAAAAGAAGAGGACAGACTGTCACTGTTTGGTTCTGATGATGCTATATTTCTGGATACTTGTAAAGTAGAACATGATATTCTCTCTCTCTCTCTCTCTCTCTCTCTCCCCCTTCCATCGCTCACTCTCTCCTTTTCCTCCACGATACATTTTAAATAGCTTTCCAGACTCCTGTCTGAATCAACCTCATCTGCCATGACCAGCTGTAGGAGCATAAGAATGATACAGACATGACTGAATAGTGATTGCGAGGGTTGAGGGCAGAGCTCATTGCTAGAGCACAGCCTAGCATGTGCAGATCTGCATTCCAGCCCAAATAATGAATTGAAAACAGAACAGCAAGAAGGGAATAATGGATGTGCTCTAAAGGGGAACGAATAGTCAGAGTTGAATGCACGGTGATTCTGCAAGCATCCCCTATGCAGACCTGAACCCCAAAATGGAGCCCACTCTACTATTTCTTATATGAGCAGCTATGAAATAGAAACTCTTTAAACATTTACAAGTCCATAATAAAGAAGTGCCACATCATAATGTCCTATATTGAAAACAAGTTAGATGTAAATTAAAGTTATATAAAACATACTGCTGTGCAATAAGCATCACTGACAAATGAAAGGCAATTATAGGCAACTCTAATGTAAAATTAGTGATCTTTATTTTCTAGTTCAGTTCAATTGCTGGATCATTTGTGTGATGTTTACCTTGTGAGGCAATGAGATATTTAAGGAAAAATTGGCTGCATTTCCCATACAATATGCTACAACGCATATTGCTACAGAACAAGAGCACTCAAACATCATTAGCTCTAAATGGAATTTTTGCTACCAAGCATGTATTACTAAATTTAATCAATATTCATCCTTCTGGAAAGAGCAAAAGGCATGAGGCTTACTTCAGAAATTATTGAGCTTGGGAAATGATCCAGTCAGTAAAGGGCTTTCTTGTGAGCCTGAGGACCTGAGTCTGAGCTCCAGAACCCACATAAAAAGAAGGGTGTAAGAGTGTGCAGTGAGGTGGGGACACAGCTCCCTGAGGCTTATGGCCAGTCTGCCATACTGGGCAAGCTCCAGGCTATAGAGAGGCCTGGTCTAAAAGAGTCAGGGAGAGGACACATGAGGAAACAACACGCAAGGTTGACTGCAGGCCTGCACTTTTTCACACGCACCCTACGTCCAGCCATGTAAGAAATACTGACTCCCTTTATCAACTCCAGCATTCCTGTGCAGATGACAACAGTCAAACCTGCACATAAATCTTTTCATTGCCTTGCTTGTTTTGGAGGAGTGAACAGTTGAACAGGAAGAGTCATTTTAGTTGGGGGAATTTGATTTTTTTTATATTTATAGTCTATTTTTTTCCATTTCTTTTTATTGTTAAAAGAAAAATTTACATTTACTCCCCTTGTCCCCGGCCCTCCCGCTTCCCACTACCCCACCACCCTCCCCTGCTTCCTTAAGGATGGGGCAGGATACCATGCCCTATGG
>JAQHUG010000015.1:13914758-13932016 GCA_028555095.1 Dicrostonyx torquatus | reverse complement strand
TCTCTATCTGAATTCTCGGTATTTGAGAACATAACCTCATCCTCATGATGGCCTTGTTTAAGTTAACCAATGAAATCCCTGTAACCATGCATCTCGCTTCTGTGGCCACACTTCTGCACTCCTGCCCCCATAAAAACCCCTAGAACCCCGAGCCAGGCGCGCAAGTTCTTTGAAAGACTTGGTCGCCCCGGGTACCCACATATCTGAATAAACCTCTTGCTGATTGCATCCGCGCTGGTGGTTTCGGCTGATCTCTGGGAACGGGGTCCCGCCTGAGATAGATTCCCTTCTGGGGGATCTTTCAGTAAGGTCACATGACCTCAGACAAAATGGTAGCAGTCATATGTTGTATGAAAAAGCCACAATTTTTGAGATGCAGGGATTTTAAGCTTAATAATAAGAAAGACCTAGAGGCATTATCTACCCTGTGGCTGAGCCACCCTGCCACAAGCCACAGAGGGGAGCAAAAGGCTGGAACCGAAAAAACTGCACCATGCCACTGCTGGAATTGAAAAAATAGCTGGGGGAATGACATGGACGGCTGCTACCCACAACAGAAATTGTGCAAACCTGCAAACACCACTAGGCCAATAATGGGACGTCTCCCTCTATAGGTGGGGTGTAAACCAGCGTGAACACCCAGGACCCGTGAGCTGGGTGTCCCCTGACCCCGGGTGGGGTCCTATGGCCTAGCTGGATCTGGTTGGGATGACTCAGAAGCCAGAGAGGCCAGAGGCCGCTCCGAGTGGCCTTTTAGCAGCGAGGGGGAGAAAAGGAAAAGAAAAGAAATGGAAAAAAAGAAAGTAGGATCTGAGGGACCCTGGGCCCTCAGTCACAGGTGGATTGGCCCTGGGCCATTCCAAACACAATTAAAGCTGAGGGAAGCAATCAAAACAGGTGAATGTCAGCAAAGGGAACAACCGTAGCCTTGAAGACCTTGGTTGGGGCAGTCCCCCCTACACCACCCTCCATCTCTAGGAACACCAGAGGGTTGCTGGAGCTCAACGGTCAATTCCTCAGGTTCAGAGAAACGGTTAAGCTGGCCAGAATGGGGGGACTCAACAATTGAAGTCATATGGAACACGCAGTTGTTCTGGAGAAAATCCCTGGTTCTGGATCCCGACCCCTGGGGAGAAAGGGGCCTGGGGCAGGAGAGCCTCCCGAGTCTTACGGCACCAAATGTTATGATTTTCTGCAGGTTCCTGGCAGTTTGCTGTGGGCAGAGTGGGTGCACGAGACCATGCTGGCATGTCTCCATGTTCCCAGTCATGTGGTGGCAGCGGGTGGGCGAGTGAGGGACAGATACCCAGGTAGAGTAAAGTTGAACATTTTTAGGTGGATTATGGAGGGGAAAGGGGAGAAGAGGAGAAAGAAAGACAGACAGACAGAGAGAGAGAAAGAAGAAGGGGGGAAGAGGAGAGTCAGCAGCTGCCTCTCTGAGAGAGGGAACAGAAAGAGGAGAAGGTCTGCGGCTGCAGGCAGGAAGAGAGTGAGCGTGGCTTGTCTCTTAAAGAGACAGAAATCATTACACATACATGGCTCACTTGTATTCATTCCATTTTGGTTAAATTCTTGCCACCAGATCAGTTGTGAGGGTTAATCTTGGTTGTCAACTTGATACACAAGAGGGAACCTCGGTTGCAGATCTGCCTTCACCAGACTGCCCTGTCTCTGAAGCACTGTCTTGACTGCTGGTTGATGAGAGAGAGAACCAAGTCCACCATGGGTGATCCTATGCCTAGGCAGGTAGCCTGGGCTGACCAAGAAAGGTTAGCAGACCATGAGCCTGAAAGGGACGAAGCAGGCGACATCCTCCATGGTCTCTGCTTCAGTTCCTGCATCTGGGGGGCCACTGGAGCTCCTGGCCTGGCTTCTCCTGGCAAAATACTACAATCTGGAAGGTATAATAAACTCTTTTCTCCCCAAGCTGATTTTGGTCAGAGTTTTATCACAGCAATAGAGAAGCAAAATAGGACATTAGTCATTTTGTAATGTTGCCTTTGTGGCTCTTTTCCTCATGGGAATCAGGAGCAAGAATTTTGTTGTTACTCAATATAGTTTTCAGAACATCCATGCATTGAGAAATGATAGACAGAGCTTTGGGATTCTGTTCTAAGAATTGAGTTCTTTTACTATACCTCTGATAAATTCATATTTGCCTTCATGACATAATTTATCCCAGAATAATTTGGTCATAGTATATGATAACCAGTAAGACACAGAAAAGCAGATATTCAGGATTACAAAGAGTACAATCTTATTTGGGGCCTTAACATACAGAATTGGTGAACATTAAGAAAAAGTTGTCCAAAACTGCTCCATGGAACTGTGGAGCCTCACCATTTAGGTCAGAAAAAGACAGAAATAAGTGATTCCACCAAAGCCAGAAGGCACTTGACCTACCTTAAGCTAAAAATTCAACAGTCAGATATATTCTTGGCACAAGGGTCAAAGCCATCCATCTCCATAACACTCAAGTGATCTTGCCGATCGTATGCTATGAAACTACACAGGAGAGCCAACCAGCTATCCAGTTGATCACAAGGTAATCATGGCCATTATAACTGGAGACGGCTGGGGACAGAACTAGCTAAATCCATGCACAGCATCCTCCTATCTGGCTCTCAGAATTACACATTCTCCTCTCCTACAGTGCCCTGTGCCTGTTTGGGATTTTGGCACTGCCAGTGGAGTATTGCAAGGCATGGCTGACTTGTAAGTCACTGAACAGACCTAGTATTGGTTGCTTTACTGTCACATGATGCTTTTGTTTCTCTTTCACCTCACAATTCAGCTGCTTGGTTACATATGGAAAATAAAGGGCCATAAGACACCATGAGTTAGAGCATCTATTTCAAAATCAGCTGACGTCACTTCAGTGTAGTATGGGTATCTACGTCACGCATTAAGTTTCTAGACTTTGAAGACCAGCGGCAGGTTAACTCACTCTTTTTCTAAGAAAGTCTTTGACTAGGCTATAATTGTTCCATATGACACAGTCCATTCATAACTGTAAGGTCTCAGGCCCCTCCACAACTGTCGGTACAAATGAGAAGTGTCCATGGCTTACAAGTTATCATCAGCCATACTCCCTGTTAAGGTTGCTTGTTAGCTGTTCTGATTTTCTCCTGCCTCAATCCAGACAGGACCAGTGACAGACTGCATTACAGAAGCAGACAAGACACTTGAGTTCCCTCTGCTGGGCCTACGTTGATAGCATTTTCAGGTCTGGCAGCTACCCTCTTGCACTTACTATATCATAGCCCTGGGGGAGTCACCTGAGGTGGTTAGGCAGTTTCAGGGTGAGCACAACTCTTAAATTAATCAGCTACTGGAAAACACACTTAGTTGTAAACCTGCATATAACTAACTCATTTACAGCAGGTGTCTGTAGGACAGAAGAGTGAGGCCAGGAAGGCCAGTCTGCGTCGTGACTGCTAAGTAGCCCCAGCTGTGGAAGACCACTGTGCACTGCTGGAAAGCGCTGTTGGAAAAGGATTCTTTCTAGTTTCAGTTCCCTTCCAGAAAATGATCTAAGCCGTAGAATTTTTCTCCTCGTTATTCAGGCCAGAACCCAACTCATGCCACCTAGTGACTTTTAACTGCAGTTGCACGCAGGTATGTCTCCAAATGCTTTCTGCTGGGGAATACTCCAGTCTCAAGAGGCTCCCTTCTTAACCTGCAGGTAGCGTCACAAAGGCAGGGAGGGCCATGAGAAAGGATAGCCCACTGATAACTTGGGAGCCTCTCAAAAGCCTGTGCATCTTTAGTGGGATGAGGGATGGGGAAGGTTTGCACTTTATATCTCTCCGTGTCTGGAATCAAAGAAGTCTGGTCCAGCAGGAGCATCTGAAAGAGCTTCACAGATGGTCCAGGGCCATGACTCTAGGGCTGGCAGTCTGTCTCCTGGTGCATAGGTGACCATATAATTATTCTACTGTGTCCCCAATAATCCTCCCCTGTTAACATAATGTCATTTATATTAATGGCAGTATGTAATGAGAACAGAGAGGTTCCAAGTCGCCATGCTATGAGAGTAGGATGGTGTCAATATCCCTGAGGCAATACGCAGGGTGGCCATTGTATTCCCTTCTAAGAGAAGACAAACTGGTCCTGTGTATGTTTGTGAGGGAAAGTGGAGAGGAGCATCAGTTAAGTTCAGACAGCATCTACAGAACCAAGAGAATTTCCCCCCACTACTTTAGTAATGCTATGCATTGCAGCATGAATAGGTGGTACCACATCTTCTTGTAGTCATTCATTTTCAAATTTCCATCCTGCTTTTCCCCACTCAGGTTGGGTTACTGTAGGCATGATGGGCAGGTGGCAAATCTTAGCACTCACTGTAATTCTCATCTCGGCTTTCCGATCACAGCTGGCACCTGGAAACTTGTAGTGCCAGGTATTCATTACCTGCTTAGAGGTGGGCAGGTTAACAGCATCCCACTTTTCTTCCTTGAGTGATGCTGCCTTTACTGCTGAACTTTGGGTCAAAATCCTTCCCAAAGAGGTCTGTAATATCTTCCCTAGTAGAGTAGTTGTCTTCAGTGTGTTTAGAGACTAGGGAGATTGGTAGCAAATATGTAAGCTGGGAGGGACACTGCTTCCTACATAAAACCATCCACTCCTGCGCAGGGCCCCGGAGAGCATCCGCTACTGTGCAGGGCCCGGAGAGCATTCTGGGTGGTAGCTCTTCAGTGTATATTTAGCACAGGTATCTATCAGATCTTATACTTGAAGGACCAGTAATGAATCCACCACGAGACCTCTGATTGCTCCCTATGGGCCTTACTCACAGGAGTGGAGCAGGGAACCCATTCCAGCAGCTGGCAAGGCTGGAGGGAGGAAATTCCTCACCTTCCCCTGAAGAAGCAGCAGGAACAAAAGTTCGGGCTTGAACTCCAAAAGGCTGCCGAGATTACACTTGGTTGCGAGCATATCGTTCCACCTTGGACCAGTCTCTGCTTCTCTCTTGTGGGAAGGCGCACCCAGTCCCAAGCAGACTTAGTCTCGGGTTAGCAATGGTCTTGAATACATTCTAAGACACCTTGTCCACCAACTGGGCTGAGGAGGAAAAGGAAGGAGCTGTACCATTCTTGAGGAGCATCTGATATTTTTTTTTCTTTCTGGGCACTAAACACACACACACACACACACACACACACACACACACATTCTGATTTATTAGGTTCTCAAACCACAGGAGTGTAAAGAGTGCCCATTTCAGAGAATACCTTGGGCTTTGTCACTTCTTTTCCCTGGGGAAGGGGACAATGTCCTGGTGGATTGATTTTATTTAGGCAAGCCTTTCTTACCCATGAAGATCCATTGTGTAAGAAAATGATTCCCCAGGACCTGGCAGGCATTATACGAGCAACTAGATAAGGGACATTGCTCACTTTTTCAGCTTTATTTTCAGACAGAGGAGTGCCGCCACTTCCCATGACCCAGTCCCACCACCCAGGCAGCTAAACTCACAAAGCAGTTGGTTAAAAGTTTTTGTGACGTTTAGAAAATCTGCAGTAGTCCTGGTTTCTGACATAGGAGGCTTTCTTCTCTCACCTGAATATTCTGTGCCTTTTCCTTGTACTGCATTAACAGAGAGGCAAAAAGAAAAAAAGGAAAAGAAAAAAGAAAAAAGGCAAGTGTCAGAGGTGTCCCCAGTCCCCTCCTCTCAAGACTCCTGATGTTTTACATTCCGTTCTGATTTCGAGTGCTCGAAGCTGACTGCTCAGACTTGTTTCCTCTTGCTGTTCTAACCCCCAGTGGAACCAAGAGAGCAAGGGTTTCTAGCGTGGCATTCTGATCTCCCACTGTTTCTGGCAGGGAAGACCTCTGAGATGAGACAGGAGAGAGGGCTGTTGTATTAGACACAAAGTTTTTTCCAAGCCGTAACTTTTGCTAACATCTTCATATTCTTGTCTACAGCTAAATGGGCATCAGCAGCTACCTGAACTGCCCACAGCACCAGCAATCTCCCTGCAATAGCAAGACGCCAGCCTTCCTAACCCCAGTGGGATAAGAGGTATTCAACAGACTGCTGCTCCAGACACAGCAGCAATTCTGGGACGTGTCCATTCATTCACGAGTGGAGCATCCAACACACAAGCCGCACTTCCTTCATGGATTCAGATGACCAACTTGGGATGTCTTCTTTACCAACTGGTTCACTGGTGGCTTTGGAACAACTTTCTTGGTGTATGAGAATCGGTGCCAGAGTGTATGTAACAAGAAATAAAAACCAGGGTCAGCGAGATAGCTCTCCAAGTAAAGGCACTGGCCCCCATACCTGATGACATAAGCTAGATCCCTGGAGCCTACATGGTGGAAGCAGTCAACCAACCTGTTGCCCTCTTACCTCCACGCAGGCTCTGGCATGCATCCCCAGAAACACACAATTTTATTTATGTTTTTTAAAGATTGCACTAGTTTGTTGGCGACTTACTGACAAAAGCAGTCCTGATGACATCCAGAGTTGGTGGATCCTCATGACATCAGTCAGAAAGACAGAAGCTTTTAAAAATAGTCACAGCAAAAGTGACTTCATCCACATACCTGGCTTACCTCAAGCTGGTATCGGATAGACCTATTCCTTCATGCCAGGTTCTAGTCACAGAGGTCAACCACTGAAGGGAAAATGAGTGTTATTTTGGGCAGTTATGGCAACTGTGAATGAAGATGGCTATGGTCAGGTCAAGCTGAATCCATGACTAGATCTACTAGATCTACTGTTAACACTAACCAGAGGGGGAAGACAGTGTCTATGGAATTCATCGCCAAAAGGTTCTGAATTAATTAGCTATTTAGCATGCACGGATTCAGATCAAATAAAAAAGGGGCTTTGAGTGAATATAGAAAGGAGGATGTTCACTTTTGAGGATTTAGAAACCAACACAACCATGCAGCTCTGAGTGATGACAAGACACTAATAGACACACTGGAGATAAGGACAGTACTTGGGAGGCTGATGCAGGTGGATTGAGGAGTTTGAGAGCAGTCTGGCCTATACAATAAGACATGACTTTAAAAAGGCCCAACCCCCCCCCCCAAAAAAAGACAGAGCTAAGATGATTACATCAAGTACCCAGGTGGCTTTGCAATCTAGTCTTTGTGGTTGGGTGAGGGATACTTGAGTTTATCTATGTGCCTGTTGACACTAAGTGGTTGGTATTCGCAATAGCTGAGCCTGTTTAGATACCTCTCTATGACAGAATTTTACCAAAGCACCCACTCTTCTTCCCCAAATTTGGATAACCTCTTTATGGTAGTTTTACCATACTCACTATAGGCTTCTTCATGAACAGCTTTTCTAGCTCATTTTCACTAACCCCAAACCTGGGCATTCTGTTCTCTTCTCCTTCTTATTCAGTTCCCTTCCTTCAAACTCAGTTCCCCATTCCTCACCTTTCACAATAAACGTTAGACACAAATACTGTCTGCCACCAGTACCAGCATACATTACAGTCACTGGCCATAGAGCATCCCTGATCTAGAACGCAAACACTCAGCAACATCAATTCTGCTAGCCACGTTTCTCACAATAGAGAGCTTAGACATGTTGGCCCAAAGCTCTACAAAGCACTCTCATACAAGAATGCATTTGAGCAGTGTTGACCTTTTATGCCCAAGCAACCTGCACATATTTCATCTAATTCTTACAACCTCTAAAAAGGCTATCCAGTGTAAGTCAGTGCAAAATATTTTAATTTTCAACATTCACTAATTGTTGAAATGACTGAAGTTTGCTGAGCCACAGCTTTCCCAGAAAAACATTCTTAACTTCACGCCTGTGGTAAATGTTAGCCAAATTAATACATGCAAAGCACCCAGATTAGCGCCTAGCACATAAACTGCTCTTCAAACATGTGCGATTGCTGCTTTTAGGGTCAAGGAAAATTCAGACATAGCTAGTAATGGAACTGAAATCTAAACTCCATTGTCCCAAATGTGAAATCCATGCAACTTCTGTGACATTGCCATTCGAGTGTTCGACAGGAAACAAAAAGCAGAATGGTGTAAAATGGAAGTATTTTTATTGTGTGATTCCATACAATAGAAACCACATTTACCCTGACAAACCACACAGGAAAAGTGAGTCTGAAGTAGTACTAGCGATTCAGAGTAATTAATTCTGAATTAAAGGAGGATGGTTGAGTTTTCAGATGTAAGTTTGCACTGATCAGAATTAGTGTGCTCTCTCAAACTTCTGTATGAACCACAAATAACCAGGGATAGTTCACTCACTGGTACTACATCTGAAGAAAGCTCACAAACTTCCCATTCATTTCCTGTCTTTGCAATCACACCTGCCTCATTCCAACACCATGCTGAGTTCCTCCCAACTTTCACATCATTTCCAGGGACTCTAGAACGATATCTATCTGTATTCCCTTGAAAGTACATGGACAATCCCAATTCCAACTCCATTCTGCCCTTTTGAAATGTGTTGCTCTTTTGGAAAATAAATAAAAATACTAGTAAGACATTGAAAACCTAAATTCTTGACTTCCTTGTAGCATACACAATTCAGTCATATGTTTTTTAAGACACCTACTTTAACTACAAGAATTCACATTTGCTTGGTCCTTTGTCATTTATCTTCACCACTGTCCTGGAATTTACACAAGGCAGCATTATACTTTTATAGAAATTCAATTATAGAGGCCAAACAATACAGCCACAGGTAAAACATGTCATAGTTAGTACCTTGTTTGAGATTCTATTACTGGAGTGTGTTATACTCCTGAGTTAAGATGAATGAATCAGTAACTTCCCAGGTCCCTCTGGGGAGTTTATATTTCTGCTTGCTACTTTTTCTCCCAGAATGAAAACAGGTATGTTTGACCATGAAATTTGGATCCTTTTAAAACTGCTCCTTACATAGTTCTCTTATTGTGGATTGGCAAAAGTTACTTCTTCTAATAGTCATAGGTACTGCCTGTCTCTCCAAAAGCTCTTAAAGTTACCTCTACTTGTCAAGAGACTGCTAGCATGTTACAGATGCCACCAATTGTTCTAAAAAGTTATTTTATATTTAAAACCAATTCAAAACATAAAACATTCTATGGATGTTTATTCTCAAGAGTAGTAATACGCATTTTCTGCTTTTGTACTAAGTGTATTTGGGAAACAGTCACCATGTCTCACTGCTGAGAATCTCTTTCCCCAAAAAAATGCCAGACTTACAGGGGTCAGGACAGCTCCTGCTTTCAGCATCTCCAACAAAGAATAAACCATCCTAAACTGGAAAGTGAAACTTAGTATTAAATGATTTGTACAATATGATTAATTTAAAAGCTGATGTGTCTAAAATGACACATTACCTCTCTTACTCGTAATATATTTATACGTGGGATTAGCATGCTGACACATATGCAGGAATTACACATACATAAAGTTTAAAAAACAAAAAGAACATTCTATGAACAATCCTGAAGAGGTCAAAGAGCACTGGAAGCAGGCACGGGGTTCACAGTAACTTGTGTAATTTAATACATGGAACCAGGACACAGTGCATGGAGGACACAGGCAGCTCTTTTATGATTTCCTTCATTTTGATGGTATTGCTTTCCTGTCTTCAGGAGGGAAGATTTTGACTTCAAAAGTAACAAAATATTTGAGAAGGGAATTTACATCTTTTAGTTCTAAATGGTACTCTTGGGCAATTTTCTCGGCAGTCCATATTTCTGGAGAAAGTTTATGATTATTGAGAAGTGTTAATGCTTCTACAACGGAAATTTTGCCTTTGGGAATGTCCATGACATTCTTATCGAACTGCTGTCCTATCGGCAGTCTGAATTCCTTCGGCTCTTGCCGCTGTACTTTAGCATCTTTTACCTAGTACCAAAAAAAACACAAAAGAAAACCAAAAAAACTTCAGGATCATAGATTTACATTTTACATTGCCCGCGATTCTTAGGTCTGTACTGTTTCTTTTTAGATAAACATGCACACACTTCCTCAAACTGCATTTTTCTCACTGTAGTTGTCTTTCCTAACTAAGAAAAGCTCTCTAGAGTTAAACTGAATGAATACATGCCATTTACACACCTCCACTGAGTATTACTAATCCAAAAACTGTGAGCTCCAAATGCTCTAAATTCAAACCTTCTGAACTGTGATGCCCAAGGAGAAAACTCCACATCTAACTTGCTATGATGATCAACAGTCAAAATCCAAGTACACTAAGAACAACCCCTCAACTTGCCTTCAGGATTTGTAAGTTGTATATGAAATATAAATGAATTGCATGATTAAAATTGGATACTACCACAAAGACACTCATAATGTACTACAAATATCCCAAAATCAGATCTGTAAGACTTTCGGTCCTAAGCAGGTCGGGCAAGGGAACCGCAGCTTGTGTATTAAAAGAATGGGAGTTGGTTAGATGGAAATGACACCCGTTTCACAAGAGCAGCATCCTAACAGTGCTGGGACAACTTACTGGAAAGCTTTTTCATCCTGCCGTCACTGATGCCAGGTGAAATAATCCCTTTCCTCGCCAACCTTTTTTAAGCTGCCCTAGGCATTCCCCTCTTCTTTTCGTCTTCAACTGCACCTGCCTACACGATTTCTTGGCCAACATATACAAATTCTATCTTTACTACCTTTTTAAAACCCCCAGACCCAAAGCCAACACCTCTTTAAATCAGTCCTGTTAAAGCTTAAATCCTAAATCTGCCCTAATGACTCCAGGGGCTTTACTCAGAGACACTCTTCAGAACTTACTTGAAAGAACTACAGCATCTAACCACACCAACACTGCTGACTATAAACAAATCTACCTGCACCTACCAAGGTCCCTGTCCTCAACTTCCATGCTGAGTCTTTCCCAGTTTTCCATCTGTACTTCCATTTTCTTTGTGGCTCTTGACCTTTCTGCGGCTCATTAAGTTCCAACTATATCTTCTTTGTCTTTACTTTGTTTTTGGTGGCAGGGTGTCATGAATGCCGTAGCCTTGAACTTCTGGATCTTCACCTACTCCCTACCTCCCATTATAGCTCTCATGTAATGATATCAAAATCTCTGGCCCCAAACCAAGACCTTTCTTTGGATATTTAAGCCCCAAATCCCAAATGGGCACCTCTACTTGGACCTGCATACACCTCAACTCCAGAGTGTCTAATACTGACCTACCAATCTGCCTGCTTCCAAATCTATGCTTAAAACTATCTAATCTATAAATAGACTCTGCTCACAACAGCTCCCAAGTCTCTCTTGATCCCATTCTCCCATCCTCTTCACCACTAAACCACCTAGACCATAGCAGTGCCACTGGAAGGAACTATTAAAAGACATCTAGCAGGTTTCTTCTAACTAGATAATTCTGTTCCTTCTTAGCTCACTCTCAAATCTAACACCACTTTTTTCCACATTAAACTCTTCAATGACTCTCCAAAGCCCTCCTGATAAAACTAAAGTTTTAAAAACTAATTCCTAGCAGAAATATTAACTAGTAATGTGGGTAGCTACAAAATAAAAATCATTCATTTTCCCATACACTAAAATGAGAGGCTCAAAATTCTATTAGACTAGAAACAACTTTCCTGTCTTCCTCAAAGACTCAACAATTAAAAGATGTCAATCTTTGAATTAATCTTTAATTAAAAGTTAATCTTTTTCTAATTAACCTATGAATCCTAATCTAATTATAATTCAATCTAAACAAAGCTTACTAAAGACACTAACACTCTGACTCCATGGTCATTTAGAAAAAAGTAATTGGAGAAGAGACAAGAAGACTTTTAGGTCCTATCAGTCTCAAGGATGTATTATGACGGTCTATTAACTGAGACAGTATGGGTCTAGTGGTAAGAATCAAAACCGAACAGCAGCAGTAAGTCTATAAGCAGAAGTAGGGAAAGGAATTAGTAAATTAATTACATATTTAGGTGACTGGCATCTATTTGAAGAGGCTAAACTGATCTCTTCTACAGACAAAACACTGAATATAATACCAAATAAATATATTTACATTAAATCACAATTATTCAAGCTTAATATAAATGAGAAACAGTATTTCTAAGTACTGCTCAGTATCAGCTTAAAAAATACCACACTACTGCTATCTTTAAGTGACAATTTGGTGATAACTAAATTTTAGAATGCAAATAACTTTGAGAGCTGTAGCTGACACTTGCTCATCTAACTCTGCACCTTGATCACAATGGTCACCTTCCTGATTCCAACTTGAGTTCAAATTCCAGGTCCAGGTTTAAATGTCACTTCCCTAAAAGCAGTCCCTACTCCTCCAGGGCCTGTAGTAACACTGTAGCCGTATAGCTATGCCCGCCGACCAAGGTCTGTTTGGATCACTAGGATGTGCCTACCATTCCAGCATATTATATGAACTTACATACAACAGTACATATCCTGTCCAGATACACCCTTAAACATACAAACATGCCCCCACCAGACGCTGCCGTTAACGTAGGAACATTTTAACTTATACACATGAAAAGAGCTCTAAGAAGTCATTTTTTGTCACTCTGGTTAACCACTAAAAGTACCCTACCCTACCAATGTAGGATAACAACTTCCAGGCTAAACCGCCCACACAGGTGCATGCAATCAATTCATTCCCGGGTCTTTCGGCACTCCCTATACATCTCAATCGCTGTGCTCCCCACTGACACACCCTCCCCGCCACACACACACACACACACACACTTGGCACTATAATTCCCTGGTTGCCCTTTTTTCCTTGATCACTTCCCCCAAATGAACTGTTGGCTTATTAAAGCATACATTACCGGCAAGGATGACACCGGATCTTTGGAATCGACATATACATCTTTTAGTAGTGACAACAGCTTGTTATCTTTTCTAGAAACTTCTTCTTTGATTTCTGGATGCTCTAAAGAAAGAGGGATAAAAAGGCCATAATCGTTTCTGTGAACCCGTAACGACGTAAGGCAAGTTTTAAAAAAGAAACACTCATCTGCGGGAAAACCCTAGGCGAGTCGTGCACCCTATGCAGACTCCGGGAGGGACAGTGCGCTGCCCCGAGCGCCGGGAACCCAGCCGCCGCCACCCGACCCCGCGCGGGGACGACCTCAATGTCACCGGAGGCCTGGGAGGGAGGGAGGGGCCGCACTCACGACTCAGCTGCTCCTGCAGGAGGTAGTGGGTGGAAGGGTGCTTGGGAGCCGTGGAGGGTTTCATCTTGCTGATCTCCCGCTCGGTTCGGTTCTCCAAGTTGAAGTTCCTAAAGGCGCGGCTCACGCGAGCCCCCATCTCTACATCCTGCTGCCCTGGGCTCACCGCACGCGTGGGGTGCCGCCGGCGTGGGTGACCTCTGTGCGCACGGCGCATGCGCACGCTTGGGGTCAGGCGCTGGGAATCCACTGAAGACGCGCTCGGCGCCCCCTGGCGGCAGGGAGGACGCACGCTGCGTGCAGCCGCCTGCCGCAGGGGTGTGTGTCAGCGTTGTCAGGGACGCTAGCACCCAAAGTCTTTCAGCCCACGTGACCGCACGGTTGCAAAATTCTGGCGTGGGCAAGCAAAAGTCAGTGCAGAGGGTCAAGGTTCTGCACTTTCCTGGCTCTGTTTTTGAAACGTGAAAATAAAGAATCTTTGTTCTCAGCGGCTTTTCCATTTTGACAGCTTTTATTTTCCTGTCTCTTGCCTGGTGCATTTCCACTACTTACTACTAATTTGATGTCTTCCTACAGGAGCCCCGAAACCTGTTCTTCGTAGATACCCCCACCCATTCTTTTCTTTCTTCCTTTTCGTTTTCGAATGGATTTCTCTGATACTTATTATACTTATGATTATTTAGAAATGATGAAATTTACCCATAAAAAAACCATTGTGATTGACCCATAAGTTTTTAAAGGCCACCAACAAGAAACTAAGTTTCCAAATTAATAGTATTTCTCCCAGACCGCAGTTGTAAAAACGATTAGAGTTCTTAGCCTATTTGATTAAGTGAAGTAGATTGGTTGTGCCCAGGCACTTTAAAGCAAAGGGGAGGGACTTAATTTTTTAAATGAATATTATTAGTTAGACTGAAACATCCTAGGGGGAAACACTAGCGGGGTAATGTTCTCACAGCTGCTCATCATGCAATATTTCTCTGGTGACTACTATAAGGAGCATATTGATAGAAGCCATACATAGAAGCCAAAACCTGTGCTCTCCGAGTTAATTGGTTAGTTATCCTGAAGGTGGCAGGCTGCTCCAAGATTTCCATCTCAGAGCTTTTAAGCAAGTTCCTAATTCAGTGAATGTTTTAAAACCAGTTTCTCTGGGTGCCAAGAAAAATGTTCATTAGCTTCATTAAAGCCTTTTGTGTGCTTTAAGATTTTATAGTACCAATTCCATTCACTGCCTGTTAAAGTATTTCAAAAGTGAAGATCTCATTTTCCTGTGAATCTACCAAACTTAGGGCAGCATGAAAGTAGTCTTACTTACACAGGAGTTTCCTGCAAGTCCAGGGCAGCAGACAGCACAAAGTTAGAGATCTGTGAGTTTCCCCACATCAGAACACTGGACTGAGCTCCCAAAGTCCAGTTGAAGAGTGGAAAGAATGAGAATATGAGCAAAGAGGTCAAGACCATGATGGGTTCACCCACTGAAACAGGTTACCTGAGCTAATAGGAGCTCACCACTCCAGCTGGACTGGGAAGGAACAAGCATAGGACCAAATTAGGCCCTCTGAATGTGGTTGACAGTTGCATGGCTGGGGCAGACTGAGGAGCCACTGGTAGTGGCACCAGGATTTATCCTTACTGCATGTGATGGCTTTCTAGGATCCTCTTCTCTTTGGATGGATACCTTGCTCATTCTACATATAGTAGGGAGGGCCTTGGACCTTCCACAAAGCAATGTGTCTTACCCTCTCTGAGGATTATATGGGAGTGTGGTGGGAGGGTGTGTATGGAGGGAGGGTGTGTGTGGAGGGAGGGTGTGTGTGGAGGGAATGAGAAGAGGGGAGGGAGTGGGAACTTGGATTGGTTTTTTTAAAACAATAAATTAAAAAAGAAACATTCCTAAGTGTTTGATTGGTTTAAGATGGCGTGATTTAGGTCAAGAGTTGAAACAGGTCCCCAAGGTGATTCAGAGGCATGCTTTTCTCTCAGCTGTTGGGATAGGGTAGATAGCTGATAGAACGAATGTTACTCATGAGCTCCAAGTATTGCCAACACACTAAAATACTAGTTTTTTGAGAAGAGACATTTCCTTTTCATTGTTTTATGCTGTGTCTGCACAGGTGCTAGTACACAGTAAGTACTTATTTATTCTAAGCTCAATTCCAATTGCTGACTAACATGCTCTTTCCCTGTGGTGGCATCATTGCCCCCAGGAAGACTGGAGCATAGGTAGGAATTGCATCAAGGGTTTAAAGTATCATCTGTCTTTGCCTGGCACTAGCAGCAGTAACAGTCCCCTGCAGTCCCACCATGCTACCATCTGGGTGCCCCACTTTCCTCTGCTTGAAACACTGTCTCCAAAAGCAAGATGAATGGATGGATGCTTAGAAGACCCAGAAAGTAAACAGACCTCACAAGTATGGAAAAGCTGAAGCTTACATGATTCAGGAAGCCCATCAGAAAAGGATGGGAGAGTCGTGTGTGGAGCTGCAGGTCATACACAGAGCTCCACACTGCTGTGCAGCTGTTTCAGGTCATACACAGAGTTCCAGCACTGTGGCTTTTGTGGGTTGTCATCCAGATTGGAGTGGGTTTTTCAGTGAAGTCATCTCTGCTCCTTTAATATATTTCTAGAAGTAACCCCTAACAAATTCATTGGCTTGCCAAGTTTGACTTTGGTGGAATTACTACTTTCTCTTTTCATTGGTTAGTAGACATTTATTCAAGTCTTCCCAAGAAGCAGCAGTCACACACCATTCATCTGCCTCAGCTGCTCTCTCTGCCTAGACTCTTACCACCACACACCCTTCCTTTGAATAACTTCTACGTCCTACAAAGCACTTTAGAAACTATACTCAGGAAACAGGTGACTTGAGCCCAAGAAATTCCCTAAAGGTTTTATATTGGGCAACTTGCGGCCACTAATGGGCCTCAGAAATTTACAGAGGGCTGGGCGGTGGTGGCGCACGCCTTTAATCTCAGCACTCGGGAGGCAGAGGCAGGTAGATCTCTGAGTTTGAGGCCAGCCTGGTCTACAAGCGCTAGTTCCAGGACAGGCTCCAAAAGCTACAGAGAAACCCTGTCTCGAAAAACCAAAAAAGAAAAAGACAGAAAGAAAGAAAGAAATTTATGGAGGAATGACATTCACGCAAGGTATTGATGTTGGGAGAGAACCACTCTAGAACCTGAACTACAGCCCAGGAGCCAAGGGATTTGTAAGAACCCAATTCACATTATTTCTAAGGTTCCTATATTTGGCCAGTTTCATAGTGGCATGTGTTACTTGTTTGTGAAACCTGGAACTGGGGTTGGCAACCCAAACTCCAAGCCAAAATACATTAGGCTTTTTGCACAACTGTTGCTCAAACTGAGAAATCACGTATCTTGTAGATTATACTGATATGAAACACAACTCTCATCTCCAAGGGAATAAGATATGGCTAAGTATGAGCCAAATATGAGTGACTGTAGCTTGGGAATATAGATTCAGGTTGTCCCAAATAATGTGACCCATTGTGAAATTTGGTAAATGAACTTTTCATAATCACTGAACAAAAGAATCATAAATCAATGCATTCACCAAATACTCTGTTGAACATATGGTATGCAGGTTACAGCAAAATAGGAAAATCTCTATTACAGGTCTCAAATGTTATCTGATGAAATCGTTTGGTAAGGTTAGTGGTCTGTTAATACAGTCTAAAGGTTTTGAGTGACAGTTAAAAGAAAATTAGATCAGACATATAAAGGGAGTATAAATGGATACTAGTAGGACTAAAGATAGCCTGAGATAACTTTGGACCTTATATTAGCTACTCTTAGAAGGAGTGTTTGTTTGGGTTTGCAGCCTAAGGCTATCTACAGGCTATCTTGGCAGGGAAAGCATGGTAGCAAGAGTTAGCCTTCTCGTCACATTGCCTCTGCAACCAGAAGCAGAAAGAAATAAATGCTGGCATTTGTAGCAGGCTTTCTTTTGAGCCACCAACCAGCTCCCAAACCATGACTTATTAGTTATGACTAATAATTAGAGACTTATTAGTTATGAACGCTCTACCTTAGCTTAGGCTCATTTCTTGTTAGCTTTTATAACTTGACCTGTTTCTCTTCATCTATGTTTTGCCTGGGATGTTTTACTTTTCTTTCTATATGCCTTACTTTCC
>JAQHUG010000015.1:13846980-13875969 GCA_028555095.1 Dicrostonyx torquatus | reverse complement strand
CCTTCCCTTCCCCTCTCTTCTCCTCTTCTTTCTCCCCCTTCCTTCCTTTCTTCTCTTCCCCCGCCTTTTTTTTCAGATGGTTTTACTAGTGCAAGATGACCTCAAACTTCCGGTTCCCTTGCCTCAATTTTGCAAGTGCTGGGATTATGGGTGTGTCTCCATGCCTGGCTTTAGCTATTTCCTTAACAAGAACAAACACAGTTTTTAATGGCTTTTGGGAGACATGATATCTAGAATCTCTTTAAGTAAACTGAAAAAAAATGCTTGTATTGAGTTTTGGTAGCTATGCAACACACATCGACTATACTGTAGAAATAAAAACCTTTAAAAATACTATCAGGTAAGCACATGGAGAGTCACTTGGGAAAATTGCCTTCAGAGCCATACATTTTACTAGGCAATTACGTACACTTTCTTACTTAACCTTCATCAGTAAATAGCATTTGTCAAGCCTCCTCACGTGACATGTTATACATGGTGTAAAAGACGATGGAGCGTGGGAGGCAGTAGTTACCCAGCCAGGTTGTAAGGAATACTTCTGTATTCACACAAGCGGTGAGCTGAGCCAGTGGGATGAAGATCCCTTTCCTGTGCGTGTGTGCTCTGCTCTTGCTTCTACTATTTAATTATACTTAATAATACTATCTATTTATTCCAAACAGACAATCCAGGCACTACAGCTACTTGAAAGTGGTCAGCGATGCTCCTATAGTGAGGAGCACTTCATGACCTTAAGGGAGTGTTTTAATTTCCTCTAAAGCATCTTAAGAGGCACAGCATACAAGTGCTTATTAAAATGCTTGGAAACTGTGTGCACATTGCCCATAAATTAATTACTATTTTAATAATTTTATTAATTATTTTATTTATTTGGGTTTGTCGAGACAGGGTTTCTCTGTGTATCCCTGGCTGTTTATTTTAAATGAAGATATAACTATATCACTTCCGGCTTTCTCTTTCCTCCCTCCAATCTTTCCCATGTCATTACAGTTCTCAAATTGATATCCTCTTTTTCTTTGGTTATTATTTTTTTCCTTTTTTATTTAAAATTTTAAAATTTTACATACTAGCCCCAGTTCCCCCTCCCTCCCCTTCTTCTGCCCCCCACTCAACACCCACACTTCCCTCCATCCACTCCTCAGAGGAGGTAAGGTAAGACCTCCCTTGTGGAACCAACAATGTCTATTGTACCAAGTTGAGGCTGGACCAAACCCCTTACCTTGTATCAAAGCTGAGCAAGCTATCTCACCATAGAAAATGAGCTCCAAAATGCCAGTTCATGCATCCAGGATATGTCCTGGTCGCACTCACCACCACCCTCAAACAGATCAAGCCACATAACTGTCCCCCACATTCAGAGTGTCATCCAGTCCCACGAAGGATCTCTAGCTGTCAGTCCAGAGTCCATGAACTCCAGTAGCTTGGGTCAGCTGTCTTTGTGGTTTTCCCAATCATAATCTTGACCTCCCTTGTTCATAGGATCCCTCCTCCTTCTCTTCAACCAAGCTCCAGGAGTTAAGCCCAGTGGATTGGCTGTGGATCACTGCATCTGCTTCCTTCAGTTACTGACTGGATATAGGTTCTATGATGACAGTTAGGGTAGTCACTCATCTGATTATGCAGGAAGGCTAGTTTAGGCATCATTTCCATTATTGCTAGGAGTCTTAGCTGGGGTCATCCTTGTGGATTCCTGAGAATTTCCCCTAGCACTTGGTTTCTCCCTGACCCCATAATGGCTCCTTCTAGCAAGTGATGTGGGAGTACCCTCTGTGTGCTGTGATTACCATAAATGAATAAAGAAACTGCTTTGGACCTATAGCAGGGCAGAACATAGGCAGGGAGGGAAAGCTAGGCTGAATGTTGGGAAAAAGAAGGGTGGAGTCAGAGAGAAGTCATGGAGCCATCAGAGATAGATGTTGGGAACTTTAGCTGGTAAGCCACTGCCACCTGGTGATACACAGGTTAGTGGAGATGGGTTAAATTAAGATGTAAGAGTTAGCCAATAAGAAGCTAGAGCTAATGGACCAAGCAGTAATTTAATTAGTACAGTTTCTGTGCGATTATTTTGGGTCTAAGCTAGCGGGTGGCTGGGAAGAATAAGCAGCTTCCTCCAACAATCAAGATATCTCTTTCATTGTTCCCCTCTCTGTCCCTTCCCCTACTTGGCCATCTTGAGCTCTCATGTTCCCATTCCCCATCTCCTCTCTTCTACTCCCCTTCCCAGTTGACCAAGAAATCTTAACTGTTTCCTTTTTGGGAGGCCTACCATAGTTATTATTTTCAGATATCTAATACATATGTGCAAATACATAAATAAAACTTGCTGGGGCTGCTTTTGGTTTTTTTGTAGGTATATGGTTTTAGGGATGGCTGCTTTGCATTAGGTAACTAATTAGGGGATTCATCACTTGAAGACTTTTAATTCTCCTCTCAGGAATCCTCAGTGGTCTGGCCTCTAGTTCTTTGTCTAGGTCCTAGACTATAGAAGTATGCCTCTTGGGCTGACAATACTCCCTGGAAGAACCATACGCTAAGAGAAACTCCTAGTACCAGACATGGGGAACCTCCTTTCAAGTGATTGATCAGGGTAGATCAGGTGACTTCCAGAATGATATAGGCTATTTCTGTTGTCGCTGATTGCCTCTTAAAGGTTGCTGAAGATACTGCATGAGGGTCTTGGGTGATTTGAGCTGGATCTAATCTGAAAGCAGTCTTTCTGTGGTCTCGTTTTGATGGTATCAGAAAGCACTATGCTAGCTTCTAAAGGAGGGAAACAATTAAATAGTCTTGCCCAGTTGTGACACCTATGAACCACAACAGTGACCATCATGGCAATATATGCCTGAAAATACAATAAGTGGCACTCACATGCTGCTGATAAGTAACAGCTGTCTACTTGGATTAAGGTACAATCAGCAGGAGGAACATCAGGCCTGTATCAGAAACCTGCTTGTTGGGAGCATAACACTAAGGTTCTTGAGCCCACAGATCTCCAGGGAAACCAGGAATGTTAAGCACACAGGACTGTCACTCCAAAGGGAAAGATGAAAAACCTGGTCTTCCTTCCAGAAAGCTGAGAATTGGAAATGATTGACAGCCTGGTGATCTGTATTATCTGTTGGGCCAGATCATACCAAACTCTTACAACCGAGACCGGAGGTGGCTAGTAATCTAAATGACCCTAATAGCCAGAAACTCCCCTCAGCTCCCACAACCAGGACAGAGGTGTCTAACAGCCCAAATGACCTCTATGCTATCTGTCTGTATGACCGAGACCAGGACAGACCGTTAATCCCTTAAGTACATGTGTCGTATCTCTAGAACCCATCTTCATGGAAGGAATGACATGTGGTAATTTGAATGTAATTGACCCCCATAACCTCATAGGGAGTGGGCACTATTAGGAGGTGTGGCTTTGTTGGAGTGGGTATGACCCTATTGGAAGAAGTATGTCACTGTGGGGGTGGACTGTGTGGTTTCCTATGCTTAGAATACCACCCAGCCAGTCAGCCAACTTCCTGTTTCCTGCAAGCCAACATGTAGCCAGCACGTTGTCTTCCTACATACCATGTCTGCCTGTACATGCTCTCATGCTCCCTGCCACACTCCCTGCCATGCTGATAATGGACTGGACCTCTGGGGTTGTAATCGAGCCACCCCAGTAAAATGTTTTCCTTATAAGAGTAGCCATGGTCATGGAGTCTCTTCACAGCAACGGAAACCCAATCTTAGACACGGGAGTTGAGTTTCAATGTAATTATGCTTCTTTGTACACTGGGGATTGTATTACACCAAGAAACTTATTTTCTTCAAATTGTACTGGGCTTAAGTACATTGGGAATTAACTGCCTGTTATTAGACTCCCCGAAGCCTAATCCAGGTTGAAGTCAGTCTGCACTGGGCTTTCATTCTTATCTCTTTGCATGGTTCCTTCCCCATATGACCCCTGCAGGGAGCCACTCACCTAGCTAAGTTCCTGGGGCTAGTGAGGTCATAGGTCTTAGAAGATAATCTAGTGCCACCACTTTGCCAGGCCAGCATAATTGCTTAACTATATTGAAAATTTTTATCCTTATACCTGCACATAAGTGTATCTCTCCCCCATAAACAAAGAATCATCTCTACAAGTTAACAGAGTCCATCACAGGAAAACACAACAGGGCACAATGCAAAAACCAGTGGATCAAGGGACCTCCATCCCAGTGGATACAAATGCAGCATGGCTCCTGCATCTGTAGCTTAGGTGTCCTGGCAGAAGCCGAGGAAACACTGTAAGAGCCAGAATACCAGGAAGTCTGCCTTTCCCAGAATTGGTTTCACAAACAAGATTGACGTTATCACTAAACACTCTAAGGCTGAAGGGAGAGTGCTTTATCTCTTCACACCATTGTCAATATGTCAATATGTCAGAGTTCGAAATGCTTTCTCATTTGATCCTCCAGCATAAAATGAAAATAGTCAGTTCCTTATGAGATATTCTAGAGACTGGCACTGCCCCGTTGCAGTCAGCTATTACTCTTTTCTCTGCATATCTCCTGCTGTCCAGGAGTGCTGTGTCAGCATTCTGAAGCCCTAATACCAAGTTCGCGTTGAGAAAAGCACCCCGACAGACAGGTCTCTGGATGCTAAACACCTCTTAAAGATTGTGTGGGTATACACGCGGAAAATGATTGCTGAACCATTGTGAATAATGAGAATGGTAAGAACACCCCTAAACTAACCAAGGCCTCTGCTTCGCTCCAATGTGTGGAAGAACATAAACCCTACCGTCTTGTGGAATTCTTGGATCTATTTTTAAGTCTTGTAGCAGTTTAAATCACTCACATCTACTAAATCTCTCTTTCCAATTTCGTGTCTACTACTCTTTGGGTTTGACTTCACTTTGGACAAGTTTCTCTGCGAGATTACAGGAGAGACACAATGACCAGCAAGTATGCCAAGCCCAGTAATTCAACAGTGGTGTCAACAGTTATAAGGTTGATTAATAGTAATCAAATACTGTCCATCTTCCTCAGGTTCAGGACATGTCTACCTGTGCCCACTCTGGTTTCTTAAAAGTTGCTGAACACTTGTTCTCAAAAGTATGTTACCATGACTTCTCAGAAGTCCCTTCAGGACTAGTGCATCTGAAAAAGTCAGGCAAGTCAGGGATAAGGAAGCGCCCTCTGCTCCGGGGGATGTGGCACCTGCAGCCACAGTCTCTTCCAGCCCTGGGAGAGCTGGGACCCGGACCTAGCAACTCTCAGCAGTTGGGCATGTAGCTGCAGAGGCCTGCTGGGGCTCCAGGCTGTGCGTGTGACCCGTGGCTGGCGGCTCAGGTGCGGGAGCGCGGAGAGGGGGACTTCCGGGGAGTGCGCGTGTCGCGGGCGGCCGCGGCGGCGCGGGAGCGCGCAGCGGCAGGAGGGCGGAGCGGCTGCGAGGGGAGGCTGGCGGCCGGCGGCGGGGAGGGTAGAGCGGGTCCGGCTGCACGCGCCACCTGCGGGGTTGGCTGGCTTTCTCTTTCTGCGGGGGGGACACAGTTTCCCCGCGGGAGTTCGGGAGCGCGCGGGCTGGCGCGCACACAGGCTGGCATCCACACACGCCAGAGCGCGCGATCATCACTGCTGCAGCCCCGGCCGGGCAGACAGAGCTGCTGCAGTTTCCCAGAGCCCAGAGTCGAGGGGAAAGCAGAGCGAGCCATTGTGCCTCGGAGAGAGACAGGTGTCAGCCGGCCCCCTTGGGTATCAAGCCCAGCAGACTGCTCCCCCTCATCGGGTAAGCCAGTCTCTCTCCTTGTGACGGGTTCGGGATTAGTGCCTGCAGACCCAAGGGAAAGGGTGGGAAGCTGCGGATGCGCCAGACCCGGCGAGACCTGGAGTTGCGATTTCAGGAGATGTATGTAGCCTCTGCTGGTGTCTCTAGCGGGAGCAGTTACTACTCAGGTTACTTATTCTACCATCCTAGAGTTGGAACCCCCTCCCCCAAGCCAGTATGCACTATGTTTCCTGGTTACCAAGGAGACTTGCTTAAACATTAGCCTTGGGACATATATTAGAAGAAATGGTTACTTAAATTCTATTTGTTTCGTTTGTTTTAAAAAAATAATAATATATACATTGAGGACATTGAGGCAGTTTGGCAGTGGTTCATTTGTATTCAGACAATGGTTTCATTCAACTTAAGATAAAAGTGACAATGTACTACACGATATGCGTTTTAAAAGGACCCATCAGATGAGTTTTTCAACGGATTGTGTCTTGCATTGTAATTCACTCCCATTTTGGCGATCTTAAAAGAAAGCAGACACCAATTTAAAACCCGTGTTTCCCCTCCATTTCCAGTTCGGTTTTGCGTCTTACTCGTGTTAAATTAACAGTAAGAGCAAATGATTTTATTGTGGCCCCACACCAGGAAGCTCTTCTGTCGTAAATTGACCAGAACAGGAACAGCACTTGGGATTTTTAAGGTAACAGTATAGATGGCATTCACGCCTTACAGCTTTCCCAACCTCTCTGTGTCCTCTGCAGCGTTATTTAAGTGCAGTTTTCCACCACCTCTGCCCATTTGGGAGGTGATGAAAAGCCATCCTCCAACTTAATTGATTCATTAGGAGTTGGAGCTCTATCTATATGTTGATGGAGATAGATGTAATTTCTTTTTTGCCCTGGCATACTGTCCCAGAAGCTCAGATTTCAGAGTTCATGTAAAAATTTTTGTTTTCTTCTGAAGTACTGAAGAATCCTTTGCAAAAATAAGGCACACGAAAGACCAGAGACCTGATCTCATCGGAGCCCCTAACACCTGGACTGACCAGGCTTCCTTTTCCCCCCTTTTCCGCCTCAGATGTTTAATGGGTGGACTTGAATATTCCAAGGCAGTAATTATACTTTGCACTAATTTTATTTTTCATTACAGATAGAATGGCTTAGTAAAGCTCCAGTGGCATTCAACAATTCATTTTACTTTAATATCTATTTTTCCCACCTATTGAATGTAAATGAGATAAGGGAGGCATACAACATTCTTTAATTGAGATAATGAACTCTGTCAAGTGACATAGTAACATGAGGAAGAGGAAGCCAAGTAGTGACAGATAATTGGCAAAGGGGTTTATGAAACTCACAGAGCACAGGAGATGAATAATGATGGTGAACGCTTGGCATAGTCTAGAAGGCACTTTCTGTCCACTTCTTTCCGGATCTCCACAGCCACTATAAAGTCAGGCCATTGCTCTCAGTGTGTAGCTGGGGGACCCAGGATTCAAACCTCGTAGAAGGTCAGAGCCAGCGTGTAGATAAGACCTTATTTGGATCCAAACTTTTTCCATTAATATTTTTTGGGGAGAGTCTGCCCATTATGATTAAGGAGAAGATAAGGCCAGGTGGGAATAATGTGCCAGGTTTTCAAGGAAAGCAGAAGTCTTTGGAACTTTTTTTAATGTGAAGGTATCTTTAATTAAAAAAGAAATCTGTGAGGACCACATTAAAAATGTATCTGGGCCATCTGTGTCCTGCTGGTTCACAGTCCTTAACTGCTGAGGACTTATCCAGTTCTGTGGTGTGAATTAGTACATTTGTGATGAAAGTGACCTGGTGACCAGGCATGTCAAGGTCTTTGGTAGATGATCTGCATCCATTCTTTTTTGTTCCTTTGAGAGAGGGTTTCTCTACATAGCCCTGGGCATCCTGGAACTCATTATGTAGAGCAGGCTGGCTTTGAACTCACACACTGGCCTCAGTGCTGAAATCAAAGGTGTGTGTCTCCGCACTCAGCTCTCTCCATCCACTCTTTAGACAGCGGGTCCAGGTTTATTTCTGAGGTTTCCTGCATCTCTCTCCTGTAATGCCTCAGAGACGATGAGGAGCATAAAGGACTCTCATGTTGAAAATTTTGAATATGATGGAACAAAAGCATTTTTAGTTTGAAATGTCTTAAATTCCTGGCCTGTTCTTTTCTTGATACAGGACTAAGAGGAATAAATAAGTCAGTTGGACGTGATTGGCCATCTGTATCCAGAGGGGCCATGAGACAATTTCAGATCAGAGTTATTTGAGGAAAAAAAAAAAGATGTATGTTCAGAACCCGTGAGACTTCTTTCTTTGTCAGCATTCACTAGTAGGTGTAGTAGCGACTGTTATGCATGACACTGGCATCGAAGTAGGTGCTAGGAACATCTAGAGGTATTTAAAATACAAAAAGATACGTATAGGCTGCATGCAAATAGTATGGCATAAGGGACAAACATCCACATACTTTGAATTTGAAAGGTCTGGAAACCATTTCTCTGTACCAGTTCCTTGCATGAAGGGGTAAAATAGAACCTTGCTTAGGAAAAAGAGCATTGTGACGTTTTCAAGACAAACTTTCTATTAAGACATTAAGTAATTAGTTAAAACCCATCACAGAATACTGCAAGATGCCAAAGGCTGCTCTAACAAAGTCCTGAGTCCTCTGGAGATTTCATCTCTTCTCCTTGAGGACTGAAAACACTCACTTATATTCCTCCCAGAGGCCTCGCTTTGAACCCCTGTCTGTGCACAGGCCACTCTGCATCAGTCTTCTGCTGGACTTACAGTGGTTTGATGGAGTGGTGTCTTATTTCCGTTTTATAGATGAAGATTATGAAAGTAGAACAATGAAATAAATTTAAGTCATTAACTTCTCTTTGCACGTCCCCCTCCTTGCCTTCCCAGCGACCTAGTCCAGGCTATAGAAATATGTGTAGTGATGAAGTCGGGCAGATATGTGTTAAATGTACAACAGAACTGTACTATTCCAGGCTGGGAATTTTTCTCAATAATAGAGTGTCTAGCATGCTTACATCCCCTGGCTTCATCCACAGCATCAGCCCACCCTCACACAGAATTCCATGAAGTCCAGACATGGAGAAATTTTTTGTTTAACAACAAATAATGCTTAGTTAAGTCCTTCTATAGGAGAGGGATGAGTTCTAGAGTTGATGGTTGGGTTTGATTGCATAAATGCAGACCTTTTGACCTATTAAAAGGTGAGAGGCTCCGCCAGATAGTCAAGTTGGAAAGTTGGATTAGAGGGCAGTGCTAGGAAGCACGGATAGCGATGAGCTCATTGTAGATGAAGGGTTGATAAAGCTAGATGGAGACACATGTGACTGAGATCAAGTACAACAAGAAGAAGGAACTGGGCTGGAAGACGAGTTGCTGAGAGATGGGGAGAGGCATTGCAGCCCTTGGATTGGAGGACCCACTTCTGTGAAAGCTCTGAAGGGGGGGAACGAGTCAAGTATTAACACTGTGCTGTTTGTCGATCTGGCACAGTTAGTGCCCATCAACTATCATGTTCAGTCTGTATTTTTACACTGAGTGGCTGGAGCCTAGTTTCTCTTCATGATACTGATTTCCTGCCCAAGTGTGTATTGGGGAACAAACTGTATTTGATTTTTTTAAAAAAAATTAAAATAAAAAGAGGCTATAATGTTGGGTGAATAGGGAAGGGGGGTCTGGAACAAGTTGGTGGAAACAAGGTGAGTTTGATCAACACATGATACGGAATTCTCAATGGACTAAGTAAAACTTGAGAAAAAGGTATACACAGATATTTTGTGCAAATTCAATGGAAGTGAACAAGTAAGCAGATTGGTTTTTATTCATAAATGGAATAAGGCATTTTGGTAAATGAGATACTGAAGTCTAATGTTTTCTTCTAAGAGAACCACAGATTCAGGTACTTTTGCAGATAAAAGTGTGGTGTGTGTGTGTGTGTGTGTGTGTGTGTGTGTTTGTTGTATGTGTGGGTGCAAGAGTGTGTGGTGTGTACATGGATGGCTAGGTCGGAGGTCTACCTCTATTAATCCCCACCCACCGTATTTTTTGAGACAGCATTTGCCACTGAACTTGTAGCTTCCCAGCTCAGAAAGGCTAGCTTCCTGGCAAGCCCAAGAGAGCCTCCTATCTCCACCTTCCCAGTGGGATTATAAGAGTCTGTTACTGTGACTTTTTTTAATGAGTGTTCAGGATCTGGATTTAGGTCCTTATGCTTGTGCAAGGCAAGCACTGACTGGCCCTTCTCCCAGCTCGTTCAGATAAAGATTTTAACGTGCAGTGTATTTTGGATGAAGGCACATGTGCATCTACAGACCAAGTGAGGAGAAATGGGAGCTACAGCTTCACCTCTTTGTTCCTGTTTCCGCAAGGATCAGAAGAGCCATTTGACAAGTTATGCTCAGATCTAGAAGGAACTCCGTTGTGACAGATAAGCACCTCTTTTGATCCTGGCTGGATCATCAAGTGTAGATCTGGAAGACAAATGACAGTCTGTGGAAGCTGTGCTTGCACTGCAGCACCCCGCCGAGGACTGTCAGAACGGTGGCACACCCCAACAGGATGAGATCAAATAGAAAGTGTTACTTAAAGCTAGAGTCTTGCACAAGGGACAGGAATTCAGTTTAACTTGGAGGGACTTTAATTTCTATAAAGGACAGGATAAACCCTTGGGATCAGATTCCCTTCATAGACGCATGTGTCCAGTAAAGGAAAATATTACCAACAAATATCCCAAGGAGCCTCTTAGTAAACTGAGCTTTTTGGTGACAGTGGAGATAGATTGAGCTGTCTTTCTCTCTCTCCCTCTCTCTGCTCTGATTTCAACATTTCTTCGTGTTTGCAGAGTTTATTTTCAGAATTTGCCCCAGAACATCTTAGTTCCCCTTACTGTTCAAATTAACAGATGGAATTAGTTTCGTTCATCTTTTTTCCTGTCTTCGCATTTCTAACTGGGTCCTTTATTCCTAGATCTGCCTTGCAAAAGTCGTTACCTAAGATTGGCCAAGCAGGAGGACATGCTGATCTTTCTTCTGGTTATTATTATTATTGTTGTTCCTGCCCTGTTTCATAGGCACATTGCAGTGCACTCATGCATTTAATTTGTCTTGATTTAGACATATGGCACAATAAATTTTGGTGAAATCTTTAAAAGACTGTATAATAAAGTAACAGTTTTACAAACCTGACTTGGAAGCATGTTAGGTCCACATATGGAGGAAGCATCGGGGATGTACGTCTGTCTGAAATAGCTTTCTCCTTCATATGGGTTATAATCCCCAGCCTGATAAGACTGTTTTTAAATGAAGAAAGAAAATCTTTGGCAGTTTTTATGGATTCTCAATGTTCCCCTACATATTTATTTGAGGTATAATATATTCCGTTTTCCATCTCAGATGAGCCAGTCCCAGTAACTTAGAAGCAGGACCACTCCCCCTCATCCCCACCCTGACAGAACGACCAATTTGGCATGCAGGATATTGATGGGATAAGTAGTACCATCCTAACTGATTGCTTCAGTGGGAACACATTTGATGGCACAGACAATAAGAGCAGTGGGGGAGGCATTCTGCAATTTTTTATGACAAATTCTGATACCTCATTTAAAATCCTTACTTGGAAGCTGTATTATTTATTTAGCCTTACTGTTGAACGTGAGAGGTAGAACGACACAACCAGATCCAGGTCTCGAAGCCTGCATCTGAATACTCTGATACTTTTTGGCTCTGAGATTCACAATCAAGTGCCATCCCTTCTGGGCCTCATTTTCACATGTATAATGGGATTTCTGTCACCTACGTTATAAGTTACCCTAATCTGGTTTTTTTTTTCGTTTGTTTGTTTTTTGTTTTTTTTTGTTTTTTTTTTTTTTACTATAATGGAATATAGCAGTGTAGGTAATGTACAAGGAATCACGCTTTCTTGAACTAATGGTTGTAGAGATTAAGAAGTACAATCTAATCCAAAATCCAGTGAGGTCCTTCCTGAGAAATCCTGTCATGGTAGAGGGAGGTCATCACGTGGTGTGGCAGAGCAAGGACTCTAGTTTCAGGGTCTCTTTTGGTGTCTTTGTGTGTGTGTGTGTGTGTGTGTGTGTGTGTGTGTGTGTGTGTGTATGACTGCTAATGCAATAATTAGGCTCCTCATCTCATAACCTCATTTTATCCTAATTATCTCACAAACTGCCACCTCAAGGTGCATTAAGGACTAAATTCCCAACAACTAAATTCTACAGGACACTCCTATAAGCACTTCACAGGGCCCTTCTCAGATTGTGAATGTAGGCAACAGTTGTGTGGCTTGGGCAATCTGTGGGGCCACAGGCAGTGAGACCAGGATTTATCCCTAGGGCTTTTTGGATCCCATTCTTTTTGGAGGGATAGCTTGCTCAGCCTAAATATAGGGGCCTTGGTCTTCCTCAAAATGGTAAGTCAGACTTTGTTGACTTTCCTTGGGAAGCCTTCTCCTCTCTGAGGAGTGGATGGGGGTGGGATGGTGGGGGGGAACGGAAAGAGGGGAGGGAGTGGAACTGGGATAGGTATGTAAAATAAAAAAAAAACAGGTCATTTAAAAAAAAACAAATTGAAAAAAGGACATAGGAGTCAAGAAGACAGTAGTGCATGTCTTCTGTGTCAGATACACAAACCACCAAAATTATAAAATAATATTAGAAAGGGAAAAAAATCTACTAAGTGTGAAGATAGTGGGCTTGTTTCTAGCTCCTCTCTAGGAGAGAGCTGTGATTATTGCTTTTGGAATTTAGGCTTAAAATTGAGGTGTAGATCTGGTTTGTTGTTCCGGGAAAGGGGATTTGAAAATGCTGTTCTCAGCACAGGCAGTGATATCAACGGAATCAAATAACCCTTTAGTCTAGAATACTCTTTACTCTCTCCTAGTGCAATGCCTCGAACTGACGTGCCTGATTGCATTCGTTTTAGATTTCAAAGCCTAAGCAGTTTTGGGTTCCTCATCTATGAGAACATTAATTACCTACAATCTGGTTTTATTTGGGCACAGCATATTGGTTTTGGCTTTAAGTCACTGCGGTTTCTCATTTCTTGAGGGTATTTACTGTCAGCTGCAGATGGGGTTTCTTCATCGATGATATGCCATCTGAGAAACTCAGAACATGGTCTGAGCTTTGCTACCTAGCATGTAAGTTGACATTCGCCTGAAATTCTAATTGGTGACGCTTGGCATCACAATACTACTTTATGGAACGTGTTTCCTTTGTCTGACCTCGTCGTCCTTCTTGGGGCTGTCGGTTTCTCCTTCTGCTTTGTGTTACCCTGTCGGTGCTGGTCATTCAGTGCGCACTCCATTTGTTGCTGGCCACAGTTAGCAAGACTTTTCCATCTGTGGTTGGTTAAGTGCCCGGACAGAGACCACAGCCCCCTGATGGTTGTGTTTTGGGGAGCAGAGGGAGGGTGGGGTGGGTGCAGTTGGGTTAGTTTACAGAGCAAGGTAAGCTGCATCTCTGTGGAGGGCTTGGAGCCAACATCACTGTTTCCTCTTTATTGGAATAATGAAAAGTCATGCTGTTTTCCTACTATTGCTAATAGGAATAAGCATATAGACTTTTTATGTTTAAAGTGCTCTGTTATTGCTTCTGCCTGGTCATTGCTTTAGAAGATTTTGTATTTACCACTATTCTACAGAGAAGTCCAGTGTGACATTTGGGACCAGGCTAACCTTCATAACTACCCAAGGCTATATTAAAGCAAGGTCCCTGGATCCCTATATCCACTCTGCTAGAATCTGTATTGTTATAGAATCCTTTGTGTATTGAAAACGCTTCAAGTGGTTCTACCCGGAGACCTAACTTGGGAGCTCCTGCTGGGCACAAGTTGTACACACTCAGCTTCTGTGTTTTGTTTGTTTGTTTGAGAATTTCACACATGTTTATGATGTATTTGAGGAAATCAACCTTTCATTTCCTCTCCCCTAGTGCTCCCATCCCGTGACCACTTTTCCTTCCCAACTTCATACACTTTGTTTTATTTTATTTTTTTTAAAAAGCCACCCAGTCTACTTTGTACTTCTTGTATGTGCTTGGGTGCAGGGCCACCTACTGCAGTATAGGTGGGTTCTGAGGGACTGCAAAGTAATATGACTTTCCCTCTCCCAGTAGCTATAATTACCAATAGCTCCTTAGGTAGGGGTGGGGCTTCATGATGACCTTAGTCATCAATCCTGAGATTTTGGGTGGCTTATGTACATGCTGTGTCTTACTCCTACCTCACCAGGATCATCCATGCTATCCAGATCTGGCCGTCTGTTTTCTGCTCATTCAGACTTAACGACAACAAAAATAGCTCTCTGGATATTCAGGCGGCTGGTACTAACCAGGTGCCTATGGGCTCCGAAGTCACGAAGTGTCATTAACATCTTCACTGTGAAGCAGGTTATACTTCTCCACTCAAACATTTGAGCAGCTTGACAGATAGATTGCTGCAGAGAGCATTCGTGTAAATATCATTATGTTATCTGGATGGTGATTAGATTGGTTTTTAAGATGTACATTTCTGGGTGAGATAAAATCAAATGGCTTTTACTCTGTTTCTATTTTGGTTTTATTGCATGGACGGTGATTATATAGCATTATATAAGCCAGCTGGAGAATGTTATCTCTACAGCGGATGAAATGTTATGAGTCACTGATTAACAGGTAGGCCGTGAAGTGTTGTGGGATAATATAGAGACAACAGCACCTGGGGAGCAGAGCTACCAGGTTTCGGGTTGGAATTTGCTTTTTATTTTATGGAAACTTCGAAATATACATTTTGAATAACCACATTTTGAGGAAATACAGAATTTGTTAAGTACTGATAATGCAGTTAAGAAAAAAACAAAAGAATCTCTGCCATTAGACTGCCCATGAAAAGAAATGAATTTCAGATGTCCACAGAAATTATCAAGTGTATGTTTGATGAGATCTTGACTCTTGGACCTTTCCAGAGGTCATTGGTTTTTGTTTTCTGCTTGTTTTTTTTTTTTTTGAGTGTGGCTATGTGAGGGGAGTGTGGATGACACATGTGTGTTTGTCCATGGGAACTGAATCACTATTGCAATTTTTGTGGGGATTCACATCATTTTGAGTGAAGAATAAACAAACTTAGCTAGTTTCACAGTGAAGTTTTAATGCTTACTATTTTTGTTTGTTTGTTTGCTTTGATTGAAGGAGAAATAGTTTGACAGGGAGTTTACCATTTTAGATCTGGAATTATTTTTAACTTAAGTTACTTTTCCATTCTAAAGTGTCAGTCTAAAGGTGTGGCGCTTAGGCTGGGTTCTTCAGTTTGTGGAGAGAACGACAGAAGGAGAAATGAAGAAACAGTGAGGGAGAACAAGAGACCCAGGGAGTGACTGTGAGACATCACCATCATTTCCATCAGTGCTTTCAAGACCGCATTCTCATTAGGGGATCAGCAGCCACCATTCTGCTCCAATCATCCTTTTGGCCATCTGGACCACATTATAGGAAGCTGTCCACGGGCACAGCTGCCGAGTCTAATGTGTGTTTCTAAATTGCTCATTAATAAGAACGACCACCCAGAGCCCAGTGGCCACAAATGCGGTGAATAAATGAGAGAGAATGGAGCATGTGCACACACTTAGAAGCGCGAGGAAGGATTCGGTTTTGTATCCTGAAAGGATAGTAGGTGCGATTAAAACTAGCAGAAAAGAAGACCACTTTAACCTTCCTGTCTTCAGACTGTCTTTCTCCTGAGAAGCAGATGACAAAACAGATTAACCTTCAACCTGGTACTTTTCCTCACGCTGCTCCCAGTGTTCCTCTGTGGATCTCATGTTGTTCCACCACTCAGAGAACCCTTCCCCTGATTTGCCAGTCTCTTTAAGAAAATTGCTGAAGGTTGAGAAGCTGCCATTTGATGTCACTGCATATTTAATTGTTTTTTGAACCAGCAGTGAGACCTTTCCAGGCATATTAAGCCTGACTGATGTCATTATAAATATAAGGCGTTGCAAGAAAGGAAGAGACTTAGTAGTCCCGTGAAGAAACAATAAGGGTAAGAATCAAGGATTTAAATTGGTATTTCACATTTTGAATGGCCATTCATTTCCCTAAAGCACCCAATGAATGTGTCAGAAGGAAACTTATTCTACAGGGTAAGTGGTCTTACTTTGATTCTTTTTTTTTTTTGACAGGATCTTATTATGTAGCTCTAGATGGCATAGAACTTACTCTGTAGACCAGGCTGGCCTGGAACTCACAGAGATCTGCCTGTCTCTGTTTCCTGAGTCCTGGGATTAAAGGCACGTGCCTCCGTGCTCAGCTCATGAAGTGGTATTTAAAAGAAAGGCAGCCAAATTAACTGATCTATAACCTAGTGTCAAAGTTCCCTGTACTTGCTTTAGATTCCTTTTATTCCAAATCCACTTACTTCATCTAGCTCTTCCCCATTTTTAGGAGGCTATGCCCCACACCTAGAATAATCCTTGGATGTCTTTTCTCTTATGATTTGCATCTTACATCCTACTCTTGGGGCAATTCTCTTGGCACTGGCCTTGGCGTATACACAGAACCTGACCACTGATCATGGCTTCCCACCACCATCCCTTGCCTCATAAGCAGCATCATTTGCTGAGACGGGAAGTCCCCTTTGCCTCCCATCAATGGCTGCCGTGTGATCTCTGACAGAAACGCTAACAGACTTGATGTCAAGAACTAGTACCACCTACATCACTTGTCCCTTTCTTACCTGCTATCCCCGTCATCTTCCTGAGAACCTGTGCATCATAGAGCAAGGTTCCCTCAACTTCAGTACCAGCTCCTTATCTGTCCACCCCTGGACTCAATGCCTCTCCTTCAGGTCTTTGCTCCAGTGTTACTTACTTTCTATTTAAAATTGCAGCCTCCCCATCTCCCCATCCCTTTACTTTTCTGTTTACTGTTCCTCACAGCTTTTTATTACTTTTAAAAAGCATCCTTATGGTTTTATACGTGTCCAAGCACCCCCATTTGTACATAGTTCCGTTCATCAATTCTCAGCAAATATGTCACGTTGTGCAGCTGTTACCAGGATCCAGTTTGGAGCCCACAGCTTCTTATAGAGCCAGACAGCTTTATCTATGTGTAGCTTTCACCCTTTCTAGCGGGGTGCCTCATTGGGATGGCTGTGAAGCAGTTCATAACGCTCAGAGGCTGGCTGGGATGAGAACAGAGGCAAGCTTTTCTGACCTCCCTCCACAATTTCCAGTACTCAGTAAGTAACACTGTGACTTCTGTGAGCTATGCGATCAAACCTGGTTTGTTGGCCCTGGGACCTTGTTCTCATGCCAAGACAAAGGCTAGAAAAGTATTTCTGGCTGCTGCTGCTGCTTCTCAAATATGCCACTTTTGGTATTTCTATCCTGCCACCTTTCCCATTAGGCATGGTCTTCCAAGAATGCTCATTTGGTGCACGGTTGCTGTTTGGCTGTTCTCAGTGTCAGGCCCCGTGCCAGGTGCTGGCTATTCAGTGGTGAGGAAAACAGGTCCTTGTCATTGCACAGCTGATGTGCTGATGGAAGAGAAAGGCACTCACTCATCAGATTAGCTCACACACGAGGGTAAAATGATAATGACACCAGATGCTGAGGAGAGGCTTGCGGTACTATGACAAGTGTAAAGTGGGTTGCGGGGGTTGACCTGTTCTTGCGGAGTGGAGCCCAGGTCTGAAGGATGTGAGAAGTTCAGGAGGAGAAAGGCAGCAAGGGAAGCTCTCGTTTCCCAACTGCAGTATAAAGTCACTTGCAGAAGGGTTAATCAGAGCAGTGGTGGCTTCTGTCTCCCGGACAACACGGAGTCCTATAGAAAAGCACTGGGATCTACAGTTCAGGGTCAGATCATAGAGACTGATAGTTGCTTAGGCTAGAGAGGTGGGGATACAGGAGAGGAGGTGATTGTTTAAGGACTGTTTAAGAGGTGATATTTTCAGGGGTTGGTGATCAGTGAACAGTGAGGATAGAGGAGGGAAATCTGATGACGCTCCATTGCTAGCAGCCAAGCCGCCCTGAATGCCTGCGTGGGTGGCGGAGTATTTGGATAGGAGAGTACCGAAGCCCACAACTGTGTGTTTGAAGCACTACTCAATTTGAGCTACCTGTCAAACAAGAGAGAGTGTGTGCTTATAGTGCATAGACTGCTTGCCTGTGAGAGAGTTTTTGATTGGGATTGAAATTGCCTAGGGACAAAAGGTGCAGTGAAATTGAATTTCAGAGAGCTGTAGAGACTTAGGTAGAGACAAATGAACAAAACATCCGAGCAAATAAATACCCAGAGAAGGAGGAGGAAAACAAAGAGGCTTGAATGCTGAGCCAAGACATTAAATCATGTCAAGGACAGTGGATAGTGCCATAGGATGCCACCAGGACTTCATCAGCTGGAGGCTGGAGGAGGCTTGTGTTCAATGCCAGGCACCATAAGGTGTGCATGGGTGAGGGGGTCAACCTGAGGCTCAGCTCCCCTTCCTGTAACACCACCTAAATCCCAGAAGCCTGCGGTACCCTGCATCAGCAATCTTCAGAAGGCAGACTTCCTGGCTAGTGGAGCTGCAATTGAGCTGAATTGCAGGAAACGGAGATGAGCTGTCTCTTGCCTGTTGCGTTTTGCAGCGAGACATGGTTGGCCTACCCTAACATCTTCCCCATCTGACCTGCTGGAGTGTGTGAGGGGACTGGTCCTGTGAAACGGTAATTGTAGGATCCCCATCAGTTGGGGCAACAGCAGGATATCTGGGAGGAAGGAGTTTTGGTGAGGGTCCGTTGATAGTGGTGTGCCAGAGACCCTGAACCAGAGCAGTGACTCATTGCAATGAACATTTTGTGGGTGGGGCTGATTGGGGGAAAGGATGTACTGCATGACACACCTCAGCTCCTGATGCCATGAGGATGAATGAAGAGCTGTTGGGAAGGTGCAGGAGCAAAGTATTTGGTTTTTTTAATTTTGTTTTTAATTAAATATGGGAGGGCATGCTGCATGGGTGCAGGGCCAGATAAGGAGGGACTAGGAGGTGAGCAGGATTGGGTGTATGATGTGAAATTCCCAAAGAATCAATAAAGGACTATGCAAGTGATGTAGATACATTTTAGCCAAATGAGAGAGATAGATTGTATTAAGCACAAAAGGTTTGATATGAGGTGATTGTCTTAAGACATTTCAGGAAAAACTTCCATATGGTAGCCACATTTTATAACCTATGAAAACTCCTCTTTATAGTATCTCCCAAAAGAGGAAATCAGCGATTTCCCTTTGGGGCCATTTGCTCAGTTCCCTGATGACATAGCTCACCTCAACTGGTGTCACATAGATGCTGCTTTTCTCTAATCTGCCATCTACTGACCTGCCCCCACACTGGCAGGGAGAAGACCTTGCACTGGCTGGTTCTATGTTAACCTGACACAAGATGGAGTCACCAGAGAGGAGGGAACATCAATTGAGAAAATGCCTCCATAAGATGAGGCTGTGGGCAGGCCTGTAAGGCATTTGCTTAACTATCAGTTCACGGGAGAGGGCCCAGTCCATTGTGGATGGTGTCATCCTTGGACCAGTCTGCTGCTTGGCCCATCCAGATCTGAGAGGTTTGCATTGCTACCCAGGGCTATGGTAACAATGGGTCCCAAGCTGCTGCCAATGTCCACATCTGGGTCCATGGTCCATGGGGCTGGTGTTAATGTCTGTTACCACAGGGGCCCACACAAGGCATGTGTTGATCCATGTGTTAAAGTGCAGGGACCTTCTAAGTTGGCCCCACCCCTCACTGGCCAAGCGTGACCTCTCCCTCCCCTCCAACAGGAGAGATGACCCTGAACCTCCCAGGCCCTGGGATAATCAACCCTGATGATCCCAGTCCTGGAAAACTGTCCTCACCTGCTAATAGGAGAGCTATCCCCCCCACACTAGGGAAAGCTTGCCCAGATCCTCATTATAGACTTGGAACATCTGACTCTGTCCATCATCTGAGTGGCCTGGACTGACCAAGTCAGCTGCCATCCAGGCCACATTCAGGACTTGGAGTAAGTCTCCCCAACATCTACACTATGATCTGCTGGAGTGTGGTCGGCAGAACCACAGCCACAGGCTCTCCATGACTCAGGTCAACAGCAGCAGGATATCCGAGAGGAGTGTCAGTGAGGGTCCAGTGCTGATGGTGTACCAAAGCCAGAGGCCTTGACCTTGACCAGCAACTCATTACACAACGAACATTTGCAAGAAAAGCTGTTTGGACAAAAGGGTCTACTGTATGACACACAGCAGCTCCCAGTGTCACTAAGACGGATGAAGCAGTGATGTGGAGGTGGGAAAGATGGAGGAGTGAAGTGTTTTTCTTCTTGTTGTTATTATTTATTTTATCTTATTTTTATTATTTTTTTAGCTTTCCTGGGGGAGGACACTAAAAGAGGGAGGGGTAGATATGAAGGAACTGGGACATCTCCCAGTGGAGTTGGGGTATATGATGTGAAATTTCCAAAGAATCAATAATAAATAAATAACAGAAAGGAAGGAAGGAAGGAAGGAAGGAGAGACAGAAAGAAAGAAAGAAAGAAAGAAAGAAAGAAAGAAAGGAAGGAAGGAAGGAAGGAAGGAAGGAAGAAAAAAGAACAAAAGAAAGAAAGAAAGCAGACTAAGCAAGCTATGAGTGGCAAGCCTGTAAGTGTTAGTGCTCCTGCCTCTGTGTTCCAGCCCTGCGTGAGTTCCTCTTGGTCATGGTGTTTCATTACAGCAGTAGTAACCCTAACCAGGATGGAGCCTAAGGACAGCAAGCAGCGCTGCTTCTCCTGAACGCATGTCCCTGGGTTGCTTATAGGTGTGATGAGGCTTAAGTGGGAGAATTCTGAAGATCTAATAAGTTGTACAGATCTCCATTCCTGTACAGAATGGATGATGTGTCAGGGTTTAGAAAGGAGTAGCTTGTGTTTGCTCGTAGGTCCCAGGTTGGAGCTTTTTGCTCTGTGTGGGTCTGGGTACCATGATCTGAACGATCTTCCTAAAACATTTGAGCTGTGCATTTTCCAGCTTTCCCGTCAGCAGTGACTCCATGAGGATGGTAAGCCCTGCTGCATCTGCAGCCTGAGGTCGCCCAGCTGTGTTTGTCCTTGTCACCCTGTTGTAGTGTTTTCCTGGCCATGCGCCATCCTCACTGTCCTTCCAAGCTATGCCTGTTGCTGTGCAGAAGCCAAACCCCCAGCATACTTAATTTATCCCTTCTCAGTTAGATTGAAGGACAGATTTTTGTTATTCATTTCCTCTATGAAACCATTTGTGATTGGCCTTCTCTCCCATGTTTTTTCTTTCTTATTTTAGAATTCCTCATCTATTCTTACCACCTGTAGAATGGCCTTTTGTTGGTCTCTGGCAATCCCTTGTGTGTTTCCTTTATTTTGAGGTGTATGGATAGTAGATGTTGTATGCTAAAGTGTTGGAACTGACAAGGATGTTAGCATCAAAATCCTCAGTCTTTAATTCTACCTCAGCCAATCAGTAGCAGTCACTCAGAGCTGTGGTCTATTTTTCTGTATGTCTGTGTTTTGCCTAGAGGGCCTATTGGATATCCAAGAAGGGAGACAGGGAGAAAGTGTAGAGAGATTGATAAAGTCTTTCTATCCATGTGCCTGTGAAGAAAATCTTTTGGACCTCGCTCTTGTCCACTTGCCTTAGTTAAAATTAAGAAATCTCTCAACACTAGAGATATTTTTATTTTTTATTTTTACTCATTTTACATTCCAACCACAGTTCTCCCTCCCACCTCTTCTCCTGTCCCATCCCCCCAGCTCACCCCCAGTCCACTTCTCCCAAAACATAAGGCCTCCCATGAGGAGTCAACAAAGCCTGGCAAATTAAATTAAGGCAGGATCAAGCCCTTCCCCTTTGCATCAAGGCTGAGCAAGGTATCCCACCATAAGGAATGGGTTCCCAGAAGCTAGCTTATGCACCAGGGAGATCCTGGTCCCACTCCCAGGGGCCTCTCCAATATACCACTGTATACTACTGCCTTCCACATGCAGAGAGTGTAGTTTGGTCCCATGTTGACTTCACAGATGTCAGTCTAGAATTTGTGAGTTCCCATGAGCTTGGTTCAGCTGTGTCTATAGATCACCGGTCATGATCCTAACCCCCCTTGCTCATTGAAACCCCCATCCCTCTCTTTGATTGAATTCTGGGAGCTCAGCCTGGTGCTTGGCTGTCAGCACTAGAGATTTAGAAGAGGGATTGTAGGCAAAAATGGAAAACAAAGAAATGAGAGAACAAATGGACCAGCAATCCATGTTTGCTCTGTGTGTGAATGTGCACACATCCATACATGTATATGCACATACACATAACTATACATATTTATATACCTGCACATAGACATAAGCTTACATACCCCCCACATCTATCTACTCATTGCTTATTTTGGAATAGATGATTGTGTATTTGGGCCATTGTGTTATTTACTTAAAATGGACTTGGCTTCTGGTAAATGCATTGTCTGTATTCTAGAATTGACTCTTAAAAGGTTGAGTCTTTTGGTGTCATTTACATAGGTAATATTAATTTTTTTTTTGCTCCAGATGAGAAGCTTTTGCTTTTCTGCCAAGGAATTCTCTTGAGCACACAGAGGCTGACATTTGTTTCCCTGTGCTTGTTGGCGGCCAGTATAATTTCACTCGATCTAGAAACATAAGGAGGCCCACCACAAATTGATGGAGTTACATCCCTTCTCTTTTTTTCAGGAGTCACAAACTGGCTCCTCCAGGAAGTGAGGCTGGGACCAAGAACACAGATCTTCTGAGGCATGGCTTTTCTTGGCTTGCTCCGCTTTGGCTTATGGCCTCTACTGTGCTTCACACAAATATGTTTCCTAAGTCCACATTCTCTCTTTTGACAGTTTGTGCTTCCTCTCTTTTTCTTTGGCCATATGCACAGATACTTACTCCAGCCATCTAGGCAAGTGAAATGCTATATCTTTAGGAATATGAATGCTGATGGCTTCTTATAATTACCCCCGAGAATGTTATTGAGATAGGATTTCTTTAACCTGCTTCCTCAAATCTAGACTCAAAACCCATTCTTATGCTCAGAGAGTACTTTGTTTTGTACCAAACTCTGAGGACTTTGATTCTTTCTCAGCCTGTGGTCTTATTTTTCCAGAATGTGTCTCTGACTAAGGCAGCCCACTGCAAGGTTGCGCACCGCCAGCATTAATTTGACCCCTAGCTGCATTCCATCCCTGTCAGCTCCTTTCCTCAAGGCTGTTGCTCACGGCTGTATCAAAGGTGGGAGCAGCTGGAATCAGATCCCTGTGATTATTAAGACAGTGATTACTGGTCATGCTGACCAGCGCTTAAATAATTGAAGATGTTACCTATGAGGCATGCATGAATTCAAGGTGTCAGAAAAAAAGACGTTTTCTAAACTTGCCTGGATAATCATGAAGTGATTTTGCTTATATTTTGTTTGCATAATTTGGACAAAGCAGTAGTGAACTTAGAGTTTTAACATTTTTTTTTCTTTCTGAGGCAGGGTAGCCCTGGCTGTCCTGGAACTCACTCTGTAGACCAGGCTGGCTTTGAGCTCACAGGGATCCCCTTGCTTCTGCCTCCTGAGAGGTGTGATTGAAGCTGTGTACCACCACCATCTGGCAAATTTAAACATTTTAAAACTTCTTTACAAATAGACTCGTGTTGTAAGATCTTAAGGGATGCCGGTTAGTGGGAAGAAGTTAATTGTCTTAGAGTTGCCAGGTTAGGAAAAGACCTGGGTGACGATGCTTTGTATCTGGGCCTCTATTTAGCACAGCACTAAAATGGCTGATGATGCTCTATACTTACATTATGCCTTATACTTTAGGATGTGCCTGAAAATTTATGGTTTAATTTAGTTTTAATAGAAGTACTGGATAAATGTTGTTTTACTCTGAAGGAGAAATGTTGGCTCATAAAGGCAAAATGACCTGGAGAAGTTATATGACTTACAGTTTTAAGCATTGTGTTAGGTTTGTCCTTGATTTTATAATGCCTTCCAGATCTGCTAGGTGACAGAATCTATAATACACCTTGACACACAGGAGAAAATATTCCAGGGCTGTGTTCTTTAGCATAGTCGTCTGGACTTAGTCTTCATGAGAAGAATCAATTGTGGCAGAAAAAAAATCATTTAATAGCCTGACAGGACTATTCTTCATTGGAAAGAATTGTCCTTTTCTTCACTGGAAGAATTGTCCTTTGTCCCAAATTCTTAGATAGAATGATAATGTGATACCTCTTATTACTATAGATGATTGATTGACAGCTGTGGCTTCTGCCCTCTATTGAGTAGTTTTAGCAGACTGAAACTGTCAGCGTCTCTCATCAACAACAACTCGACATTATTATTTAACTTGGGAAACAGTTTCTTGAGAGATTTGATGCAGCTTTCTTTACTTTAGTTTTATCTGTTGATTTTTAAAATATTGCTGCTTCCTCCCAGTATTTGGATTTGCCAGCCCTTCATGCTGGCTGTGTATCATGCAAAGCCAAGTCAGTTCTGATATTTCATTGATCACCATAATGCTATATAACTTACAATTCCAAAGATCTGGAAAACCATCAAACTTCAGGTTTTGGCGGGAATCCTATCAAGTTCTGCAGGATTCGGACATGCCTGCCAAGTCTGTGGTGCAGGCTCTTCCAGACAGAACAGACTTGTAGAGAGAATCCAGCCTTATGGATGTGGTTCTTGGCTGGTGGGTCAATGTTGGAGCAAGTGTTTACTTCCTGTACAGCACTGATGGGAAATTTGTTGTGTGTAGATGTGTGCTTATGTGGGTCATTCTGCTTTTCTGGAGTACACACCTACCAAAGCCACAGTTACACACATGTCCTTTGAGTGGTTTTTATTTCTGTAAAAATGTGATGGATTTGTTTACTAATGACTTCGGCACTTATATGTACAGACTGAAACAAAGTGCAAAAAATATCTTGCTTATAAACTTGTGCACTGAGAAAATTGGGGCTGATGCTTGAAGAACGCTACTTCAGTCATTTTGAAATAGCAAACATGGATTTGACAGCCTTTTATCCCCTCAGACACCCACACACTCCTGAGATTCATACTCCCACACATCAAACTCACCCTAGCCTATTGACTGATCCATAAAAACAGACTCTACTCTGTTCCTCCCCCTCTTCTGACTCATGCCCCAGAGTCACGCAATTGAAAACATTTCTCAGCAAAAGACACAACGTGGAAAACTTTCTTGTCTCCAACTTGGGGACTACTCTTTAGTATTTTGACATTTGCATAATTGATACTAGAACTTCGTTTCTTCAGAACCCTCCCTGACTACTGAACCTGAGTATCCACTGCGATGTTCGCATCTTACTATGCTTTTCTGGTTCTTTGCAGGCGCTCTCTGCTAGCCATTGTTTTACCCTTTGTCTTCAGGCTGTTTCTCCCTCCTAGAGTGTAAGTTCTGTGAGAACAGAGACGGTGCTCGCTGTGTTTTAATCTGCACGTCCTAGATGGAGTGATACCTATTAGTAGCTGAAGGATATTTTCAAATAGATGAATATTCCTAAAATCTCATGCAGTTCCCTTCGCCAGAGTCCTGTCTCCATTACCAGGTCTAGGTAATTAGTCTTCCTCTGTCATTCTCTCCACTATCCTTCACACCTGTCTATAAGTATAGACATTACTAGGTGACTCAGATTTGGGGTCCACTTATATTGTTTTTTCCATCTCTTCACACAGTGTTGACTGAATTATTATTTGGTAATTTTACTTTTAAAAAAAATAATGTTTTCTACTTGACTGAATCATAGCAGGGTTATATAAATTGTTAATGACATTTTTTACTTAATTTTGTGAGACAGTTATCTTAAAGGTGTTCTCCTGAAACTAATGATTTTCGCATTGTAATCTAAGCTTCTGAAGCAGGAAGAGTCTCAGGTTCAAAGACAGGCTAGATACCTTATTGACACCATGCCTGAAAATAAAAAGTTAAAACAGAACTGAGGGTAAAAGTAGCTTCAGAGTGCATGACTAACTTCCTTTAGACACTAGGTTGAATCCTAGATGTAGGGAAAGAAAAAAAAATATCCTATTGTAATTGCTGTTCTGATTCAGAAAGAACAGCTTTACTCATTTTATTTTCCCCTAAATTTGAATATTTCTCAAATGTACTAGTACTATGCTATATATAACCAAGGGGAAAAAACTCAGTGTGTCTCTGGTGTTTTAATGATTTTTTTCTATTGCTGTGACGAGATATCAAGGCAATTTATAAGAGAAAACACTTTATTGGGGCTTGCCTACAGTTCAGGGGGGTGAGTCCATTATCATTATGGCAGGAAACATAGTAGTAGGTAAGTGGCCATGACGCTGGAGCAGTACCTGAGAACTCACATCTGATCCTCAGCAGGAAGCATGGTGGGGTGGGAGCAGAGATGGAGACTGGGGCTGTCATGGGCTTTAGAGACGTCAGCACTCACCCGCAATGATACACCTCCTCTATCAAGGCCAAACACCCTAATCCTTCCTAAATAGTTCTATGAACGAGACAGCAAACATTCAAATATATGAGCTGGAGGGGTCACTTCTATTCAGACAAGTCTGCTGCTCAAATCAATATTGTATTCTTTTTGGCAAATGAAATTTTGATTTCAATACTTCAGGTGCATTGTAATGAATTCAGAGTACCTCCTGCTGCTGCTTGCTTCTTTTATAAGAAGAAAAGCAGTGTGATACTGCCTGGAAACTGAGGACCTGCTTGCAGATACTTTTGTCATAAATCAGTCTTTTAGGGACTTATTTTTGGATGTTATTTTTTTTAGAAGTTAGAGTTTATATTGAAAAAATAAAAATAATAGTACTAGCCACATGCACCTCTACAGTATAGGAAAGTTTTCCTCAGAAGCTCTCCCAATACCCTTTTATAGTGTTCTTGGGTGAGGGGCTCCTGCAGGTGTCAAGGGCTGGGCCTCAGGTCAAGGCTTTAAAGTGGTATTACTTTAAAGTAGTAAAAATGAAAGAGCGCTTCTCTCTTGAGATTGTTGGAATTATGCAGATATTTTATAAAGCTTTTAGGGTACCTTTCCTTGGAGAGAGAAATATGCATTGGAAGGTATCTGGAACTGCTGCATTTGTGGGAAAAAGTCTGTGAACAATTTACGCACAGTAAATTTATGTCAAGCCTTCTAGGAAGCAGCCTCATTGTAGCACAGGACTAAGTGGCATGTGGCCCCTGTAATTCAGCTACTATGTCACTTAACACTTGTTAAAGGAATTCAATCTCATGCCCACACCCTTTCTTCTACCTTACATCTTTTTATTAAGAGGAAAATTAAAGTTTGAATGACACCTTTATCAGTTGTCATGTTAATAAAATAAAATAAAAAGCCAGGCACTTGCTTTGAAATATCTTTGAAATCCTACCCCTTTATGTGCACTCATGGCATATAGTATAATTTCAATGCTGCATGAGTGTGTGAGTTTGTGAGTTCACGAGGGAATGTGCGGTTGATGTCTGAGCAGCTACTGACAATCTGCTATGCAGCCAGTCATGTCTGTTTTCACAGAAAAACAAGTATTTTGTTTGAGAAAATTTGCATGTTTGTGACGCGAAGTATAAGCTGGCATAAGTGATTAGAAAGCTTTAATACAGATTAATAGTGTCTTCCTCACTGCAACCATTAGTGTTAGTTAGGGTTTCTATTACTGTGAAGAGACACCATGACCATGACAGCTCTTATGAAGGAAAACATTTAATTGAGTGGCTCACAATTTCAAAGGTTTAATCCATTATCATCATGGTGGGACATGGCAGTGTGCAGGCAGACATGGTGCTAAAGTAGGAACTGAGAGTTCTACACCTTGATCTACAGGCAACAGGAAATGAACTCTGTTTCATGCTACTCACCCCCACAATGACACACTTCCTCCAACAAGGCCACACCTACTCCCACCTCCCAATAGTGCCACTCCTATGGGGGACATTTTCTTTCAATCCACCACATCAATGATGTTAGGAAAATCCCAAGATGGACAGTTATATCAAAGAAAACAGGAAGGGTGTCTGTGTGACTTAGATTAAGGTTTTGCAAATTGTATCTTAAGCTTTGTAGGCCAGAGGGTCTCCTACCACTGTTTAGCTCTGTTGCAGTATGAAAACAGACACAATTGTGATCAATGATTGGTATTAACCACCAATTTGACAGGATCTACTCTTGCTTTGGTGACAAGCCATGTATCTGTGAGGGACTTTCTAGGTTGGGTTCATTGATGTAGGAATTGCCCCCATGGACATGGGCAACATCATTCCATAGTCTGTGGTACAATACTGAGAAAACAAACTGAGTAGAAGCATTCTTCTCGCTCTGGTTCTTGGCTATGGATACAGTGTAACCACTTGCACCAACCTTCAGCATCCTGATTCTCCACCATGAAGGACGGTACCCTTGAACTGTAACTCAGAATGAGTCCTTCCTGCATTAAGTTGCTTTGTTAGGTAACTAGTGGAAGCCATGAGAAAAGTACCTAATATGCAATTGAATATGGCAGTATCCTAGTCAAATTATTAGGTAAAGGACTGATCACTAAATCTAGACTTCGTAGTCAGTCACTCCTTATTCACAATTTTAGAAGCTCTATGTGTAAAGTACAATGTTTAGTACTAAAAGATTTTTGCATAAGTTTCTTAACTCTGGCCAGATAGAATAGGAGATAAACTATGCCAGTTTGCAACTGAAGCTGAAAACCTGCATGAGCCTAGAGGACTCTGAGCCTTCCTGCACTATGCTTCCACGGTTCTCTCAAGCAGATGACAGGCTAGTCAGGGCTGAAGCATCAATCAAACAGAGAAAGTGATAAGCAATCCAATATGTACTAGTGACTGATAAAGCTGATAAGTGGGCGACAAGACCATTTCACATACTTCTCACACTTCACTTGGGATTCTATAATAATATCCTATATCCATGAGGTAACAAGAGGGAAATTATATTATATTGTGTAGATTTTGAAGGTAGCTGTCCTTGAGTCTTAAATGTAGCTTTATAGCAAAAATGCACTTCCCACCTCATAAATAGTTTAAATTTTCAGTGACCAATATAGAGACTCCCAGAGACTGTGACGGCATGCACGGTGCCTGCACAGGTTCAAGCCATTCAGTGTCCCGGTACTGAGAGGGTGCATAGGAGTGGACATGAGCTCCAACCCCTAATGAAGAAGCTATCTCCAATTGACATT
>JAQHUG010000015.1:13820096-13840791 GCA_028555095.1 Dicrostonyx torquatus | reverse complement strand
GACAGGGTTTCTCTGTGGCTTTGGAGCCTGTCCTGGAACTAGCTCTTGTAGACCAGGCTGGTCTCGAACTCACAAAGATCCTCCTGCCTCTGCCTCCCGAGTGCTGGGATTAAAGGTGTGTGCCACCACCGCCCGGCTCCTGTTTGTTTTCTAAAGAGAGAGGGAAAGAGAGAAAGAAGTCATGGTGTTGGGTGCATGGGGGAGGATCTGGGAAGAGTCAGGGGAAGGAAAACCGTGATCAGAATATACTCTCTAAAAATAATTATTTTTCAATAAAAAATTTAAAAAGTAAAAAAATTACTGTCATCTAGGATAAGCTTAAAGTGGTCTGTTTTATAATTTAAAGTTAAAACTTGTTTTATAATTTTTATTAATAATAGAAAAAGGTACAGTCAGATGTAGACAGGCTCTGCTTGTGTGTACAGGAAATTTCTGAAGTCTATAACAAATAGAGAAGCCATACTGGATTCAATCAGCATGAGTCTGCATGACAGATCACCAGTGGACTCACACACATGACATATCACCAGTGGACTCACACATGTGACTTATTGCCAGTGGACTCATACACATGTGCTTGGGCTAAGGTTTTGCTAATGTCAGTGACTAATTTAGCATTGTCTAGGGACAGTAGCAGGAATAAAATGTGTTATATTGCTTTGTGTCAACTTCAAGGTCTCTTTGAGTAAGTGCCAAAGGAGTGTGAGGGATATTGAAACTGATTTCTCTACCGTCATCCTCCCAAACTTTAACTATTGTGCAAGACAATATCTAGCTGTGCAAGACAGGAAGGAAACAGAGACTGATGTAAAAGTGTGGGCCTCTATCCGACTAAAAGGAAATGATACCTTCCGGTTCATCATCATTGCTATAATCGTGTTATCATCAAGATAATACTTAATATGTGTTCGAGAAACAATGTGCTCTTTGGGTTATCTCATTTAATTGTGAGTCTTCTGAATTGTATTAATTATAGTTCAGCTATTTAAATAATATAGTCTGAGAATTGTAATATACTTTTAAATTTAGTTTCATTTTTGACAGAATTATATTTTCATGATTTCAAGATCAGATATTCTCTTTATGTAGAAAAGTAAAACGTGTAAGAAGTAGCAGCTCTATATGACTCATTTTGCTGTCCTTTGGATATTCACATTGCTGTTTCCCAGTAACATGCCTATGGGACCAATTACATGTTCTTTAATTTCCTTGTGTTAGGTCTATAGATTTTTCTATGATGGAATAAAAAATATAGGTGAATAAATCTGTTATGCATTTGCGCACCTCCCATCCCGATTCTCTGTCAGTTTTCCCACACTTCTCTCAGCCCTTGTTTAGCTATCTATGGCTGCGCTGTTCTAAAGGCTGTCCATAGTCTCTCATGAATACTTTTCTGCATATTAATTTTTCCAGTTGCTTCTGGAGGGAGTTCCCCAGGCATCCCTGAAGTGCTCTAGTGTGGTTTTCTTCCTAGCTGTGCTGTGGGGCATTCTTTTCAAGTCTCCTAGAGATCCCTCTGTCATTTCTCCTATTCAATTTCAGGTTTCCTAAATCATGTCTTCTGTCTTCTGAATGTCTCCTTGTTTCAATAGAAAACATCCTCTAGTAATTTCCTGGAAGACAATGCTTTGAGAGATAATTGCATGTACTTTGAAAGAGTGAAACGACCTTATTGTTCTTTAAATTGATGTATAAAACTTTAAATTCTTTAAATTGTGTATAAAACTCTATATTGGTTATTTCTTTATTTTGAACTACTGAGGATTAAACAAACAGTTCTCCCAGCCTAGAAATATTTAGTTCTCTTTATACTTTCAATTTGTTTCCTGTTTCTATGCTTTGGTGGTTCTGTTGTGTTTTCTCTCTCCCTGTCTCTCTCTGTATCTCTATCACTCCCTTCTCTCTGTGTGTCTCTGTCTCTCTCATTTTCTTTATCTCTCTTTTTCTCTCTCTCTCCATCTCTGTTTCTGTCACTCTCTTGTCTCTCTCTGTGTGTCTCTCTCTCTTTCTCTCTTCCTTTTTCTTTCCATCTATCTTTCTCAGTATCCCACCCCACCCTTACCCTATCCCCTTATCCCTGTGTGTTCAAAACAGCTTTCCTGCCATATGAGTCTAAAAATATCTAGAAATCGATGGGAGTTTCAAAGAGAAGGATGGGGGAGGAGAAGGAGAAATGCAGAGATTCTGCCTGCCTTTTCAGAATATCAATGGGAAGAGAGAGCATGAGTAGATAGGACTTGTCTTCTTAAAGGGACCTTTCGCACTGGCATACAGACTAGGAACTGCTTGCCATGTGCAGAGAGGTGATGCACTGTGCCAGATTCCCAAAAGGCAGAGCCTGGATACTAATGTCCCTCCTTTCTTTTTTCATTAAAAGGATGACGTGTTAGGTATGGCATTTTAAGGGAATGAGGACATCAAGTTCTCGAGACTGCTTCCTGCTGACCTCGGGGGCCTTGATCACCTTTGGGGGAACCTGATAAAACTGGGGTGCTGCCGTGTCCTGGTATAGCTGGTTGCTTCACTGCTGTCAGGCTCTGTGGTACTCTCCAGTGTCTCTTGCCCTTGTTGAGGTACTGACAGAGCAGAAGACAAGGTTAAGTTTAGAAAAAAGATTTTTTTTTCTTTAGGTCCTGGTGATTGAGGGGGAGGGTGTTAGGACCAGGGAAAAGTGGGAAGGCTTAGTTTCGTAAGGCCTGGTAACTGAGGGAGGGGTGCGTCAGACCTGTCCAAGATGAATCCTTGAATTTGGATTCCTGGAACTTACAAATACTCTTTGAGTTTGTGAAAACTTACGTTAGCATTTCCTCTGTTTATAATCTGTACCAAAATTTATTTTGTTGGAATGGCAGTATACTCATGTCAGAAATGATGGTGGCAGATGTTTTGTGCACAGTCAAAAGTATCTTTGAGATCTATAGTTAGAAAACGACCAAAGAGAATTTAACCTCTTGATCTTGCAGTGGTAGTACTCTGCCAGAGCTCGATTGATAGTTTATTAGAATCTTATTGATCAATGTTAAGACTTTGGACCCTGGGAGTCCTACTATAACAGTAGCATAATGAAAGAGAGAAATCTAGAACAGGTTTTATTCTTTCAAACGTCTCAAATCACTTGCCTTTGTCATCACTTAAGCTTTTTAATCCCCAGACCTTTATAGCGTGAATGTCCACACCTTAATAACTTGCATTTACACACTTCAAAACATCTTCTTAGACCCTAAAACAGGCTTAGATCCTCACATCTTAAGCTTTGCATTTTTATGTAAGTGACCCTTAAAGCACCTCTTCCTTTTCCATCATTGTGACATCACCTTAACGTTCAGGAGAAATCTGTCCTGTGAGTTTATTTCTTATTGGAGCCTGATAATGAGGCAAATTGTGTCTAGACTTAGCCTTGGTTCCTGCTATTAAGCTGGCAAACCTGTCAGTCATCAAACTGCATCAGAGATCTTGAGAAGGATAAATTTTACCCGAGTTATTGATTTAAAAATGACAGAGACTTGATTGCCTACCAAGACAGCCACTTTCCTGGTCATTGAGGGCAGGTCTTAGGGCAACATCTGTCTTTTAGCTGGCATCACAGGGCCTGACAGGCTTTAGAAGATCCTGTGGATTAGGAGTTTGTGGAAAGACCAGCTTACTGTTGCCCTAGGCAACTCGAAGCAGTGGATTACCGTGTCCCTTCATCCACGGTCTGGAGAGACCTTTACAGCAGTTTAGAGGAAAGGCAGTTTAGATCAGTGGCTAGACATTTCACTTGATGAGGTAAGTTATGGATGGAAGTTCTTCTGTGCCCATCTGTCTTATTTGGAGGAAACAGGGATTGCTGCCAGAAGCCAATCTGTCTCTCTGTTACACAAAGCTTTTTTAATTAAACATTTAAATGCCATATTCCCTAGGTCCCTGAGAATTTGAGGGCTGTGCATTGGGTATATATGAGCTGTGACTACAGTATAGGATCTGCCTAGAGAGCTGCATCCAAGTGGAAAGATTGTAGAGGAACGTTTTAGCCTGAGTCTTCCAGTTTGACTGTAACTGGATTAGCTTAACAGGTTAGATTTATGTTTGAGAATGTTAGCTTTCATCATTATATAGAATATATTTTAAAGCAAGTTTCAATCACATATACAATATATTGTAACAGATCTAACCATATTTTTTATCATCTTTTAAAAGTACATACCAATTTAAAATATTCAAAACTTGTTTTTTCCTTAGTCTGGAAGGAGATATAATGAACAGAGATAATTAGAATTGTATAAAATACATTTTTTAACTGTAAGTACGTATACACGTATACACAGTTGAATTTAGGTTGCATATGCATACAACCTATGTATATGTATATATGTATATGCATATACAGAGTTAAAGCTAGCTTACATTCACAATATAGTTAACAGAGAGAGAGAGAGAAAAAGTAGAGAATCAAAGTCACAGATTCCTAGCTGGTGGAAGTGAACAGATCCGCTGCAGGCAGAGTGGGCATGTGGATGGGGTCCCTGCAGGCGGGTAGAGCTATTGGAAGCAGTCACATGGTTGCACTTAGCAAAGGTCGCAGTTAGGTCACCTGATGTGACCTTAGCTAAGATGGCCTCTGCCCACATGTTGCAAATTTTCAACAGACCCAATTAACAACACAGATATACAGGATGCATAAAACATACGTATAAAACAGTTAGAATCACATCCGAGTGGCCACACCATCCACACATTCTTTCATACGTGAAGCAGACAGGAAACCTTCCCAGCAAATGCTGCCAGCCTATAGCCAGACAGGAAAGAGCAAAGGGAGAACTGTGGCCGGATTGGTTTGGTCAGGGTAGATTCCAGTGGGCAGGAAAAAGGGATTCCTATCCCAGGCTGGGTGGTGCAACGGCAGCAGCAGGGAAGGGACTAACAGAAGAGCTAGAAAACAAAAACAAAACAAAAACAGAGGCCTCACGTTCATTTTCCGGATCACTGACAGATAAGTAGCTATGTGGTTTGATTTATGAGGAGGGGTGCAGTTTCCATGAGTGAGGTAGAGGTAAGTCTAAAGACTGAATCCCAGCGTCTCAGGCGTTCAGCGTGGACCTTGACTTAGAGGTCCATGGACGATAACGAGTAGTAGGTGGGCACAAGCTGCAACCCAAAGCTGTTGTGTGGGTACCGGGGTCTGAAGGGCTCTAAGCCTGAGAGACACGTGGTTGCCCAGTACTTGTACTTTCCACTGGATCGGGAAGGTGAGAAACCACGATCGAGAAGCAAATCCTCAGTCATGGAAACAGGGCCAGAGGTGAGGGAAGAAAGGGACCTATGGCTTCTGCCAATTCTGCCAGTGCTGGGTGTAGAGTTCCAGCGATCCTGAGTTGGAAAAGCAACCGACTGGATTGAAAATTAGAGGGTTCTGTCACTCCTCAAAAGAGCTAGGCAGGAGGAACTGACAGAAGAACCTGCCAAGTGTCACAGGCACTTCTGTTATGGTGTTATGATTTACGGTGTGAGAGAGACCCTGATGGGTCCCAAAGCAGGTGAGGACCCGGCGCGGGAGGGACCTTTGCTGCAGGTGGATCCAAACCGTGGTGGGTGATAGAATATACCATACAGACAGAATTTGAGTGTGGAGTTTATTTAGATAAAGGGAATGGGAAGGGAAAAGAGAATGGGAAGAGAGAGAGACAGACAGAGAAAGAGGGTGGCAGCGAGGGAGAGAGGCAGAAACCTGTCTGCCTCTTCGGAAGGGCGGAAAGAGAGTTATGAGTAGATGGGGCTTGTCTTCTTAAAGGGGTCTTTTGCACCTGTGTACAGACTAGGAACCGCTTGCCACATGCAGAGGAGTGATGCACTGTGTCAGGGTCCCAAGGGGTAGGGCCAATGTATGCCTGGATGCTAACAGTGTCTTCACAGGGTAGACAACAGAGAAGGCAGTTCTTTCCTGCCTAACAACAGCAAAAAAAAGGAAACTTTTTTTTTTTAGTTCTTTGCGAATTTCTTTTTTCTTAAATTTATGTTTAAAACAATGTTTTCTCATGTTACACACCAATCCCAGTTCCCTCACCCTCCCTTTCTTCTGGTCCCTCCACCTTCCACACCCCACCCTTCTGGTCCCTCCACCTTCCACACCCCCACCCCCAAAGAGGGTAAGGATTCCCATGGGAAGTCAACAAAGTATAGCACATCACTTTGAGAAAGGAACAAGGCCCTCCCCACTGTATCTAGGCTGAGCAAGGTATCTCTCCAAGGAGAATGGGCCCTAAAAAGCCATTTCAAGCTCTAGGGATAAATCCTGGTTCCACTGCCGGTGGCCCTGCAGACTGCCCCAGCCACCAAACTGTCACCCACATTCAGAGGGCCTAGTTTAGTCCTACGCAAGTTCCCCTGCAATCAGTCTGGAGTCAGTGCACTTCACTAGGTCAGGTCAGGTATTTTTGTTGGTGTTTCCATCATGGTCTTGACCCCTTTGCTCATATTATTGTTCCTCCCTTTCTTTGACTGGACTCTGGGAGCTCGGCCCAGTGCTTATCTGTGAATCTCTGCATCTGTTTGCATCAATTGTGGGATGAAATTTCTATGATGAGAATTAAAGTAGTCATCAGTCTGATTACAGGGGAAGGTCAGTTCATGTGCCTTCCCCTATTCCACTATTGCTGAGGGACTTGGCTGGAGTCATCTTGGTGAATTCCTGGGAATTTTTCTAGTTTCAGATTTCTTACCAGTCCCATAATGACTCTCTCAATCAAGAAATGTATTTCCTTGCTCTCTCTCTCTGTCTTTCCCCCATCTCTGCCATCCTGTTCTCACACATTCTTCTCCCCGCTTCCCTTCTCCTCTTCTCCTCCCCTTCTACCCTCGCCACATGCTCCCAATTTTCTCAGGAGTTTTTGTCTATTTCCCCTTCCCAGGGGATCCATGTACATCTCTCTTAGGGTTCTCCTTGTTACCTAGCTTCTCTGGGATCATGGATTATAGGTTGGGTATCCTTTGATTTATGTCTAATATCCACTTATGAGTTAGTACATACTGTGTTTGTCTCTTTGGGTCTGGGTTACCTCATTCAGGATGTTTTTTTTATTTCTAGTTCTATCCATTTGCTTGCAAATTTCAGGATTTCATTATTTTTTGCTGCTGAGTAGTACTCCATTGTGTAACCATCACATTTTCTTGATCCATTCTTCCATTGAGGGGCATCTAAGTTGTTTTCAGGTTCTGGCTATTACGAATAATGCTGCTATGAACATAGTTGAGCAGATGTCCTTGTGGTAGGATAAAGTTCCTTTGGATATATGCCCAAGAGTGGTGTTGCTGGGTCTTGAGGTAGATTGAGTCCCAATTTTCTGAGAAACCAGACTCAGACACAGTGAGGTCAGAGAACTTCTCTACGGCAGCTCCAGAAAAGGAAGTCAGAAAAGGCAAGTGCTATATAGGAAATGAGAACTTCTAGCTTCTATGGCTTGTCTTGAACTATGGATGGAACATTATACCATGTAGTAGCCTCCCAGAGAAGTCTCCAGGTCTTACCACATAGGGCTTGATCCATGAATCTGGACTAGGTACAAACATTTCAGTCCACAGGAAGAACCTCATGTTAGTATCATCAGGTCCTGATTCATATTTTTTTTCCTTGATAGAAATTGAATATTTTTCTTTGTATCTCCCATTGCCAGTTTGGAGTTTACTTTTTATGATTTTACTGAGTCACTTATTATGTGCCCAGTTTTTGTAATTTGTATGACTTTTATTTCTTGTTCTTGTTGTTGAAATTGTATGTTCACTGTTATTTTAGAATACCTTTATTATTGTATCTGTGCTTTAATTTCTTCAAGAGAATTATGAAGAAACATTTGTTTTAATATAACAGTCCCAGAATCAGAATGTATATCCTAATTGATATAAATATCTTAATGAATGGGTGCTTAATCTGCGCTCTTAAGCTTAACCTTTTATTGACTTCACTTTGTATATCCTTTTTACTCTTGGGAAATGGGATTTAGAGAAACTGACTCCATGACGATCACAGAAGCGACATTAACACCAAGATATATAGCAGGCAGTTTACTTCCGAGAACCACTATTTGTATGAGGGAACTGTAGCATGCCTCCAAGTCATCCAGTAGCTTCATTTCACAGGGCTGTAACTCAGGCTTCCTAGTTCAGAGCATACTGTCCTTAGTTGAGAAGCCATCATCCTGCCCTGCATCCTCCATTGCTTCTGAGGTTACCCAGCACAGTGGTGGATGAATTTCCTTTTGCAAGGGCAATGGAAGCCTGCAGCCTTCTACCTGCAGCGTTTCAGTTTGCCAAGCTCACGATCCCCTCTCTGCCAAAAGGCTGTTGGTCATACAATGACGGGTTGTTATAAGAATTAAGTGGAAAGCACTTGTACCAACCATTTCTGTGAACAACAGTGTTCCTGTTGTAGTGTAGAGGCGAGCCATGGTTCAGCTTCTCAAAGTGAAGAGATGGGGCAAATTAATTCATGCTTTCAATTAATATTTCAATCTAATTTTGGGAAAAATGAAATGAGAAAAAACTTGTACCATGAAGAAAAAAACCCACCAGTTCTAACTGCACATGTGAATGGCCTACCTTATATTGTAGTTGTAAGTTCTTCAAGGGAAGTGTTCTTTTCACTTTGCTTGAGTGTCTAATTATACCTTGTTCAGTGGATACTGGAGGCATATTAAACATTTATTAAGTCTTTGATGCGTGAGCAATCCGTGTTTTAAAATCTACCATTAAATCCCTCTATTTTAAAATTCTATTTGGACACATTTGATCAGAAGTTAGGGAGCTCTACACTATGTATTTTCTCTTAGTTGGCAGCTTTCCAATGATTAGTGGGAATGGACCTGTGCTGTCTGACTAAGGACTGTTTTTGCAGAGTTTTTAATGAAATAAAGTAATTACATCTATGAAGTTTATCCTGTGTCATTTAGTTCAGGAATATATCATCTATCTTGCCAGTAATTTGTATATCTACCAGGAAAGTGCACGAGACCTACATTTTGCCATCTGTAAAGCTTCAGAGGGGTAATTAAGTTTAGTTTCAAGTGGCACAAGAGCTATACAAAATTCCTTAATAAAAAAGTATTCATGGAAGATTTGAGAAAAGCACCTCAGGATGTTATAATTGCAGGTTAGGTTATTTTGACAAGACTGTGTAACTGATCCAAGCATTTCGTGTTTCTATTCCTAGAGCGTGATGGAACTAAAAATTAAAGTCAGAGCTAAAGAGGGGTGCGCTCACACAGCTGGAGGAGCTACTCACACAGCAAGTTTTCTTTTGATTCAAAAGGTCTCCAAGCACATGCATTGGGGTGAATTAGTATTTTATTCTTGAAAAATTCTGTATATATAGTATAATACTTCATTCATTTAATGAATTTCATAATACAAATGGAGACATTATGGATCACACTGCAGATCATCTCTCATTAAGATCTCATGTTCTCCATTCAAATATGGAGATACATTATGCCTTTATTTGTTCTGCTTTGAGAATTATTTTTATAATGATACCAGTCACGGAAGAATAGTTAGGCATAGTGAACGTACAGGTGCGGATCTTCCCATGTAAACAGAATCACCCTGTAATTTACCTGGCATCCAGGAGTGAAGCGATGGGGTATGAGTGGGGCAACTGTCGAAACTGTGGCTGTCTAGAATGAGTGGTCCCTCCAGTTAGGAACTGACCTGGCAAGCAGGCTTGTGAGTCAAAGGAGGCTGAGATAGTACAGAAGATCCTTCCCCGATCCAGGAATTAAGAAGGATGGTAATTATACTGTTGAGTGTGGTATAGGTGCTTTAGGAACATGAGGAGAACAAGGAAGTGACACTGGAAACACACTGGATGGTTATCATCTACCAAAAGACCCCCTTTTCCCCCCAAAAAAGAAGAGGGCAAGAAAGTTCTGAGCAATAAAGGGAGCAGTTATCAGTGCCCTGACAGAGGTAAGGCAGGTCAGCATGGAAGGGTGCATCTACACTGCAAACTGTGCCCAGGAGATGACGCTGTAAGTGAGAAAGCACAACGACAAAAGGGATGGCTGAGGTACCAGTTTCCTGGTGACTTAGCTACTGTTCGGTCGCTGTGAAGGGACACCACCCCCAAAGGTAACTGTTAAAAGAAAGCGTTTCATTCAGGATTTGCTTACAGTTTGAGAGGTTAGTCCCTGATCATCATGGCAGAGAGCATGGCGGCATGCATGGTACTTGAAAAGTAGCTGAGAGCTTTACATTCTGATCTGAAGGCAGGTAGGTTGTGGGGAGGGAAGGAGGACCTAGGAAAGAGGGGGAGAGAGAGAGAGAGAGAGAGAGAGAGAGAGAGAGACCTTGCATGTGTCTTTGAAACCTTAAAGCCCACCCCCAGTGACAAACTTCCCTCAACAAGGCCACACCTGCTCCAAATCCTTCTAAGTTTTTCAAACAACACCACTCCCTGGTGACCAAACATTCAAATCTATGAACCTTTGGAGCCAGTCTCATTTATTCAAACTACCACATTCCATCCTTGCCCCCCCCCATAGCCTTGTAGCCGCATCATAATGCAAAATAATGCATTCAGGCCAATCTTAAAAATCCCCATAGTCTATCACAGTCTCAACCCTGTTTAAAAGTTCAAAGTTCAGTCTCTTCTGAGACTCAAGGCAATATATTACCTGTAACCCCATTAAGCTAAAATGAAGAACAAAAGCACATACTTCCAAACACATAATGGCACAGAACATACATGGCTATTTCAAAAGGGAGAAGGAGCATAGTGAGTATTCATTGTTCTAGAGGCAGCTGGACCTGGGAGAGTGAAGCCTAAGAATGAGACAGACTAAAGTCTCATGCAATAGAAGCCGGGTGGTGGTGACGCACGCCTTTAATCCCAGCACTCGGGAGGCAGAGGCAGGTGGATCTTTGTGAGTTCGAGACCAGCCTGGTCTACAAGAGCTAGTTCCAGGACAGGCTCCAAAGCCACAGAGAAACCCTGTCTCGAAAAACCAAAAAAAAAAAAGTCTCATGCAATAGCCAACTGTTATTCAGAGCATCAGACAATTTATACACTCAGGATTAAGAGGAATCCCGTGAATAAAGTGTAGAGTCACAAGGGCAGGCTACAACGGCAGGCAAGCCTCACATGCCAATCAAGCTGCACACGGCAAAGCATGTTCTTCCAGAAACACATATAAACAAATAATAATGGCCAGTTATAATGAATAATCTGAAATAAACTCGCTCGTGTAAGATACACCTGGGAAGGGCACGAAAATACATTCCAAGAACAATCCCATGTTTTGAAGAAACTGAGGCCACCAGACTCTTGTCTTGTTTTCTTGGAGTTTTCTCACAAGCACTCTCAATTCTCCTCACACAACTCCATTCCTGGGCCACGTTCCAGCAAGAGAGGAAATACTGGACCAGAGCAAGACTGAAAACCAGCAGGGCAAACTCCAAACTCTGCATCTCCATGTCTGATGTCAAAGGGCTCTTCAGATCTCCAACTCCTTTCAGGTTTGTCTCTCCCTAGGGCCGATTCCACACCTTGCTAGCAGTTCTCCTTGGCTGGTGTCCCAATGCGCTTGCATCTCCAGCATCTTGGGGTCTCCAAGACAATCCACGCTTCACAATCACAGCTTCATGCAATGGCCTCTCTGGGCCTCCATATGAGGTCAGCTCTGACACATGCCTGGCCTTGGTGGTTTGCCTTAGCTGCAGATGGGTACTCTAGAACCCCTTTTGTGTATCCTTGATTCTAAAACCAAAACTGTGGGACCAAAGCTGCCAACTTCTGTTGCTTGATGGGACTGAAACTTGGTCCCTCTTCCAATTACATTTGCATCTGCTTTTTGTCCTTGATGGTTTCCTTTACAGCTTACAGCTTAGCTTTCTTTTAATTCCTTTACACAAGTTGGAAGCCCAACCGGGTGGGATCTTTCCCTGAGGTTACCACTCCCTTTATTCCATTTAACATCTGTCTGTCGTTTAAACTTTTTATCTCCCTGAACACAGGACTTAGCTTCATTGCTTTTTCTGGTGTTCCTTTCCTTCTCAAACAGTTCCTATTATATTTCTCTATGTCTATCTTGCGCCCTTTACTTAAAGATCTGTGTAAGAATGATTATCAATAACTGCATGACAGAGTCAATATAAGGTTTTCTTGAAATCTCCTCTGCCAACAATACCATTAATCCAAAACTCTTCTATTTAGCCCCAGGTAGATTCAGGGCAAAAAGTAGCCACATTCTTTACCAAAGCAAATTATGCTGCGCATGAGAATCTAAGAAACTTCCTGAAGGGAAGTTCTGTTGGAAGTGGCATGTTTTAACTCCTCAAAGAATAATGAGCACTTATTAGAAAAGTAGAAATAGGATCCAGATGTTCCAATGGATCAATAGTGAAGAGGCATCTATCTCAGGAGATCTCTGGGTCAGAAGTTTCTTAGTCACCCATGACTCAACTTTATCTGAGCAGAGCACAGATTGTCATAGCCCTGAGGGCAATGCGGTCATTGGGCTTGATATTGCCCTCTGAGCCATGGTAGTTTGAAGTCAACTGAGGGGACTTGGCAGAAATGGTTAGAGGTCAGGCTAATTGCAATCACAGAGCAGAGTGATGGCAAGATGGTGGACTGAGTGGAGGACCCATGTTGTGAGAAATGTACCCTGATCTGGGGGGTGGGCGGGATTCATTAGTTTACAGGGACTGACATAGGAAATATCTTGGAACTTAAACAGCAGAATTGTTTTCTCACATCTTTTGACTGTTAGAAATTTGATAACATGTCAGCAAGGTTGGTTTCTTCGAGGGCCCTCTCCCAGGCTTACATATGACTGCTGTATCTTTGTCTTTACATAGACTTTCTTCTTACTTGGTAATGTGTAACACTATTTTTGGGGAGATGTGAACAACTATGTACTCACCCCAGCTAAGAACCCAATGATAGACCAAAAAGTAATGATGACACTGAAGTCATATGCATAAATCAATGAGTTTTTACTGGAGTCGGTTACTTACAGGAGCAAAGTTACCAATATCACCAAAAGCTCATCCCAGCATTGACGATTCGTGAAAGTTGGAAGCCTGAGCACACTGCACAAGTGGCTAGAGGATCTTTTCTAGGGGGTTCAGTATGTCTGAGCTTCTTTCAGGCAGCTTGGCTGCTATGAATGTGTCTCAGAAGTCCACTCTGCTTTATCAGTGCAGGGAGGGAGGAGCTTTCTGAAACCTACTCAGTTTCAGGAACTTCTAGGACTCTGTTGTATACTTGTTGAGTTAAGATCTTCCCTGCAGGGTAGAAATTTCCCCTCCCTTTAGAATGTTCTGAATCATAGTGAGCTTTCCTCCAAGATAGAGTTTTCATCTCCCAGAAGATTGCTACACAACAATTGATTGTGCCTTAAGCTTTTTTTTTTTTTAAGTGTGGTCACAACTTAAAAAACTTAGGGCCCATTCATGACCTTTCATTTTAATTACCTCCTTAAAAGTCTTATCAGTGAGATATTAGAGGTTAAGAGGTCAACATATGAATTGGTGTGGGAGCATAATTCAGCCTACAACAGGGTGCTCCTTGGGAGATACTGATAGCTGGTGGGTACAGTCCCAGTCCTTTAGGGTTCAGGTAGAACTGGGGACATTTAAGTTTGTTGTTTTCCTTGTAGTGGTGAAAATGTTCCTTTATTAACTCTGGGAAGTGAAAATGTTAGGAAACCTTGTCTGTAATGAGCTGATGATGCCTTGTGTCTTAGTCAGGGTTCCTACTGCTGTGATAAAGCACCAGGACCCAGGTCAGCTTAGAGAGGAAAAGGTTTACTCCATCATCCAGGGACATTAGGGCAGGAAAGAAGGGCCTGCAGAAACCTGGAGGCATGAGTTGATACAGAGGCCATGCAGGAATGCTGCTTACTGGCATCACCCACTTTGAACTGGGCCCTCCCACAATATGATAAAAAAAAAAACACAAAACAAAATGCTTCACAGGCTTTCTTATAGGCCAATCTGTTATGAGCATTTCCTTAACTGAGGTTCATTCTTCTCAAATGATTTTAGGCTGTGCCAAGTTGACATAAAAACTGTCTAGCCATAACTATTAACTCTTCTGCCTTAAGGTTTTTCAGCACCTTAGGGGAATTGTTCCACAACTCTACCATTTTTAGTGTTAGCTATGATGTAAAATGTGTACTTAGTGTGTAGTCTGCTGGGCTTGAGACCTGATTTTACCACTCCCTACTTGTGTTGTTTTAGTTAGCCCTCTCCATGTGTGGGCTCAGCATCCATGGAGTCAAGTGACCTCAGATTAAAAAATATTTTTAAAAATGTGTATAGATATTTTATTGTCAATATTCCTTAAATAATAAAATAGCAGAACTATTTTCCTAGCATTGACATTATTGCAAGTAGTTTGGCAGTGGCAATGGTTAAAAGATCGTTCATGATCTTCCTCTCAAACATTTTTTTCTCCTTTCAAACTATTATGCGTTAGTATGGAATCAAAAATGATTAGTATACCATGTTAACTACATTAGCATAACTGGAACAAAAGTAAAAATCCATCAACACATTCATCATCAGCGAGACGATCACTGCATAGCTCACATTGGTACCATCGTAAAGGAACTTAGCACATGGATGCTAACAAGACCCGCCACAAATCAGTCTCTGAACAGAAATTTCCTTGCAAAAAGGAAAACATGGATCCTGTGTTTAGAACTTATCTTGTACCTGCAGCTTCTTAGCAACTGTTAGCTCAATATAATCCATGTGTTGAAGAGGTATATCTTTGCAGGGGAAAATTCTGATATCTTTCCTTGCTTTGTTCACGTATAATAACTAAACTGTGGAGGAAAATTCACTTTATTTCTCTAAAAAAACAAAACAAACAAAAAAAAAACCGTGAAGCTAAGCTAAGAAGTTGAGATTAAATGACACCAGAATTTTAATACACACTTTCTTAACTACTTTCACAAACATAGTTTTCCATTGAATTATTGTGACGTGAGTGAATTCTCCCCAGTGCTTGATCGCAAAGGAGATGTGAGGGAAGTGCCTACCTGAACAAAGAACCCCGAGAAGCCTGACTAGGGTAGGAACACTTTCATTATACCTGGAGCCTCACAGTAGCAGATGGCCCAGTTAAAGCCCTCCAAAGTGACAGCTCTCAACTGAACGTCACTTGTACCAGGAGTGCCTACGTGTGTGGTGAGTTCACAGAGAGCTGGATGCCCGAAGAACAAGAATTTCCTGCCTTTATGTCATTGTGCTTCTATGTTCCAAAAAGCTGACCAGCTCTTAATCCAGGGGGTTCTGAAGAGAAAGAAGACATGAGACTGAGCAAGGTCTCTGGAGCTCATGGGGAAGTTAAGAGCCATAGATTGAGAAGAAATCTAGGCTCCAAGCAGGGGAAAAGCAGAAAGAAGCTGTGGAAGGACATGTCACCTCAGGCTCGCCATTCCGTCTGTGAAACTGTCCATAAAACAAATGTGTTTGCCCATAGATCTTACTTTATACCAGTATATTATATATAGCAAGTAGAAAATAATATATAAAAATAATATTAATTGGAAGTAGTAAGAAAGCTTTTTCTGTGGTGATACATCTTTAACTCATTTTGACTCACCTTTAAATATTTTGTTCTTTTAATTAAACTATGTAGAATGTAGGTGATCATATTTAGATAATTTTGGAGAAGAACTAATTTATTGTGTTGACTTACAAACAATAAGTATCTCTAGCAGGGAACTGAATTCATTTTACGATTTTTCCATGACTGTTTAAAATGTATCAAGTTAGATATATCCTTTAATGGTGAATTATTCTAAGATTTAAAATTATTTTCTTCATTTCCTGTATCACTAGAAGTATTTTGGAAAATATAGAATTTTCAAAAGAGTAGGATTTCTTTGCCCACCTCTAGCAGATATTCTTTTCCATTTCAAACCTCGAGTGCTTATCTATGTTTGTGCTTGCTGTCACACTATAATGCGTAGAAGCCGCATTCTAAGGGGGAGCTGTAGGAATAATAGGTTGCTAAGCAAGTCTCTTAGCTAATTAAGCAATGTGCCTAGAATTATTCTCACCGTCTGTGCTGCTCACCCAGGATGGAGCAAGTGAGAATGTTGTTCACTTTAGTTTCTGTCAGAACGTTAACTAGAAACAAGTGAAAGAATATCCTATTAATAATAATTAAAAACAAAAGAACTGAAAGGTCAATTGTATGAAATGTTTGAAACAACTCAATACACAGTAACAATGGAATACTTAAGCACACAATATATTGTCACTTCAAAGTCATACCAATTGCAGGTTTCTTTATAACATAATAAATGCTGTATTTTAGTCAGGTTACAAATATCTTATTATACAAGCCAGAAGAAATAGGCACAGTTTAATACATCTCTTTCATAAGCATTTTTCACCCTATTACTGCTGCTTTTCAAAATAAAATTGAGACAGAAGGAAGCCTATTTAGCTTATTCAGATTATAATTAATTTTGCCACTTGGGTGTATTACAAAATGTGAGCGAGGCTCTCTAATGAGCGTTGTAAAATGAAGTCATGGACCAGGTCCCAGACTGTTCAAATCATTTATTTTTCTGTTTGGAGTTGCATCACTGATTAACTACAAAGGCGAGGGTGGGCAGCCAGGATGGAGGAGCTGTGTGCACGGCCAAGGAGCTCCAAGCCTGACAGCTACACCTGTTCTCACATGCTAATCCTGGAGCTGCTGTGAGAACCATTTTCATTCCGTCCTCACGTTCATCCTCTCTGTCTGCTGCTCTTTCGTGAGTTTTCAGAAGCCAGCTCCTTGACTAGAAAAGTATCTTTCTGTGTATTCTTACTCGACAGGTGCTTGGTTTAAATTTGATTTCACTCGTCATGTTTGGAAGGAAGCCTAAATTTCCACAGACAGGTATCTATAATTCACACCACTGTAGATGTAGTTCATAAAATCTTCATTGCTCCCAGTGACCACGTGGTGTTTTTCCGTTCAATCTTTAGTCAGCTATTATCGAGTCTCAGACATATTACCCATCAAGAGCATGCTAAAGGAGCACGGTGAGAGGGTGGGAAGTGTCAGCAGTCGAGTCCTCTAGACCTCTTCTTGGTGTTCTGAAGCATCAGTGCCGTCAACTCCTAGACTGCTCTTTGCATTTGGCTCACTTTAATTTTCCTTCTTATCCTTTGTAATCCAGTTGGAATGCTTGCTGATTCACCTGCAAACTTCTAAGCCTGACTGTGAGGAGCCAGCTGGAGAATGCCGTCGGAACGCTGCCTCAGGTACACACTGGAGGAGCATGCTCTTGCTCAGTATAGTGAGGCTTAAACTAGTCACACAGCGGCACAGACCAGGAACAGAACACAATTCAGCTGAGTAAACCAAGCAGTTATAATTCTTGTGATTTGGACATTTGGAAGAAGGATGATCTACCGAGGCCACTTGTTCAAACCTAGAGTAGTGTCATGATTCTTTAATACTGTTTCTTGTCTTTTTCTTATTTGGGATGTGAACCTTCTGAGCAAAAGGCATATCACTATAAAGGTACATAATAACATTGTTGAGAAAACTATGCATGCATTTGAATATTGTTCCCTTTAATGCAATAAGTTTAGAGAGGATTCAAATAGTCTCGATAATATCTTGTTTGAATATTCATTTAGTTAATAAATATTTGTTGAGCCAAGCATGCAACTTGATGTAAAGTACAAGTTATGAATAATATAAAATTTTTGTTCTACCATAAACTGTGTAGTCTATGTGAGAACCAAATGTTAAGTAAATAGCTACAATGCAAATGCCTTTGTAAAAAATGCTTTTAAGATGGAAAAGTCCAGTGTAAATGCAGGAAAGAAGTATATCCCTGAGAGCCAAAGGGTGGAGTGATCTGGGAAATGCACTAAGGGAGGAGGGAGCTTTGCTTTCTAAAAATCTGACAGGCAGACAGGGAGAAAGCCTGTGGCACTCATTCTGCCTGAGGCAAGTCATCATCAGTTTCCGAGGAAACCATCAAAAGGTCTTCAAAAGAAAGATTAAGAGAGAGACATGATATATACTCACTCATAAGTGGATATTAGCTGTAAAGTAAAGAATAACCGTGCTACAATCCAAAGACCCAGAAAAGCTAAGTAATGAGGAGGGCTCAAGGGAGGGACACGTGGATCTCCCTGGGGAGCGTAAATGCAGGAGATCTGCTGGGAGAACTGGGTGCAGGTGGGCATGGAATCTTGATGGATCAGGTTGTGGGTAGATGGAGGGAGAGAGTACTGTAAGAGATGCCTGGGAAACAGAGCTTTACCGGGTCAGGCAGAAATCTAATGCAAGGAAAACTGCTATGGAATCTACAAGGATGACACCAGCTAAGACTCCCGGCAGCCGTCAATGCATAGCCTGAATCGACCATCCCCTATAATCGGATTGGAGACCACTCCTCCTCCTCCAGTTGTCATCAAAGGTCCTTCCTCCAGTGTCTGTTGGAGGCCAAGTCAGAGACCCACGCCTAATCATTGGGCTGAGCTTGGGGAGTCCTCCTGAAGAGAGGGAAGAGGGATAGTAGGAGCCAGTGGAGTCAAGATATCACAGGAAAACCCATAGCCACTAGCCTGGCTCATGGGAACTCACAGAGTCCAAACCAACAACCAGGGAGCCTAGGTCCTCTGCATATGTGTGACAGTTGCATAGCTGGGTCTATTTGTGGAACTCCTGGCAATGGGAGCAGGGGCTGTTCCTAGTGTTTTGCCTGGCTCTTGGGAATGTATTGCTCATGCTCTATTGCTTTGCCCAGTGTGGATACAGGGGGAGGTACTTGATCTTATGGCAGATTGATATGCTAAGTTTTGCTGATGCCCATGGGAAGCTTGTCCCCTTCTGAATGAATACTGAAGGGGATAGGTTGAGAGGTGGGGCTGGGGGGGGGAGGAATAGAAGGTGAGGAAGGAGGGGGCTATGGTTGGGATATAAAATAAGTATATTAAATTGAAAAAAAGTAGAGGTAAATAAACAAGGAAGATTAGGGTAAGGACTAGCAATATTTCTTATCATCATCAGGGATAGGAGTACAATTGATGTTTAGAGACTCTCAGAGCAAAAACCAAAACTGTCTTAGTGTTTTAGTAAAGGTTTTTGTTGCTGCAAAGAGACACCATGACCAAGAAAACACTTATAAGGAAAACATTTAATTGGTGTGATTTGTTTATAGTTTCAAAGGTTCAATTCATTATCATCATGGTGGGGAGCCTGGCAGCATGCAAACATGTCTGGTGCTGGAGCTGAGAACGCTACATCTTGCAGGCAACAGGAAGCTGTCTGTCACACAGAGGGAAGCTTGAGCAAAAGAGACCTCAAAGCCCACCTCCACAGCAATACACTTCCTCCAACAAGGCCACACCTCCTAATAGTGCTACTCCCCTTTGGGGCCATTTTCTTTCAAACCACCACACTCAGAAAGCAGTTAATACTATGGCCCAAATGCCATAAATGTGTTAGATCTGATGCCCAACCAATACAATGCGTGAGGACTGTGGTGTTTATATGGTACCACCTCAGACAAACAATTTGCTCCTTGATATCAGAGTCAATGTGTGTGTTCTCAAAGGGGTTTCTTACCCTAAATCAGCCATTTATATTAATCAATTACCACGCTACTGCCATGACTTCCATGACACAGCCATCTCCTTTTAAACTGCTCCCACCCAGAGCCCTTTCTCCCCTCCTCTCACTCTTCCATCACTTGTGGAGGATCTACCCAGCTTCATGACCCTTGGAACCTTATCTTGCTTTGGTCCAGAGAGCTCTTCCTTCCACTAAGCCACATACTGACACAGCCACAGCAGGGACTTTGCTATTCTCAATGGTCACTTCATTTCTGAAATCACCTATTAGCTGCTTTACTCTTACTTTCATTTCCTAGCTGGTTTGCCTGTTTCCTAGCTGGTTTACCTGTTTCCTAGCTGGTTTACCTGTTTAACTAGGGCTGTTATTGGACCTCTGCTGCATCATATCTACTAGCTGAATACTTTCCACTTCTGCCAGCTGTCTATTTCCTTTCTTCAGTCTCCCTCCCCCTCCTTTTCCTTATTCTTCTACTGTTTATTTTATTGAAAATAGTTTTTTAGGCAATGTATTTTGACTGTATTTTCCTCCTTCCCCAATTCCTCCAAGATCCTTCCACCTCTTATTAGAAAACAAACAGGCACCTAAGGAATAATAATAAAACAAAATAAAAACAAATCAGAATAGGACAAAACAAGACAAGCAAACAAAAACAGAAGGAAAAGAAAAGCATGTGTTGGCCATCTATTGTGGATCATGGGACCTGGTCGTAAGAGTGGTTTGTATTCCCAGCAAGAATCTGTTAGAGAAAACGAATTTTCATTTGCAAATGTTTATCAATTGAAGATAGCTTCTGAGTTAAGGATCAAGACTATGTCCACTTCTCCTCTCAGCACTGGGGACCCATCTGGTACAGATCTGGTACTGTGCATGCTGCCTCAGTCTATAAGTGAATTAACATCTACGTTGGTCCTCTTGTGTTTGTGTTTCATTGTTTCCTTGATGTCCTCCATGCTCTCTGACTCTTACAGTCTTTCCACCTCCTCTTCTGTAAGGTTCCCTGAGCTCTGAAGAGAAGGGTTTGCTGGAGACACATAATAACACAGACATCTAACAACCCTCCACCAGCACAACATAGTAACACAGACATCTAACAACCTTCCACCAGCACAACACAAA
>JAQHUG010000015.1:13787443-13800209 GCA_028555095.1 Dicrostonyx torquatus | reverse complement strand
CATTGGTTAATAAAGAAGCTGCTTTGGGCCTATTGCAGAATAGGGCAAGGTGGGAATTCTAAGCAGATAGAGGAGGAAAGAGTAGGTGGAGTCAAGGAGATGCCACGTAGCCATTGGAGGAGACAGAGCTGGACCCTTGCTGGTAGGTCATGACCTTGTGGGGATGTACAGATTAATAGAAAAGGGTTAATTAAAGATATAAGAGCTAGCCAATAGCAAATCTGAGCTAATAGGCCAAGCAGTGTTGTAATTAATGTAGTTTGTGTGTGATTATTTCAGGTCTGGGCAGCTAGGAACAAACAAGCAGCCTCTGCCTACACAATTTTCATAGAAATTCATGTGTAATTCAATTCTTAGGATCTTAAATACTAAGTGTATATTTACTAAAAATATATTATTCATGCGTTTTCCCTTCTGATAGAATTCTATGAAGTTAAATTAAGTAAATAGTTTGGATAAATTAGACTCTTGCACTCTTGTATCTAGTACGTGATTCTGAAGCTAAAATACTTCTTGTTCTCATTGAAAAAATATGAGACAGAAGGAGTCAGCGGGCACACATATTGGTGTAACTTGTTTCTTGGTATTGGCCTGAGAGTTAGCAACAGATTTTCTTGCCTGAAACATGAATAAGGAATGACCAGTCGAGCACAAACTACTTTGACTTCCTGTGATCATTAACATTTTAAAAGGAAGTATAAAAACATTATTGAGTCAAGAAATAATGACTTTTTAAAAAACTTAAAAATTAGGTTTCATTCCAGTGGTGTAGCCACAGCATGTTATTTATCAAACATATAACTAAATTCTAGCAGGAATTCTTCTAGAGGAGCGTAAAGCAGCAAAGGAAATATGAAATGGATGAGCTAAGGAGCCTGGCTGGATTCTGAGCCTGCAGCAGAGACTCTAGTTCTTCTCCACAATGCTTAGCAAACAGAGGATTCTACTTCAATTAATAGTTGCTGGGTTCCTCCTCATCACCTGCTATGCTGTGAATAAACATGGGCAGATCCTCTGGCCTCTGTAGGTCTGTGTTTTTCATCAGTCAGCTGATGACCTCAAGCAATGGCCTCAGGATGGCTTGGTGCAGTGGTTCAGTGACGCTGAGAAAACACAGCGTGTAGGATTTTACACTCAGCACAGTTTCGATACACATTAGCTATTTCACTTCTTGGGTTGGCCATTGGTGCCTGGCCATGCTACACCTGGGTGTTAGTGGAAAGAAAGGGTCAGCTCGTTTAGGGGGGCATGGAGCTCAGCTGCTTGCAGGCTCACTCACCTTCTGATGGGTCAGAATAGCTTGGTTTCATTATTTTCCATCTTTGCATTTTCTGAATCTGAAAATCTCTTCCTTGTTGCTTAGAAAACTTCAGTAACTATTTGACTTTTCTCCATCTCTGGCTATTCCTTTCCAAACCTTTGTGCGGAACTTTGCAGTGAATGGGCATTCTCCACTCAGGTGGTAGGGTCAGCCTTCACAGTACCGTCTGCAGCCCCTCCCTTCTCCCATCTATTCACTTGGTGCTGGCCCAGCACTATTCTCCAAGCGCGTTCTGTTTCACCTCAGGGTTTTGCACTTCTCAGCATCAAACCTATAACCTCTTGCCACTCAGTTTCCTCCTCCTCCAGGTTTATAACAACTAGCATGGCTGATGTGTCTCTGAAGTTCTTTAACTCTCCTCTGCCACATTCCTAAATTCATAATGTCTTCTATTTCTCAAAAAATTTTAATTTTAACTCATTTCCTTCAAGGAATTGAAGATTATATACATTTGATCATTAGCATCTTGGAGAAGGACTGTGACCAGCCATGTAATGAAGCCCATAGAGGTATTATTGAATATGACTACATTGAGAAATATTGAATCGGAGGTAACAAGAGAAGTCAGTCAGAGGCCTTGTGATCCTGTGGTGAGTGTGTGTGTGTGTGTGTGTGTGTGTGTGTATGCGTGTACATGCACACATGTATGCATGATGTGTAGAAAGGGTGAGCATGAGTCAACTGTTAATCCCCTCCTCTTCGAAGATCCTCTGACCCAGAGAGTGCACAGTTCAGGTCATGAGATCCAGTATGGGCAATCCTGAGTAATGGGTCACTCTGTGGGTTATGGAACATCTGTGGGTTCTGGATACTGTTTAAATTTGCTATCTTTATCTTAAATATTCATATTCACAAATATCTGCATTTTCTGGTCAGGAAGCCTGATGTTTTGGCTTCCTAACATAACTCTATGAATGTGTTGGCAAAATGATTCAAATAGGATATCTTTGAAAATTAAATATTTCAACATATTTTTTTCCATTTGAGCCTGAGTATATTGTGTAAGTTTCAGGTTTGAGAAAAGGGCAAAAGCCTATGATATTGGAAAAAAGATATTTGTCCCATATGTTTTTGTAATCATATTCCCCACTCGTTATTGGAGTAAATGGCACAAATGATTACTAAATGAGAATGAAATGCATGATTAGAATTTTTCAATTCAATAAACATTTTTTTGTAAGCCTGTTATTTCCTAGACAGTCTGGTGGAAGACACAAACAGGGGGATAGTTAATTGTAATATAATATAATCAATACCAGGTTTTAGGGGTTTGGATTTGCATTTGTTTTTGTCTTATGTTCCTTCAGGTATTCCCAGTCAGTTGCAGCAATAGTAAATTCGACTACCCTGGGTGAGCATTTGCTATGCTCCACACACGTATTCTCAAAACGATTGTCATGTAATATAGCTACAAAGAACATACAAAACTGATTGCTAGACACTATGACTTAAAGGTACATCTAACTATTCACGGCCATTATTTCAGTTTTAAGGAAAAGTAAAATTTATTATGTTTTATTAAAAACAGATTTGTGTGAATCAATATATTGTCTGTATCAATGGATACTGATATCCTGTTAATTGAGAAAAAAAGAGAGGGGATTTCAAATGTCAACAATCCCTACTAGGGACCTAAAGAGTGGCTGAGATGATGGCTGTTTGAACTCAGGGAGGATCCTATGGCTAGAGGTAAAAATCTCTCTAAAGCAGGGTTTGGAGGAAGTGTAATCAACAGACCCTTACTTATGGATGGAGAAGGGGAGGAAAAACTTTGGAGTGAGGCTAAAGGCCTGATGCTTGAATATCTGGATAGTAGGAATAAGGTATGTTCATGTTGTTCATAGGCCTGAGCTGTGGAGAGAGCTGGGAAAAGAATGGCCATTTTAAAGGGTGCTATGCCAGTGAAGGGGCAACAAAGGAGAGTCTGTTGTATAAAGATGTTTCTTTACGTCTTCTGCTAGGGGTGGAGCCAAGGTTATATTCTGTACTGTAATGTCTGCACCTCCAGAGCCCACCGCAATGCCAAAGACATCATAGATCCTTCATCTTCATTTTCCTTTTTGCAATGTGATCAAAACAGTTCCTTGCTCTGTTGAGCCTGTAGGCACTCACCAATACCCTCCTAAAGACTTGCTTCCACTCAGATAGATGTGTTTAGATCATATATGCTAATAAATTTACATATGCAATTGTGCAGATATATGCATTTAGACATATGGATTTATGATATAATTGTGTGTGTATATATATATGCATTTAGACATACAGTCTATTTAATATATTCATTTGTCTTACCTTCTAAGGGAGTGTTTATTGAGGACTTGATGCTAATAGCGCTGCTCGCAGAAAGGAGGGGGAGGTCATTGCAGCATCTGTACTGCTTGCTGTTCGGTCACCACAAATAATGTGCAGGTGGATAATGTTGTTATACTAAGAATAAAAAGAATATAGCATAGGTAGTTGTTTTTCATCTAGTCCTCAAGCAGGATGCCTTCTGTCTTTATCCCTGAACTTTTCCTCCAGCTCTATCAATTCTGCTAACTTTCAATGCACATTTCATAAATTGTTCTTTAGTTTAAAATAAAATTAATAACACGTGGACTTAGAAACTATCAGATATTACATGAATATTAAATATCAGTTAATCATTTGCTTTTGTCTTTCATTCAGGTGCCACACAGCTTTCTTGTGGCAATATTTAGACGGTAACTGGAGCCAGGGATATGACAGTTAACTGCCCGTTTGTGCTGCAGAAGTATCCCACATTCTAATTAGGACAGGGTTGAAAAGTTAAATTTTTAACTGACTGTAACTTACTTCTTGGATTTTCCTTTTAGAAAAAAAAAAAAAACCAAGGAAGACAAACCCAGTAATAAACTAACCCAGTCCTATTTTGGTTACTTTGTAAATATGAAAGTATTTAAATAGCAAAACATTAGTCTTGTAGCTCTTTCAGTGACATTTTGTCACTGAAATTAAATCCCAAATACTCGAAGTCATTTCTTTTCTTCAGTAGCCTGCTCCATGATCCATTATTTTGCTGGAGGACAAACAACACTCCTGAATGCTGTGCTGTGTATTATAATGCTCGCATGCCTGTTTTTTTTTTCTCTCTGACAGCTGACTTCACATATTGATCACAAAGGCATCTATTGGTATTCTCCTTCTATAAACTATGCCTTGTTTGGTAAACTGGTGGTCATTTCCCATAAAATGGTTTGTAGGGAGCAGAGGAAGCCCTGAGTAAGTCCTGAAGGAATATGTGTTTTGATATGGCATTCCATTTTTAGAAATAGTTTATAAGTTCATTGTTAGCATATGGTGGAATTTCTTTTGAAGATATTTTTGCCATTTCGTAGACATCAAATGAGACTTCCAATAAAATTTTCATTTCTAATAATTCCTGACAGGATTATTATTGAAAACCCACATTGTTGTTTGTCTTTTCAATTCACTTTCTTTTCCTTTGAAGATATTTTCTAGCATTTTACATAATTACCCAAACACAGAACTGCCACGATATCCTTCACTAGACATCAGAAGAACTGTACAGTACATACTGTGGAAGGTTAGTCACTGATTTAAAAAAATGAGTCATGAAGCTATGAAGTCATAGCTGACATTTGAGCTCATATTAAGAGAAAGAACCCAGGCTGAAGACTGTGGTCTCTAACATTTCAAACGTTGTAAAATGGCAGGAGAGGGACCTTGGCGGGTGACGACTGTGTGCAAAAGACAAATTGCCTTCCAGACAGAGCTTGAGTGTTGAGTTTATTGTGATCAAAGAAATGGGAGAAGAAAGAGAGAATGGGAGAGAGAGAAAGAGAGATAGAGACAGAGAGATGCAGAGAGGGGGCAGAGAAAGAAGCAGAGGCCTGCTTACCTCTTCAGAAGAACAACAGGAAGAGAACAGGAATAGGTGGGACTTGTCTCTTAAAGGGACCTTTGCACCTGCATACAGCCAGGGTACTGCTTGCCATGTGCAGAGGGGTGATGCACTGTGACAGGTTCCCAAGGGGCAGGGCCAAGGTATGCCTGGATGATAAATTTCCTTGGTATCTATTGTTATGCTTTACTTTTTGTTTCTGATTTTGTTAGTTTGAATATTCTTTCTTTTTCTTTTACATAGATTGGATAAAAGTTTGTCTCTCTTGTTGATTTTCCAAAAAAAAATCTCTTTGTTTCTTTGAATTTTTTGTATGTGTTCTCTTTGTTTCTATTTTATTGATTTTAACCCTCAGTTTTCTTCTTAGTTTTGATATTTTCAAATTTCCCAAATTTTCTGGATGTTTTATCACAAGAATTTTTAGATTTAACATTTTTTGACTGATGTTTCTATTTCTTCTATCATATCTCTTATATTCTTTTGGCAAAGATTGTCTCTGTAATTTCTGTTCACTTACCTAGATTTTTCATTTCCAAAATTCCCTCAATTTGTGTTTTCTTTATTAATTCTATTTCCATTTTTAGGTCTTGAACAGTTTTGTGCATTTTCTTTAACTTTTTCATTTTTTATTGTTTTTCCTTGCTTTCTTTAAAGAATGTATTAATTTCTTCCAGACTTTTGTTTATTTTCCTCTTGCTTTATTTACTTTTTCTTTAAGGACTTCGTTCATCTTCATTAAATGGGTTTCAAGGTCTTTATCTTGTGTTTCAGCGGTGTTGAGATATTCAGGTCTTGTTGTTGTAGGATAGTTGAGCTCTGGTGGTACCATATTGCTTTGACTGGTGGTGATTATGCTCTAATGCTGACATCTAGGCATCTGGGTTTGGAGTGATTATAGGTCTAGGTGCCAATTTCTGAGTTTTCCTTGGTTTTTGTTTCTTCTCTAGTGTTCTGGTCTGTGTGACCTGTGTTTGAGTAGGACTCTTCTTCCCAAGCTTGGGACTGGACTTTTGAAGATGGTCTGGCCTCGCGTGGAACAGGGGATCTCTACCTGAGTTGTGGACTGGGACATAGTGATAAAGAGGAGAGGGGAACTGGGGAAAATGTCATGGGAGGAGAACACTGACAGTGGAGACGTCTACAGAAGGGTAGCCTACCTGGGTTTCTGGTGGCCTACCCTCTGATCCACCACGAAGTCTTTACCTGAGTTCAGGGCTGGGGCACAGCATAAAGGAGGAGAGATGGAACTGAAGTCAATGTCAGGGGAAGAGGTCACCAAGAGAACAGAGGAGATCCAAGGGCCAGCAGTCTACCTAAACTTCTGGTGGCTGGCATAACCTTCAGTTGAGCATTGGGTCTCCACCTGAGTTTACCTACTGTTCTGGCAGGTGTGGCCTGAACTTGAGCAGAAGATGCAGACCCATCAACAAGGGATGGTGGAGGATTGTGTCTGCGGGAGGTTTTGTGGATGGATGGCCTACCTGTTTAGTTTTGGTTTTTATTCTCCATCATGTGCCCTTTGAACATTTCAACTTTGTGTGCACGTTAGCCATCTTTCCATGCTGGTGACAAAATCCCTGAAGCTTGTCAACTTCCAGGACTGAAAAACAGATTGCCATACAGCTTCAGATGTCAGTCCATGCTCAGCTGGCTCCGGTGTTTGGGGCCTGTTTGAGCAGAGTGTGATGAACTTGGAATCTATAGTAAAAGAGCCTGCTTATCTTCTGGAAGCCAGGAAACAAAGAGAGAGAGGAAGGGCCTAGTGGCCCCCATAACTCCACAAGGCACCACCTCCCAGTCTCAATCACTGGGCTTTAACATATTTAGATGTGAATATATCATGGATTAATGCAGTTATGAATCTGGAGCCATCACGACCTACCCCTATCCAAAGTCCCATATCTAAATACTGCTGCACCAAGGACCAAACTGTCCACAGGAACCTCAGAACAAATTTCATGTGCAGACCCTAACTCTGCATGAATATGGAGATAGATATATTCCTAAAGGGTGGGTGCTTGCCAGGAGCCTTTGTAGACATAAATAGCAGAAATCCACGGAATGTCATTTTGTGAGAAAAGACTACTTGCTTCTCCTAACCCAGGAGTTGATGTAAATGCTCCTAAAATAAACTTCGAATCTGCCCAAGAGGAATAACTCTCCTCACCTTTAAAAGGAAAGAGCTTGTAAAGTTGCTTGTTGTAGATGACATAGATTCCAGTATCTGTCTGTTCCAGCACTTTGCTATCTGGCGACCTGAGGACCTCATATTAGCTGAGTAGTGTCTTTAGTTTTAAGTTGTTACATGGTCTTAGGAAGGGAGTTTGTAGTGGAATATTATTTTAAGATGTGTTCCATTTGTTTATGCCGTGGAACATTTGTTTAATGATACAAAGATATGTTGTATTCTTTTATGTTGCATTTATTGAACTCTGTGAAGCTGTGTTGCTTTGCCTGTCTAAAACACTTGATTGGTCTAATAAAGAACTGAATGGCCAATAGCTGGGCAAAGAAAAGATAGGCAGGGGTGGCAAGGAGAGGGAATAAAAGAGGAGAAGAAATCTGGGAAGAAAAAAGAAGGAGCAAGGAGCAAGAAAAGAAGGAACCAGCCACCCAGCTACAGTGAAAGACATTGAGTAAGAAAAAAGAGAAAGGTATACAGAAATAAAGATAAAAGTCCAGATTCAAAAGATGGGATAATTTAAGAAAAAGCTGGCTAGAAACAAGCCAAGCTAAGGCTGGCAATTATAAGAAAGAATAAGCCTCTGTGTGTTTTATTTGGGAGCCTGGTAGTAGGCCCACAAAAGAGAAAACGAATAAAACAACCAACAATAGGAGATTACATCAGGTTTCTTTTTAATGCTTGTTTTGTTTTTATTCATTTAAAAATTTTCATACAACATATTTTTATCACTTTCTACCCCCTCTAAACTTCATGTTATTTTTTTCCTTAAAAATTAAATAAAAGAAATCCTAACAGAAAAGCTACTTACAATTAATTGATACTGGAAGAGGGGAAAAAAATCAGTTTCATTCAATGAAGTGACACTGGATTTATCAGTGACACTCAGAGCAGGCCACATGCTCAGAAGCAGTTGGGCAGCACAGGATGGTTCCTTATAAAGGGATTAGGATGAATCTTCTCTGTTATTTTAAAAACCTATGTATACAGTAACAGTATATAGAAAAGGATAAAAATTTGTACCAATGTTTGATATTTTTGTTATTAATAGGAAAGTCTCTGAGTCTTCCCCTTAAAACACACATACATCCTCATCAACTCTAACCAAGAGAGAGCCAGTAGTTGAAGCCTTTGAGTCTATGGTGGATAAAATAATATTTAGTAAATACCTTAAATAGTCAACAAAATTTATTTATTCTCTTGAAACAAGTCCAACAGATACCTTTATTTAGAATTTATATTCATTTTCCTGTGTTCTCAAAGCAAAATGCTTATAATCTACTAAGGCAAAAGAAGAAAACAGTGCACCATGAGAATCAAGCCAGCTGATCTGGTGTAGCTCACTGAATTAATAATAAGTCACGATGTCCAGCGAAGGTCAAATAAAAAAGGAGGGATCTAGCATAGATACAAACCCTGGTATCCTGGGCTCCAAGGCTCAAACTTTCAGTCCCAGGCCACCTGTGTTCTTTTTTGCTGAATAGAATATCAGAGCAAAGACTAGAGTGGACCCTGGAATGAAATGCTGATATGTATGGACTTTTGGTAGCAACTTAGCTGGCCATCTTACAATAGTTGCTTTCAAAGGAGAACCCAGGACCTGTCTTTATGGATATTCTATGTAGTGTAATTGAGATCTTGAAGACTATATTTATATATTATTCATATAACTGAAAAAAGCAACAGAGGGAGCTGTGGTAGTTTGAATGTAAATGGCCCCCCGTAATCTCACAGGAGGTGGCACTATTAGGAGGTGTGGCTATGTTGGAGTAGGTATGAACTTGTTGGAGGTGTGTCACTGTGAGGGTTGGCTTTGAGGTTTCCTATGCTCAGGATGCTGCCCAATGAGTCAGTCCATTTCCTGGTTCAGCTCCAGCACCACACCTGCCTGTACACCACCGTGCTCCTCATCATGATGATAATGGACTGAACCTCTGAAACTGTAAGTGAGCCACCTCACTTTATAAGAGTGAGGTTATAAATGTTTACTTTATAAGAGCTGCCAGGGTCATGGTGCCTCTTCAGAGCAATAGAAACCCTAACTAAGACAGTAGCAAAAGAAATGAGATATATATCTTGCTTACCAATAAATGTACAAAAATTGCAGAAATATAGTTAAATACAATAATCAACACCTGGCTTTCCTTTACTCAGCATGTTCATCCCTTAATATTTACTTATATATTTTTTATTTGACTTTGGCATCCAACCTTCTCCAGGTTTTATTCCTACTTACTGACTGTTAGTTTCTCTTACTTTCTCCCAATGTCTCAAAATTGCATTGGGTGAGGTTCAGTCCTTGCACTTCATTTTACACAAATACTCTTGCCTCCATGGGGATCTCAGTGCCTCGTGATTCCTCTCCGCGTAGCCCCTCCTCCCGTTTCCTTCATTTCTAGTATATACATAGCCACACAGTTCTATAGAAGCAGTAAGTTGCTTTTGTAGTAGAAAAAATTTTGAGTAAAAGGAACTGGTTCAGACAAGTATGACTGCATCCCAGGGTCACTTTTCTGTCAAGCTCCTCTTGGTAACACAGGACAGTCCTGGCATAGTGCCTGGAGAGCTCCAGTCCAAGATGAAGGCTGTAGAGACATCTAGCTTAGGGCACTGTGTAACTCTAGAGAACCTTGCCTGTGATGGTTTGAAAGAAAATGGCCACAAGGGGAGTGGCAGTATTAGGAGAGGTGGCTTTGTTGAAGTAGGTGTGGTCTTACTGGAGGAAGTGTGCTACTGTGGAGGTGTGCTTTGAGGTCTCATATATATTCAAGCCACACCCAGTGAGACAGTCTACTTCCTACATAGCAGCATGTAGCAGCTCCTTCTCCAGCACCATGTCTGCCTGCATGCCATCATGCTCCCCACCGTGGTGATAATGAACTAAACGTCTGAAAATATAAGCCACCCCAATTAAATATTTTTCCTTCATAAGAGTTGCCATGGTCATGGTGTCTCTCCACAGCAATAGAAACTCTAACTAAGATAGTGCCTAATACAGGCTCTCCCCAAACCTAAATTTGTACATCTGACCAGCTGCTCATTACCTCTAGTTAAACATTTAGGAAGCAACACAAACTTATATACTTAGTATTAAAGTCTCAATGCAGCTTACACAACTACTTAGTGTACCATTTTCTCCATTTTAGTTAAGTGTGGCTTTATAATCAGTACAGGTCCCAAAGACCCGTGTCGCTCTTGACTGCTACATAAGTCTCAAAGCTCCACCATTAAAGCACAGATGGGTCTCAACAACTTCTGCTACTGTCACCCTGACCTAAGTTGATCTACCATCGACTTTTGGATGGATATGTGCAGCACTCAGCCATGTTGTCTTCCTATTTCTGTCCAGACCCACAGAGGCTGTTTCTATACCACAACCCCAGTGAGCCTGCTGAAAACACTCCAGTCTTCTCTCCTTCTTAACACATTATGATGCTGTCTGCTCTGCTGCAGATTAAAGACTGATTCTACACTTTCTGTCTTCTCATCACCTGCCATTGTTACCTGGCACACCCTACCTGGGACCTATGATGAGTCACCCTTCTCCTGGAATTATTTTCTCTTACATGATATGTTCTTTTGCTGTCTGTGGATGTTTGTTCAAATATTGCCTGTCCAGAAAGTAGGACTTTAATTTTATCTAAAACTAATTATTTTGGAAAACTATATGCATATAATTTGGAAGAAACTATGATGCCCATGTGTGGTATTGAACTATTTTTAAAGAAATAGCTTCATAATTTCCTTAAACCAAGGACATTCATTAAAAATAGGATTCTTTTTGCCTTCCACATATAGGTATCAGTTCATAATGACAGTGCCCAAATATCACTTCCCTTTAAGATGGAAAACCAAAAGACATAGTTGTCCTTCTCTTTTGAATTATCTGAATCACTGCCAGAGAAACTGTCTCCATTTGAGCCTGGTGACTGTTATTTTCATTGTGATACTTAGGGCTCCATGCATTCAGTATGCTGAACGGTGACTGGTGCACTTGGGACTGTATGTGTTTTTCCTTTACTTGAACTGATTCATTTACATGCAATATAAGTTATATTAAACTAGAACAATATTCGTGAAATAATCAGACGAGCTAACGTTCAACACCATTTGTGCTATACCATCTATTTTGCTAAGTACTTTATATGTATTTTCAAAAAAAAAAAGGTGTGTGGAAAGATACTTCATTGTTTTATTTATTTTGCTTTCATGTCTTTTTAGTGCCTTCAAAATGATGAATTCCATGGAAAGTTTTAGTTACAATAATACTATAACTCATGCTTGTTGATCTCATGTGTACACATAATGTCAGCTTGATCTGAACAATATGTCCAAAGGACAATAAAGCTGATGAAACTTTCAGACTTTAAAATTGAGCATTGACTGAACACAGATGTCTTCTAAATGAAGGACAAGCAGGGGGACCATGTGAACCTGATGAATAGTTACTGTGCTGCAATTCTGCTTATCATCTTTGTAAAAACTGAGTCAGAATGAACTGTCCACACTCTGGGATGATCCAGCTGCTTGCTGAATCAATTGCATTTAATTAGCCCATCTGATGTTGATTGAATTCGAGGTTTCCATGCCTGGATTCCCGAAAAAAATTGAATTATCAGTATTCTTCTCGTTTAGAAATATTTGAATTTAAAGTGATGAGAGATTTTTGCATTAAATCATACTTATTATGTTGTGTTCATAATCCACCTATGGCATGTTGTCTTATTCTGCCACAGTCTGGAGAAGTCAGCCTCCCGTGAAATTCAGTAGCAGGCAGTGATAATTCAGTGACCAAGCAGGCAGTGAGTATTTACCATTCAGGTATGGGGATGGAAGAAGCAAAGGAGAGGATGTCTATACATCTAACGAGCCAGATGTCTCTGTTTCTCCTTGAACGCAAAGGCCTATGACGTTCCCAGATAATGACAATCAGTTTATTCTTGAGAGAGAGAAGCAAAGGTGAAGAATGGTGGCAAAGTGTGTGTTTGTCTTGATTCTACTGCTTACCAGCTTCCTTGCCTTGGACTATTCACTAAATTTCTCTTGTTTCCAGTTCCCTCCTGTTTAAATGAGGTAATATAGTAACCTGGAGAAGTTATTTTTTTCTCAGTAATTCCTAAAATTCAATTTCCAGTTTTGTATTCATTCCTTCAGTGCGAGGGGGGAGGGGCAGGGGCTATATGACACAGTACATGGGAACAACTTGTGGCCCTTAGGTCTCACCTTCCACCATGTAGGTTCTGAGAATTAAACGCAGGTTGTCATGCTTGGCAGCAGCACCCTTTACCTGCTGGGCCATATTACCAACCATCCTCCTAATTATTGAAAAAGTTTATTTCACTCAATGATAAAAGAAATCAATATGGATGATATATAT
>JAQHUG010000015.1:13744105-13765123 GCA_028555095.1 Dicrostonyx torquatus | reverse complement strand
GGGCACGCCTTTAATCCCAGCACTTGGGAGGCAGAGGCAGGCGGATCTTTGTGAGTTCAAGACCAGCCTGGTCTACAAGAGCTAGTTCCAGCGCAGGCTCCAAAGCCACAGAGAAACCCTGTCTCAAAAAACCAAAAAGAAGAAAAAAGAAAGAAATGGCAGTATACTCACACCAGAAATGATTCAGGTTGAAAACATTAACGCTCTTCTAGTCAGAAAACTGTGGCATGGTTTTGCACAATGAAAAGAATCTCTGAAGTCTATAGGTAGAAAACAACCAAAAGGAACTTGAAGTCTTGAGCTTGTGGCTATAATGGTAGTGGTAGTACTCTGCCAGAGCTAGATTAAAAGCTTATCAGAATTTAATTGATTAATGTTAAGACAATGAACTTTTGGAGTCTTAATATAGCAGTCGTATAATGAGAGAAATCTGGAATATGTTTTATTCTTTCAAACATCTCAAATCACTTGCCTTTGTCATCAGTTAAGCTTTATATCCTCAGACCTTTATAACTTTTATTTACACACCTTAATAACTTGCATTTGCATGCCTCAATAACTTGTGTTTGCATACCTTAGAATACCTTCTTAGACCCTCAAACGTTCTTAGATCCTCATATCTTCAGCTTTTTTATCTTTACATAAGTGACCCTTAAAGCATCTGCTCCTTTCCCATCATCATGACATCACCTTAACACCCAGGAGCCACAGGTAGTTGATTGCTGAGAACAGTCACTGCAAGATAAGTTCCTCCAAATAAAGGAATCATGAGAAGTCGTATTGAAATCTGTTTTGTGGGTTTATCTCTTTTCTGAGTATGGTAAGGAGTATGTTTCTGGACTTGGTATTAGCTCTATGAGAGTGAGGCCTGTGACTGGAATTTTTACACAGAGAACTGAGAAGGCAGTCGAAGCCTTGGTTATGGCTTTTAAGCTGGCGAGGCTATTCTAGTCACCAAACAGCATCAGAGTCCTGAGAAGAATAAATTTTACCTGACTTAGCGATTACAAACGACAAAGGCTTACTTGCTTGGCTGCCGAGACAGCCACCTTGGGGTTCTCTATGGTCGTTGAGGGCAATACCAGTGTTCTGTTAGGTCTAGTCTTCCAGGCTTTAGAAGATCCTGTCAGATCCCTGGATCCACCTGAGCAAGTCAGATTCACTCCAGATAAGTGTATCCCACCTTTCCCTGGTCTTGTAAGCTCCCTCCCTCAATTACCAGGAACTAAAGAAAAAAATTTATTGCTTAACCTGCCAGCACCCCACAAGGTCCAAGAGGCACCAGACAGTTTCACAGAGGCTGGACAGCAGTGAAGCAACCTGATACACTAGGAAGTAGCCAGCTCCCCAGTTTTCTCGGCTCACCCCCAAGATGTGGATACCTAAAAATCAGTAAGAAGCAGTCTTGAGAACTCGGCGCCCTCATCCACGTCCCACTCTAATTTCCTCTCCTTTTTATAATAAGCAAAAGGTGGGAATGTTAGGATTCAGGCATTATGCTGGCCTGTCTCCTGGACCTGTCACCAGGCAGGATACACTCAGGCAGTATCCTGGCCTGCCCAGGGCCCAATGGCTCCCAGGTCACTGTTGCAGGGGGCTGCTTGTTTGTCTCAGTAGCCCCGAAATAACCACACAAAAACTGTATTAATTAAATCACCACTTGACCCATTAGTTCTAGTTTCTTATTGACTAATTCTTATATCTTAATTTAACCCATTTCTATTAATCAGTGTATCGCCACATGGCAGTGGCTTACCGGTTAAAATTCCCAGCATCTGTCTCCAGTGGATCCATGGCGACTCTCTGACTCTACTTTCTTCCTCCCAGAATTCAGTTCCATCTTCTGTGCCTACCTAAATTCTGCCCTGTCATGCCAAGGCAGTTTCTTTATTCATTAACCAATACAAGCAACACACAGAGGGGACTCCCACATCAGATCACAACATAGTCTGTGAGTCACTATGTAGTCTGTGTGCATGTGCTATGTCCCCACCCCCATTTAAGCGACAAGCTCCTCCCATTCCTACTTTCTTTTCTACAGCTCCTCTGAAGATGCAGGCAGGTCTCTCTATCTATCTATCTATCTATCTATCTATCTATCTATCTATCTATCTCTGTCTTCCCATGAAACTTCTTTGTGCCCCCCTTCTCTCCCTTTGCTTCCTACCCCCAATATAACTCTTCACATCAGCGAGGTCTGCATTGCATGTCTGTCCCTCACCTGCCATCTGTCTCTCACCCACTGTGAGACTTCTTGGACATGTCAAAGTCTCTCTCACACCATATCATAACACTAATTATATAGCACAGGGAATATGGAGAATGCAGAGGTCCAGACCAGATCTGCTGTAGTTATCAGGAGGTCCTCTTTTTAATGGCTTCCTGAAACATGCTGTTTGCTTTCAGTCATAATATGCAAGGTATGAATGTGTCTGCACTGTTTACATATTTTGCCCATGATATCATTTGCATTGCTAATAAATATGTCTTGCCACTATTCGGTGCTAGCAGTAAAGCTGTAGATTTGCCAGGTAAAAACCACCATATTTCAGCTTCTTTGAGTACAGTGTGTCAGCATATCTGTGACCTGCCATCTTCCTCGACAGTGAAGATGTCAATTTCTGTCAGTCTTGAGGCCTTAAATACTGACTTTGGTGTGGTTGCAGCTCATCATGTGACTGAATGACAACCGGCATGATCCAGGCCAACTTCATTCATGGACCATGATTTTAGAACTCAGTATGTGTCGTTTCCATATGAATAAAGAAAGAATAATGTGTCATAAATTTAAAGCTTCCTCTGTGGTAGGCACTGCAAGCTGACTGCATTTCCACAAAAAATGGGTTTTCAATTAGAAAGATTTGTGGCTGTGGCAACACATTACCAGCCAAGAGTAAACTGTGAAGACTGTAAATCTCAGTCTGGCCAAGGCTCTCCCAGACACAAGACAGTGTGAACCAAACATGAGTCTGAGCTGTGTTTTCCTCCTTCTCAGCAGAACGGTCTCCCAGGCATTGGCAGAATGTTGTGGCCATATGTTTTTTTGTGTGTGTTTTGTCTCTAAATGTCTAACTTTGAACTTGCTTGAAGTGTTTAGCTTATGGAAGATGTTCTTTCTAACAAGTACAATTTTTATATGTCCATAACTAACATGTAGAAATATTTACTCAGGACCATTTCTCCTTGCTTTCAACACTGTAACAGTAGATCATTTGTATGTAGTTCTGGAGGAACATCTTAGTTTGTGCGTTCTTATAACCTATGTTTATTTGGGGCAGCAATGCCAGTCTTTACTATAGAGGTGCCGCAGGAAGGAAGATACAGTATCTGTTTGCACACACACACACTGCAGTTTACCTTCTCAAGAACATCAGCCCTAAAATATAGGACCTTTGTTCTCATGATGGCCCCTAGCTGGTCTGTAGACAGTATTTCACAAGCTCAGCTAGTCTGGGCAGCTGAGGTTTGCAGTGGTCCACCAACGTGTTCTCCCCCGTGTTAGTGGTATCCAATGATGTTTTTTCCTAATTGAGGTGCTTTCTAAATTTATTAAACTTAAAACACTGACCTCAATTTAGTAGTTATGTCTTTTATTTTTTTATTTTGATAAATATGACCTTTGTAATATTTAAAGACTTTCTCTTGCTTGAGAGAACTCACTGTGTAGACCAAGACTTGCCTTGAGTTCTCAGTGGTGCTTTTGCCTCTGCCTCCCAAGTCTTGACTGTCTGTTGCCACAGCTGGCCCTGAACTTAAAAGATGATGTATTCTGATGTTAGAGCAGAACTAATATTACATTTCTAAATGTGGCGATAGGATAGCAAAGTGGTAATTCCACGGGGTCATTCCATACGAGAACATGGCGAAAATGAAGGCTTACAGCCAGTGCAGAAATTTTAAAGTTGTGCTTGGTGAGGGGTGGGAGCACTGTTTATCATCTCTTTTTGTTTTAGCTTTTTATTTACTTATTCACTCTTTCATTTGTTTGCTTATTTGTTTACTTTATTGAGTATATAGTGGAAGAGGGCACATGGGTCAAGAGGAAAGGACATGGCATGTATATTAATTTAAAAGCAGCGAGGACGAATCACACCATACAGCAAACTCACATTGGAGGTTTATTAAGAAAAAGGGAGAAAGGTGGAGTGGCGATTCGAAAGCAGAGGTGCAAAGCCCTAGCTGCTTCTTTGAAGGAGTGGCAGGGAAGGGATGGGGGAACTGTTGGAGCTTGATTTGCAAGGGGGCTTAGCACATTCTCACAAGGACAAGCGCACAATGATTTAGTGGCCATAGGACCCTGGGCTGGCCAGGTATCTGCCTGAATGCTGACAATGCATGTGTGCGTGAGATTCTCTTAGTGACTATAGCTGGGGACAATGGGGGCAGGCTAGCAGAATGCTTGAAATGCTAGCAAGCACATGTGGGTCCAAAGTGGCTGTGGCTAGTGACATATTCTGCTAGATGTCCATGGGGCACCCAGCATAATGACTAAATGCTGACAGCGTGGACCACATAGTGACCATTGCTGTTTGACAAAGTTCCACCGTTTTTTTCACTGCAGACCACACTTCTCCTGCACCTTCTTACTTTCTTTTCTGATGATTCTCAATATTAATGTGAAGGAGGGTTCATCTGTATTTCTGTGCTTTGATTGGTTAAATAAAAAAGCTGCCTGGGCCATTTGATAGGGCAGGACTTAGATAGGCGGGGAAAAGAAAAGAGGACGCTGGGAAGAAGACTGGGTCAGAGCCAGTCACCATGAAGCTCCCGCCGCAGATGGAAGTACCGTAGATCCGTCCGGTAAGTCACCCACCTTGTGGTGACATACAGACTTTTATAATGGGTTAGTTTATGAGGTGAGGGCTAGCTGGGAAGAGGCTAGAGATAATGGGCAAGGCAGTATTTAAATTAATACAGGTCTCATGTGGTTATTTCGGGCATAAGCAAGCAACCAGCAGTTGAGCGGGCCAGCAGCTGGGGGCTTGGGAGCCAGGTGCTGGGAACACAACACGCACCTCGCCCCAGTTAATTACAACATTAATGCCTTTCCCTTTGGGAAATTTTGTGTGGGCTTTGGTAGAGGATAAAAATGTATATAATGGTAGCCTGTCTAAACAGAATAATTCTTTGGGAAAACAAAATCTGGCCTCCCACCATGGAATCAGGAATTCCATTATGCCTTCTAATTACACCAAGAACAAGCATGTTAGAGATTTACTAGATACACCTGATCCCAAGGATAAAATGCCTACGATTCAGATGCAGAGCCTGAGGTCTTTAAAGGCAAGAGTTCAGTTAATAAATACAGAGAAATCAGAATGGTATAACGGGGAAAGAGCAAGATGTCAGGACCTTCCCTTTTGAGAGCATTATGAGGGGATCAGGCCTCTATAGTTAGACTAAGAAATTATATGATAGTGTCTGCTCCTCAGAAGTCCTTTTCCAAGGTCAGGCATTTGGATAAGGGTCTTCATTCCCTTGGGAGGAACTTATGACGCTTCCATTAACATATGACTATTGTGAAGGTCCTCAACCTCTGACCGCAAGTGACACCCCAGCTCACATGCCCCTTCTCCCCATTTAATCCCATGTACAATATAAAAGGTATAACCTTTTCTCGATGAAATGCTGCTGGCAGCCATCCTAGTTCAGCCCCTGACAGTGTCTGTCTCCTCCTTCTATCCTGATTCACCCTCAGATGGTATCTGTCTTCTTTTCCCTCCCCTGACTGCTGACTCTACACATCCTCTTTGGAACCTGAATCCCCTGCCTGAAGCCGGTCTCCAGCAGGGATGTCTTCCTATGTTGGGTGATGAAATTCTTCTTTTTATGCTTCAGTCAGTCCAGAGAGACTGGTGTACAGTCCCAGAGGCAGATGGATCTCTGAGTTTAAGGCCAGCCTGGTCTTTAACCCCAGTATGAATGAGTTGCAGGCCAGTCTCTTCTGCTTTGCCAGTTATGTCTCAAGGACAGCCAGGCAGGGCAGTGTCACAGCTGTTCCCTATTAGTGGGTGAACAATCCAATGTTAGGTGAATTCTGCTTCACAATGACAGGAAGAACTGACATCAAAAAAATCAAGAAACCGGGATTGGTATGTAAAACATAATTTTTTAAAAAGCGACATCACTATGAACCCTTGGCCGCCACGGATTTTATTCCTTTGAGTATTCTTTGGGTTACTTCTTGCAGGTTGTGGTGTTTGTTGTATAAAGAACAAGTAGAGCATTTCTTAATAATTCCCTTGGCTTGTTGCCATGTGATAAAAAAGTCTTTTTTTAAACCTTTGCTATTGATATGTTTTTCATGAAATTATCCCTGTGGTAACTTTTAAGACCCAAAAGGTCAGAAGGATTGTGAGGCCTTGCTTTCATGGTCTGTAGTCATACTGAAAATGAAGGTCAAATGAGCTTTTGTCCTTCTATTCTGTAATGGTTTAGATAAAACGCTGTGGTTCCCGGAGGGGTGCAGTGGGCCAAGAGGGACAGCTGGCCCCACCACCCGAGGTCTCTGTGGGTCCCAGGCTGGTGGGAGGCAGCAGGTGAGAGACCTCAGTGGATCGGCGGGGCAGAGATAGAGGGCATGCAGAGAAAGTAGGTATACTTTATTTAGTGGGTTATAGAAGGGAAAGGAAAGGGGGGAAAGGAAAAAGGAAGAAGAAGAGAGGCACAGAGAGAGAGAGAGGTGGAAGAAGAGAGAGAAAGGGAGAAAGAGAAAGCAGAAGTTACCTCTTCAGGAGAGAGATGGAAAGAGAGAACACCAACTGGAGGAGGCAGGATATCCACTTTCCTCTGCTGAAGGGGAAGGGTTGGGAGAGAGCAGGGCTTGTATTTAAAGGAACAGGGTACCCAGGTGACAGATAAGGCCAGCAAATCATAACATTCCCATCTCTTTCTTATAATAAAAAGGTGGGAAGTTAGGCACAACAGATTAAAGGAATTGGGACAGTGGATTCTCAAGACTGCTTCTTCTTTGTTTGTGGGTGTTGTCTTGGGGGAAAGGGGACCTGAGAAAGCTGGATGCTGGTCACATCCTGGGGTTGCTGGTCACTTTACAGGGTTTGTGGTATGGAATTGTCTGGTATCTCTTGGACCTGGCAAGGTGTTGTCAGAACAGAGGACAAAGTTAAGTTTAGGAAGAAAAAAAAATTTCAGTTCTAGGGAATTGAGAAGGATGTATCTGATCTGTTTAAGGTTAATTCTTCAATATGGTTCCCTGGAACTCACAAAAATTCTTTGGGTTTGTGAAAACATAAGTCTTAGACATATATTTTGTATAAACAGTAGCATATTTATGTCAGAATGACTGTGACAGATGTTTTGCACAATGAAATGTATTTTTAAGACTATGGAAGGCAGCATGAGAGAGAGATTTGATAAACTGTATTTGTCCTCACACCTTTATAACTTGCAGGTACACACCTTAATAGCTTGTATTTGCATTTTACTGAAATTTGTTTGGTGAGGTTGTCCTTTTAAACAGACAAAACCTCTTAGCTGTCAAACTGCTTCAGCGATCTTTGAGAAGGATAAAATTTTACTTGAGTTATTGATTAAGAAATGAAAGAGAACTTACTTGGTTGTCACCTAGATCTACTTATTCCTCAGGGTCCTCCATGGTTGCTGAGGGTCGTACGGAGCTGCCAGGCTCCAAAAGATCTTGCAGGCTAAGAAATCTGTAGGAAGACAAGACTACCTTGACCTGAGCAGCTAAGCAGTCAGTTCCGGTGATTCTGTCCACTGTCTGGAGATCTTCAGTTTAGATGAAAGGCAGTTTTTCCCAGTGATCAGTTGAAGTGAATTGCAGATGGATGTTGTTTTGTGCCCATCTCTCTTCTGTTTTCTTGGGAGGAAACAGAGTGCTGCTGCTAGGAACCTGTCTCTTTTTGTTATGAATAGTTGTTTAATAATTGAGCATTTAAATGTCATATTCCGCAGATCCCTAAGCAGGTGAGGCTGTTTACCGGGTATAGATGAGTCATAACTACAGTACAGAATCTGCCTGGAGAGCTGGGTACACCCTTGACTGTACCAGCTCCCAACTTAACAGGTAAGATTTATCTGAGTCACAGAATCAATGTGATGGTTTAGATAAAATGGCACAGGTCCCTCCTGGAGGGAGGTGCAGCTGTGGGCCACAAAGGGCAGCCAGATCCAATGAGGAGCCACTGCGGGTGAGAGAAAGAGACAGATAGGCATGCCACGCAGAGTGAGTTTGGATATAGTTTATTCAGCAAAAGGGAATGGGGAGAAGGGGAGAGAGAGAGAGAGAGAGAGAGAGAGAGAGAGAGAGAGAGAGAGAGAGAGAGAGAGAGAGAGAGAAACAGAGAAAGAAGAGGGAGGAAAGAAGATTCCTTAGCCACCTCTTCCAAAGAGAGATGGGGCAGAGAGAGCACAGGCTGGAAGCTGAAGAATGAACTGCTTGCCTCGGCAGAAGGGGGTTTGAGTGGGCGGGGTTGTCTCTTAAAGGGACAGGACAGACCATAAGTTTCTGTCCTCCCTGAGCTTTTCTTAGGACACCTGTGTTACCACCCCAGTCAAACCTAGCACAGTCCCAGGAGCTGGTTGTGCTTGGCTCTAGTACTGAATTCAGGTACTCTGCAATAGCACTGTTCTTTTTCATTTTGTTGAACTTTTCCCCTTTGATTGAAAATAGATATTTTGGCCTGGAGGGATAGCTCAGCCATTAAAGGCTAAGCTCACAACCAAAAATATAAGAGTTTGGTTCCCAGCACCCATGGCTGTCCCTCCAGGTACAATAAAAAAAATGAAAATAGATATTTTTCTTATATAATATATGCTGATTATGGTTTCCCCTCCCTCTCCTCCTTCTAGTTCCTCCACAGCTCCTTTCCAATCTGGATCCACTCCCTTTCTCTCTCTCTCATTAGAAAACAAACAGGCTTCTTAGGGTTAATGATAAAATGATAACACAAAACTAATAGGATGGAATTGATCAAAACAGAAGATACAGAGACCCACTTGTTTGCACACTCGGGAATGCCATGAAACACTAAACCAGAAGCCTTATAGTATAAAGAAGGGACCTGGTGCAGACTCAGGCAGACCCTGTACATACTGACTCAATCTATGTGAGTTCATATGAGCTTTGATCGTGTTTATTTAGAACAGTGGTTCTCAGCCTGTGGGTTACAACCTCTTCTGAGGTTGAAGAACCCTTTCACAGGGGCCTCCTAAGGCCATTGTAAAATATGGATTACAATTCATTATTGTAAAAACAAAATTACAGCTATGAAGTAGCAGCAAAAATAATTTTATGGTTTGGGGGACCACCACATCACCACAACATGAGGAGCTGTGTTAAAGGGTCACAGCATGAGGAAGGTTGAGAACCCCACTGCTCTGAAACTCTTAGGTGTGCTGTTACATTGCCAGTATGAGATCTCTACATTTTCTTAATGTTGGCACTTAGTACTATTAACTTTCCTTTCCTCTTAGAACCACCTTCATTGTTTTCTGTAAGTTTAGGTATGTTATGTATTCATTATTCCAAATTCTACAAAGTCTTGAATTAGACTTGTTTAGTTTCCAAAAATTTGTAAGCTTTCTGCTGATTCTGTTATTGTTGATATCCTCCTATGGTGGTCAGCATGGTGTTATTTCATTTTTCTTCTGTCTGTTGAGACTTGCTTGTATCCCAGTATGTGGTCAGTTTTGGGAGAAGTTCCACAAAGTTCTGAGAAGTTATAGTCTCTTATATTTAATTTAAATGTTCTGTAAATATCTGTTAGGTTCATTTGCCCCTAACATCAACTATCTTAAGCATTTTTCTATTTAACTTTTGTCTGGATTACTATCTTTGAAGTCTCCCACTATCATTGTGTGACAGTCAATATGTGATTTAAGCTGTAGTCATGTTTCTCTTATAAATTTGGGTACCCATGTATTTGGGGAATAGATATTAAGAACTGAAATGACCTCTTGGTGGACTTTTTTCTTTGATGAGTATGTAGTGTCCTTTCCTATCTCTTCTGGTTAGCGTTGGTTTTGAGTCTATTTTGTTACATATCAAGACAGATACACCAACTTGCTTCTTAGGTCCATTTGCTTGGAATATGTTTTTTCAGTCTTTTATCACAAGGTGATACATATCCTTGAAGTTTAGATGTGTTTCTTGGATGCAGAAGAAGGATGGATACTACTTTCACATCCATTCTATTAGTCTGTGTTTTTTTTTCTTAATTGGGGAATTGAGACGATTGATTTTGAGAGTTATCAAAGAGCATTATTTGTTGATTCTGTTTTGTTGTTGATGGTGGTATTGGTATGTGTGTGTATGTTTCCCTTCTTTTAATTTTCTCTCTGAGATTATTTATTCCTTGTGTTTTCTTGGGTGTGGGTAAACTCTTTAGATTGGAGTTTTTCCTCAGAGTGCCTTTTGTAGGGCTGGATTTTTAGCTAGCAATTGCTTAAATTTGGTTTCTATCATGGAATGTCTTATTTTCTCCATCTATGCTGATTTAAAGTTTTGCTGAATGTAGTATTCTGTTTTAGCATCTGTGTTCTCTTAGAGTCTGCAGCACATCTGTCCAGGCCGTGCTGGGTTTTAGAGTCTCCTAAGCAGCCACATGTTACTCTAATAGGTCTGTCTTTATATGTTATTATGTCTTGCACATTTTAATATTCTTTCCTGTTCTGTATGTTTAGTGTTTGAATTATTATGTGATGAGTGGGAATTCTTTTTCTGGGCCAGTCTCTTTGGTGTTTTGTATGTTTCTTGTACCTTGGTGGGTGTTTTGTATGCTGCTTGTACCTTCTTTTGGTTGCGGAAATTTTCATCTATGATAGTTTTGAAAATATTTTCTGTGTTTCTTCTCCTCTATTCCTATTATTCTTAGATTTAATCTTTTCACATTGTCCCAGATTTCCTAGATATTTTGTGCTAAGAGTTTTTTTAGATTTAATATTTTCTTTGACTGCGGTGTCCATTTCTTCTATCATGCCTTCAAAGCTTGAGATTCTCTTTTCCATTTATTGTATTCTTTGACTCTGAGGTTCCTATTCAAGTTCCTAAATTTTTTATTTCTAGATTTCCCTCATTTTGGTTTTTTTTTATTGAGTCAGTTTCCACTTTCATCTCTTGAATGGTTCTACTTATTTCCTTTCATTGTTTGTGTTTGCATAGGTTTTTTTTTAAAGAGATTATTTTAAGAGATTTATTTGTTTCCTCTTTAAGGACCTCATAAAAGCTAATTATGGTCTTTGTCTTATGCTTAAGCTATGCTGCAATACTCAGGGCCTGCTGTGATCAGGTTTCTGGGCTCTAGTAAAGACATATTGTCCTAAGTATTATTGATTGTGTTTTTTACAATAGTATATAGGCTTCTCGGCTTGAGAAGATTGTAAGTCTAGGTGCTAATATCTTGTCTTTGTTGGCTGAGAGTATTTTGTTTCTTGGATTCTGTTTCCACTTTGGTTTTTAGGAGAGTGTGATGGCTGTGTGTTGTATAGTAGGAAAATTCTCCCGGGATCCTGATAGGTATGTCCACATGGGGCGGGAGGGTGTTCCAGGTAAAATGTGTTTTTATTTCTAGGTATTAAAGCTATCACTTTGGAGTGAGAAATCACTAAGTTGAGGAGGCTGAGTGGGTTCACAGGAAGGAGGAAAGCAGGGTGTTCCACTAGTATCTCCTGAGTCCTTTGGGAATGGAGACAGAGAGTGAGGGGAGGCACAGTAGTTTGTTAGCTACAGAGGTTGAGATGAGACTTGGGGATGGCACTTGGAAGAAGGGAGAAAGGGGGGAAGATTTGCAGTTAGCTCACCTGCTTTGCTGTCTAACGTGGCCCATGTGTTCTCAGAGAAAGCCTGTTAGAGTTGAGGACTGCGACAAATCAATGCACTGGGGGAAGGAAGTTTGCATGAGAAGATCTGTGTGATCCACTCAGAAGTGGGGCAGTGGGGAGGCGGCTGGAAGTGATCAATCCCACAGCTGGGGATAAATAAGATGGGGAGACTGGGTTTGGAGGAGCTGAGAGGCAAAGATCTACAACTACCCTCCCTACTTTGCTGGCCAGAGTGGCCTGAGGGGTTCCAGGAAATTTCTGCTGGAACTGGGAGCTGGGATAAAGTAATGAATATGGGGTTAGGAAGTTAGGAGGGAAGATCTGTGTGTCCACTGGAGACAGGGGAGAAGGGAAGGGGGGCACCAGCAGATTGTCTGCTGCAGAGGTAAGGATGAGACTGGGGAATTGTATTTGGAAGAGCTGAGGGGGAGATCAAGATCTGGGACAGTATGTTCTCTTAACCACTAAGCAATCCTTCCACCCCACCTCCATGAAATGGATACAGTGTTTAGTCCATTCTGCAGATGGGAAAGATGACCGAGATGGTACGTGCTTGCCCAAACTCATGGTGAAGTGTCCATGCTCAGGTTGTCCCCCTGCACTGTGCCCCACCACCTTGAGTGTAACGTGATGACACATAATTCGCTTCCCTTTTCAGTTTTATTGAAATATTATTGAAAAATAAAATATGCATGTATTGCAAAGGTACAAAATGAAGTATTCATAGATTCCACATTGAGGAGTTGTCACAGTCAAGCTAATGACCCATTATCAATTCATGAAGCTATTACTATTCTCTTTCCAGATCTCTTCTCTACCCCCTTTCTGTCCCCTTCGTTTTTTCTCACTTCTGCCTTCCCCTCACCCTTCGAGGGAGTCCAGTTAAACTTCTGGTAAATTTTAGTGATAAAATACATCATTGTTAACTGGAGTCATATTGCTGTAAATTGGCTCCTTAGGACCTTTGCATCTTGAGTAAATGAAGCTTTGTAATTTTTGAGTCCTATCTCCCCATTTTCTCCTCATCCCAGCCCTTGTGAAACATTTTATTGTTTGAGTCCTGTCTCGCCATTTTCTCCTCATCCCAGCCCCTGACAACACCATTCTGCCTTCTGCACCCAGACTTGACTATTTTTGTTGTATGTCTTTGGCTTATTTCTCTTAATACTATATTTCTAAAAGAAATTCCTTCTTTTCAGAGGCTGAGTAGTTCCCTTTAGCATAGGTGTATATGAATATGTAATTCTTGAATTTTGAAGTTATTTCTATTCCTTGGATAGCATGAATAATGTTATGGTGGGCATGTATATGCTCATTTTCCTTTTTTGGTATGGATCTCATTCATATATAAAGTAGTACTCCCTTATCTATGGATGGTGTGTGTGTGTGTGTGTGTGTGTGTGTGTGTGTGTTTTACTGTAATTGTTTAGCTATGAGGTAGGAGCAGAGGCTTGTGCTTTTTGGAAGTGATCTGGACACCAGAATTACATTTTAACTGAAAACCTTTACATCCCAGTTTCCCTAGGACATTGTCTTTCTTGCTGTTTAGATCTCATAATTCAGTCTTTTCTTTATTTCTCTCCACATTTTAGGCCATGTTCAGTCTTTGTATGGTGGAGAGTGAAGCCGATGAAGTAAATTTACGAGGCGTGACCAGCCTGGGCTTAAAGCAGGCTCTGGAGTTTGCCTACACAGGACAGGTATGGAACAAATGTGATGTGGGCAGCTTTGCTTATTGACTGTGTCTAACCAAAGGAACTTATTGCCAATGGGTGAGATTTAGTTGCTTTATATATTGTTCATTTTAATGTTTAAAATAATCACGTCTACCTAATTTTATATTTGAAGTAATGGAAAAGTAAATAGAGCCATTTGATTTTTTTAAAAAGATTTATTTATTTATTATGTATACAACATTCCTTCCATGTATGCTTGCATGCCAGAAGTGGGCACCAGATCCAGTTTCTTTTAAAAGATAAAGCTTCACTAAAAATACAGTCTCTAAAACTTCAAAATCTCTTTAATAATTCCAAGTCTCTCAAATGTGGACTTCTGTAAAACCAATAATTAGTTAAATACTTTCTTACTCCAAGAGGCAAGGACCAGGGCACAGTCATAATCTGAACAAAGCAAAGGTATAAGTCTAACAACATAAATCTCAGTGTCAAACTTCTAGAATTCATGATTTCCTAGGTTCCTCCAAAGGGCTTACCACAGCACACACAGCTTATGTAGTAGGCTTAGGCAAGCTCCACTGCGTGGCTGCTAGAGGTTCTTGGGAGTTTTCCTATTCTACTGGCATCCCCAAAATGCTGGGTCTTCTGCGGCAACTGGGCTTCGTTCTCACTGTTTTCACTTCATGAACTCCAGCCCTGCCACAAAGTAACATGACCTATTCATGCCTTAAAAAACATTACCACCTGGGTGACTCTTATAATACAACTTTTTCGAGCATAAGGTACAACATTGGCCACCTCTTGCACACACCTGCTGTGTGCTGAATCTAAGAAAATATTCCTGGAAAGACTGCACTTCAATAGTGCTGGTCTCTTCTTAAAATCACGACCAACTCTTCAGGCCCAGCTGACCAACGTCCATTATCCCAACAAAATGAAGGGTTCTAATTTCTTGTCAATTACAACTGATTCTTGAGAATCAGCTGGCCGTACACCACAAATTCTACATGCAATTGGCTCAGTATAATCCTTACTTCCCTCTGAAACTTCACAAGCCAGTTGTCCACCTTCTGCATTTCTCTCAATATTCTTATCTCCCAAGCTCCCACAGAATAGCTTACTAAGCTCTCAACACTCAATAGCTTTCCCAGCCTGAAATTCCAAACTCAATCTATGATCTTCCTAAAATGACATGATCAGGTCTGTTATAGCAATACCCTACTCCTGGTACCAATTTCTCTATTAGGCAGGTTGCTGTGATGAAACATCATGACTGAAAGCAACTTGAGGAGGAAAGAGTTTATTTTCCTAACTCTTTCATATCACTGTTCATCACAGAAAGCAGTAAGGCCAAGAATCCAAATAGAGCAGGAACGTAGAGCCAGGAGCTGATGTGGAGGAGTGCTGTTTACTGTTGCTCTCCATAGCTTGCTCATCCTGCTTTCTCATATAACTCAGGATCAAAAGCCCTGGGGTTTAAACTCCTACAGTGGGCTGGGCTGTCCCATATCAAACACAAATTAATAAAATACCCTATAGGCTTCCCTACAGCCTGATCTTCTAGGGGCTTTTCTCAAATGAGGCTCCTTTCTCTCAGATGACTGTAGCTTGTGTGAGGTTAATATAAACTATCCAACACAACAGTATAAAAGCCTCAGGAAGATTTGGGAGCTATTGCACACACACAAAAGTGGGGTACATGATCACCAGAAGCCACCAGCACTGCATTTCACAGAGAATATGTTATTTGGTTCTTGAAGGATGTTTGAGGGTTTATATTTACTCTGAAATTTCTTTAATCGATTATTAGAATATATGATATTTGGGATTGAAGAGATGGTTCAGCTAGAGTTAGGAGCTCTAGGTGCTCTTCTAGAGGATCCAGGTTCAATTCTCAGCACCCACATGACACCTCACACCCATCTTTAACTCTAGTCCTAGGTAATGATTCAATACCTTCTCCTGGTCTCCATGGGCATCAGGCATACAAGGGGTACTCAGACAGACATGCAGACAAAATACTATACATGTAAAAAATTTAAGGATGATATTGTTCAGTCTTTTTTTAATCCAGTAGAGTTTGTGATGTATGTCTTAGAATAATTAAGAGAAATCTGTCATTTAGAATGTAAATAGAAGTAGCAAAAGCAGCATGCATTGAGTAAAAGGAACAAAGAAGGAGAGAGGATGGTGTATGCAAATTCAAGGTTAGTCTAGTCAAATTTCATATCGTAGAAAGTTAAGGCAGGCAGTTATTATACAGAACTGCCAAACATTTTTGTAGTGAAGTTAGTAAATAATATATTTATATCTTTTGATTTACATAAATAAACATATATTAGTTCTAAATAATTTCCTGTCTACATTTGTCTCTTAACACCATTGTCAAATCTGCATTTTCTGTCTCTCTTATGTAAAGTCAAAAATCTACACATCATGGAGAGAAACTGAGGCTTGTCACTGTGTGGCAGGGTCAGAGTCCCTAAAGAGAGGCCCGGGTGAGGGTTCAGCCTCAGTTGTAGTGACTCCTCCTAGGTATTTGAGATGGCAGTATTGTGGAAGGACAATGGCAGGTAGGAAGTGAAATCTGCCTGAACCTCTAAGACAAGCTGTGTGTGCTGTAGATGGTGGAACCAGGGTGGCGTAGCTGTCCAAGCTCTTTGGAGCTCAGAAGATACTGAGTGAGCCCAAGATCTCGGGCACTGAGCTACAGGATTGGATTTGCACTACTGGAATTTGGTTTTTCTTTGATCCAACTGTTACTGCTGTTACTGTGCCCTGTTTTTTTCTCTCGTGGAAGTAAGTTATTTTTTATTTTACAGGAGCCAATAGTTGAGACACTTTGGAGTTACAAAGCGACAGAAACTTTAAAGAGACTGAAATTTTAAAGTGGGACTTGTAAAGTTATGATATGTTTTATATTGTGATATTAAATGAGATCTTGAGGGGAGGAACAAGAAAGGAAAAGGTGTGGTTTACCAGTGAGGAAGGTTTGTATCAAGTGGACAAGGGATCAATTGTAGTGGTTGATCTTTGTCAACTTGATACAAACTAAAGTCATTTGGGAAGAGTGAGCCTTAACTGACAAAAGATCTCCCTCGGATGGTTCCATGAGGGCACCTTCTTCATTAGTGAATAATGTGGGAGGGGCTAGTGCAATAGGGTGGTGCCTCCTCTAAGCAGAGGGTTCAGGGTGCAAAGGTGGATATAAAAAACCAGGTTGGGTGAGCCATGGAGAGCAAGTAAATCAGTAAGCAGCATTCCTTCTTGGTCTCTGCTTCATTTCCTAACTCCGGGCTCCTTCCTTGAGTTCCTACCCTGACTTCCTTCCATGATGGGTTGTAAATTGTAAGATAAAATAACCTTTTCCTCCCCAAGCTGCCTTTAGTCATGATATTTGTCACAGTAATAGAAGAAAATATACATAGCAAACACAGAGACACTCATTAAAAAGGAAAGGAAAGCAAGACCTCAGACCAATCCTGGACTTAGATTTATTCTTTCTTGAGATCAGAGACCCATTCTAGAGAGTATTCACAGAGAGGTACTGAGGCTGGAGAACACACCATCAACTTGGTCTTTCACATTGGGTTCCTCACAGGGCAGGAAGAAGCATCTCTCTCATAGGACACTATAAAGCAGTCAGAACACAGTGTTGGGCACTTTATGGATACTCTTTGACCTAATTTGTAAAACAACTTTAAAGAATATAGTGATCTCTCTTGAAAGGTAGCAAAATTTCTTGGGCATGGTGGCATAAGCACTTAATTCTAGGCAGAGGCAGGAGGAACTCTGAGTTCCAGACCAATTTGGTCTACATAGCAAATTCCAGGATAGTGGGGACTAAATAGAGAGGAACCTGTCCCAAACAAAACAAAACAGACAGTGAGATCAAGGAGGTGCAGTAGACTGAATAAAATCTTTCCTGTGTGTGTTTTGACTTATTTATTGATGCTTGGAACCTCCTCCTAATTCCAAGTTTGTTGTCTTTTTCTGAATGCCATCAAGAAAGAGACATGTCATGTTTGCTGCATCTTGTCATCTTGTTGAACAGGACACAGAAGCACTTGGAGATGTTTGAAAACAACTCCATTTCTTTAGCCTGCTGTGCATGCGTGTGTTTATAGTGGAGGTTGGGGCTCCTGTGTCAGTGTCAGTGAGGTTGGTGTTTTCATTCTTGTTCCATGGCATCTGCCTCCACCACCTTGGTTTTGAGATTAAAGGTGTGTACCACCACTACCCAGTGGAACTTTAGGTTTCTAAATATCAAAATGACTTTGTAGTCAGATGTGGTGGCCCACGCCTTTAATCCTAGCACTCTAGCACTCAGAAGGCAAAGATAGGTAGATAACTTTGAATCTGAGGTCAGCTGTGCCCACATTGTCAATTCCAGGACACTTGGGGCTACATAGTGAGACCCTTTCTCAAAAATGACTTCGTAATAAATCCATTTTTGCCGTGAAACTGGGATACAGATGATGACAAAACAATGCATTGTAGCATATTTGGGAAGTGTCAAATTGCCTTTTCACCTGTGAAGCTGAAATGGGTGCTGAGCACTGAGTATCTGGAGTGGAATAGCATAAATGAAAGCTTGGCTTCTTTGTGTCTTCATGGTTACACATCATTATGGACTCACAGTGATGGTTCTTAACCTCTTTAGAGCTGTGCTTAGGAGAAATACATACATATACAAGCACACACACAAGTACACGCACACATGCTGACAGTTGGTTATATGTTTAGCTGGTTGTAGTAAGCATAGTATAAAATGCAAGTATTTTAACTGTCTGAAAAAAATCACTGCTCTCTTGGAGAGAAGTTTGGAGTATAGAGTGGGAGTGATGAATGAATAGTGCTAAGTGCAACAGTGTGTGTGTGTTCCTCCTACACACAATTCTAAAGTACAGCCTTCTCAAGATCGTCCCACAGATTTTATCCAGGAAGTATTGAAGAAAAGTCAAAATTTCCCCCAATGCTAATAGCTCCTCCGAACATGGGTGCACTATTTCTGTGTCACCGCAAACACAAGTCTCACAGGCCTATACTTGTCTTTGCACTCCATAGAAAGCATTCTCCTGCTGTCTGCACACTGGTCACAAATTGCTTGAACAAGGCTCAAGATGTGTTACCGCCCTTGTTGTATCCCTGCACAACCACAAAGAGTTGCTGGGATTGTGGTACAGTGTTGTGAGAAGGCCGCTTGTTGGTTCCCAGCTGCTCAGCAGCTCAGCCCCGAAATACTCACTCAGAAACCATTTTATTTAAATCACTGTTTGGCCCATTAGCTCTAGCTTCTTATTGGCTAGCTCTTACATCTTAATTTAATACATCTTCATTAATCTGTGTATTGACACGAGGCTGTAGCTTACCGGCTAAAGTTCTGGCACCTGTCTCTGGCAGAACTGCATGGTTTCTCCTTGACTCCACCCTTCTTTCTCCCAGCATTCAGTTTAGTTTTCCCCTCCTTGCAAAATTCTGCCCTGCTGTGGGTCCAAACCAGTTTCTTTATTCACTAATGGTAATCACAGCATACAGAGGGGAACCCCACATCAGCGCAGTCAGGGATGGTACAGAGCTAACAAACAGCGCCTCTTTGGGGAGCGTTTGAAGATCAGCCATAGAAGAAAGAGGAATGAGCCCATGAGCGCACTGGCTCTCACATACTCCAGTGTGCAAGCACAATGGCCTGTTTCCTGGCTTCCTCTATCTCACTTCCTCATGTTTCAGACAAGTCTGGAATAGAAAAGACATGAGAAAGCTGAGACGGAGACAGGGGATACTGCCTCCCATTCCCAACTAGAAAAAAATGCTCAGCTGCTCAGAAACAGGCGGGTATTGCTTTAAGACAGGCAGGTGACAGGAAGACAAAGAAAAAAGCTTCAGCTATATGGTAACACTGAAACTACTTTATGAAGAAAAGAATCCTGGAAAGCAGGACAGCTCCTCGATGCCTCAGATAACCTCCAGGAGTAGTTTAGTGCCAGAATGTAAGCAAGTGAAACGCAGGACAGCAGGATTCCTGTTCAGAACCTTGGCTGTGATGTCAGGAAAGTCTGAATGTATTGCAAGGACACTGTCATGATTACACTTTGTTTAGGGTGGTTAGTTTTAGTTTCATTTCCAGGGAACTCTCTCTTTCCTGCCCTATCACGTGTGGCCTGATAGAGAAGCTCTAGAAGCCCAGAGTAGGAGAAATGCCCTGCCAAGCAGTAATGACACCTGCAGTCTTCTTTAGACCACTCCATATATAAATATGACTAACTTTGTCAGCTATGAACCAGTTGTATCAGCATCTGCAGAAGAAAAATAATGTTGGTATTGACTTTCTCTTCTCTCCTGTAGTCAAGATTCTAGCCCTTGGCTTTTTTTAATTCAAGCAAGAATGTATTTTTAGGGACACACATCCTAATTACCTTTCTCTGTACACTTTAGTGTTATAAGCATGAAAAATATTTAGTAAGTCTTACCATTTTAAGCTTTTCAGAACTAAAAAAGGTGATATTCGTGCAAATGAAAAATGCTTTTATATATAAAGGCAATTATGTAAAACTGTTCACACAGATAAGAGTTGACTATCAAAGGAAACTCTTCCTTATTTTCCATGTTCTTATGTATTCAAGGATTTTTTTTCTGATTTTCATTTGGTTCTTATAAGTCCACATGCGTGTGTGTATGTGTGTGTATGTGTGTTTGTGTGTAAGCTTTACTCAAATATATGCAGGTTTATATTGATGACAGTTATCATGTAGTAGAGCTTGATACCAGCATAGATGGCAGACCGAACAGGAAGCCTGAACTTTATTTTGATTGAAGCTATATTTATTCTCCACAACAGAATACTTTTCTCTAGAGACCTGAGCATCAAACCCGGCAGCAGAGTGGCAGCAATCTTAATTGGAGCTGCATTGCTTTTCCATGGGTGATTCCTTCAGGGGTAAATGTGTCACTTGGAATGGAAAAAGTCTCCATCAGATTTACTTATGAGCCTTACCCTGGTTGCTGCATATAAAACAGTTCTAGAAGAAAATTTGCTGAAGTGCATCTGTTGGGAATGGCACTAAGATTATTCAATAGTAGTTTGGCATTTTAATTTCAAGACATTGTATTCATTTAGTAATGCCTGCAGAAGCCTGCAGGGCAGAAGGCCCTTGAGTTATTTCAGCTGTGTCTCAGGATCTGCAGAGTACAGCCTAAAGTCCACTACCTTCTTCTTTTCTTGTTTGCATCATAAATATTTTTATTAATTAAATTTTCACTTACTTTACATACCAACCACAGCTGCCTCTCCCTCCTTTCCTTCCATTGCCTTCCCCCTACACCTCCATCCACTTCTCCATCTCTGCTCAGAAAGGGACAGGCCTCCCATGGGTTTCAACAAAGCATCGGACCGCAAGTTGAGGCAGTACCAAGCTCATTCCTTGCATCAAGGCTGGGTGAGACAACTCAGCATGAGAAGTAGATTTTCAAAAGCCAGTTGAAGTACCAGGGACAGGTTCTGATCCCACTTCTGGAAGTCCAACAAACAGACCATGCTGCA